>JZKD02S0126294.1:201274-211717 GCA_000966675.3 Picea glauca
ATACACTCATCACTTCACTTTATTATTTACCTTTTAAAATCTCTTAAACCACTTTGACTACTTTGACCTTTTGGGGCTTCTAAATGACATATGAGTGTCCTCCAACTTCATAAGGTTGTAACTCTCAAACCATGAGGAGTTATGTGACATTCCACATACCACCAGAAATGGAATGAAATGTACCATCCATATAGAATAGTATTACCTTCAAATATAGAAAAAATCATACCATTATCCATCAAACAAACTTGGGTCCATTACCCAAACCTGAGTTCTCCAACTTCACATGGTCATAACTCTCTAACCGTGAGGAGTTATGTGACATTCTACATACCACCGGAAATGGAATGACAAGCACTATCCATCTAGGATAGTTCCCCTGAAAAATTCATTGTCATTCATCTCATTATTCCAAAATTACGAATGGGTTCTCTTACTCTGCAAAGCGTCTTCCCGTGAGGGATTTCACCATAAGGGGATCACTTTGGAGTTCATCCATATTTACTTCTTATCAAACATGACAAAAAAATAATGATTCACATTTACATCAAACAATATTGGGTCCATTACCCAAACCGTTGTGTTACGGGGATTTCTTCAAGGGTTTCCATCAATGACAACCAACTTTAATCAACATTATCTACAGTGGAGTCTCCAAGTGAAAAATAAAATAATCCTTACTTAAGTATTCAATATTTATTCACCAGCAAAGATCAAAATTTGCTTTTTTGTTTTCCCAGGGAAAATGCTTTCTTTTCTTCATCCCCGACAATGATGCAAAAAATATGTTGTTCCTAAGATTAAACTTAAGGCTCAAAGAGTAATGTCAGGCATCAATATTGTTTTAAAGGAAGTGTTTTAAAAGAGTGCTTTTCCTACCTTTAGTTTTATAAGAAATGATATTTCAATGAAATTAATAACAGGACAAGACAGAGGTTGTACTTCGTTGTCCGAGTCACAATTTTGATAGAGAATGGTGTGAAAGAAAATTATTAAATTGTTAAACAAATATAGGCATAAATTGCAAATGAGTCTCACCTTGTTTGCAGAGGAAGAAAAGTAGATAGTGAACCCTTGAAGAAGATATGAAATGCAATAATTCACACAGCTTGAAGGTCTTGTTTTACTCACAGTAAATATAGACGAAAAACTTCTTACTTAATGAATTATTGATTTAATATGATCACGGTGATTGTAATACCAAATTGTAATCAATTTATTTCCAAGGAATTACATAAATAAATTTAGAGACGTGAAAATACAGAGGAAACACATAACTCAAACATAACGAAAATTAGAATATTTGTCTGCACTTGTATTAATACTCAAAAGAGAGAGTTTATCTATTACATCTGACAAGAAGAAGCCCTCAATAGATCTTGAATCTATGTAGTTATACAAAAAATATCACAACCTAAAACTGTTGGACATATAACAATATTTGATTAAAATAACATACATATGAATAAGACAATAGTGTGTAAAATATGATTAAATTAGGTGGTGTTAACCTTTGTCTCTTCATCTGCTAGAAAAAATGCTTCTTCTCCTTCATCCTTTGGAAAGATGATGATTTTACACTCTAGAATATCGAACACTTGCATCGAAGTTTTAACAATGTCTTTGTCTCGCGACATGGTGTCCAATAGAACATCCACATTTGGGTTTGAATCCTCTCCTGTTGCATCAGCCTTTTTCGAAATTTTTCTTGGCACCATAACTTCTAAGGAGGCAGAGTGAATTTACCTATTGTAGATAAAATTCATGATGCAGGAGCATCTCTCCACATCAACAACGCGCTAGCCATCCAACACATTCAATGCACATTAATGGAGAAAGGGAGAGGCGCAACCCTCTCGATTTTAAAATTTGAAATGTAATAAATGGTTGTAAGACTGATAAATGGCAGACCACACCTTTGTACAGGTAGTGGTCAGGGTTTCCAAAAATGGTTACCTGTAGAAATTCCAGGTCGTAGTCAGGCCTGGACATTCATTTATGGAATTAATTCATAGAGGTATGGAGCCACTCTGTAATAGCGATATCTTAGAGACGGTGATGAGGATAAGCTCATGGGAGCTCTCATTTGTGAGAGGAATGTTAGGACTCAGTGTAGAGAGTTAGAGGAGGAGGAGGTCTTGGTTAGAGAAATCTTGAGAGAGAGAGTTGAGACTGGTTACAGTCCAACCTTGTAAAACATCTATATAGATACACATAGATTAATAGAAAAGCAGTTTTTTTCTACATACTGTGTGTTTATGAGGTTATATGTTTTTATGCATCTATTGTTTTAAATGCGTAACTGGTGAAGAATTTTGGAGGTTTCAATTTCTTCTCGTCTTTGAGTTTTTGAGTGTAAGGAGTGCACATAGTCCGCAAGGTGTGTGTTGACAATGGTGAGGTAACCTCAAGAAAGCTCAAGAGGGATAGCATTGAACCTTCATAAGCAGAAATGCAAGGAGTGTACATGAAGAACTATGTCATGAGTTCAGTGAAAACAGAACTACTGAAGGTTTTGTAAAGCTCTGCTAGGAGGGCATCAAGAATGTGCATAGAGTTCACAAGAGGGACTTTATTTCAAGTTCAGGGAGGAGAAGTGTCGAGGAGAGACACTTACAGAGTTGTTGAACATTCTATAGGATTTGCAAGGCATGCATCAAGCAGAAGAACACCAGGAGGGAATGAAGCATTTCTCTACAAGAAATACTTCGAATTGAGTTATTCAAAACATCAACAACACATGGAGTGTGCGAGTGTGAACTTGCCTCAAGTTATTAAGTTCAGGAGGAACAATTCCTTTGTGCATAAAGAAATATCAAAAAGGAGAAAAAGGAAGAGAAAATATTTCTAGGTTTCTGAGTTGACAAAGCTCAGGAGGGGAAGCATTTCTGTAATGCAGACAAGACCCAAAGGAACTGGTTTTGCAAGAGGAAGAGTCGAAGTTCGAAACCTTTGACACTTAGAAAATATCCTAAGTTAGAGAACAAGGGAAGCTCGGGAAGGAGGAGAAATAACTGACGTTAGATTATCCGGGAAGACGAGATCTGGACCATTAGATCAATGTTCAGATAGGAGGAGCGAACATAGGAGATGTTCAAATCTAAGTTGTCAGATCTTGAGGCATGAATCGAAATCAATTGATATCAAGGTAAGGTGCACATGGTTTAAGTTTTGGGCATTTCGCGTACCGAGAGATGAAAAAGGAGATTCTTTTGGCTCTCATGCCAAGAATCATGAAAGGGAGGTTTGCGATTAGATCCTGACTATCAATCATGATGATATTTGGACCGTTGATCATCCAGAGTCTAGACCATCATATATCATGCAGAGGGATGACAACCGTACGATCTGTGAGATAAGCGCGAGTCTTAGTGCTCGTGCCAAAGAGATGTTTCAACATTTTGTTACCAGGATATCTGAGGGAAGAGTCTCACCACTCATTCCCCAAAGTCAGAAAAGGAGATTCCGCGAAGGGATCTAGATTGTTGGTCATGGAGGTTTATGAACCGTCGGATCTGGAGGATGCGTGGTAGATATCTGGAGGCCATTGGAATTTTCATCACTAGGAGAACAAGGGTGAACACCGGTGAAATCTCACGAAATGAGAGTTCATGAAAACATCAGGGTTGTTCATCAAGGAGGACACTTGGTGAGAAATCAAGGTTTCAGGGAAACCCTCAAAAGGTTGTGGGTCGTCGATCTAGTTGGATCATGGTCATTGGTTCAAGAGGAATCTGGACCGTTGATCTCTCAAGGAGGGATTTCAGTGTTTCATGGACTAGGAAAATGAGAGGGAGAATCTTTCAACTCTCGTATGAGAAATCATGAAAGGGTCAGCACCGTTGATCCAGGGGAATATCTAGACCATTGAGCATCCAAGGAGAAACTTCGGGTTTTCAACAACCGGAAGATCATGGAATAGAGGCATTTGACTTTTCAAGTCGTGAAGTCCAAAAACACCTTGGGACATAGCCCTAGGTCACATGAGAAAGGTCGCATGGTGAGAAGTGAAGGGAGGCGCTAGCCTGTGGATCGACATTTCGAGATACAAGGGTTAAATGGAGAAGGATTCATGAGACTTGGAGTCTCGACTCACAAAACTGCGAAACAATCATGATCATTGAAGTGAGGAGGAAGAAGGATCGTTGGATCTAGCCTATATAAGGATCAGGATTCAGGTTTCGGGGATTCGATAAGGTAGGGAGGAGAGGCACTACATCGCGATTCCCCGAATTGTGAAACCTGAAGTGCTCAAAGGATTTGATCCTAGGGTTATGGAGAGTGGTCATATGGGAAGAGGCTATGAAAAGAGATAGTGTTCACTAAGGTCTTTTCGGGGTTTTGGGAATTCAGGTACTGGGGTTTCGAGGAGGAAGGATTGGATGCATTCCAATCTTGCAAAACTCGAAGAGCCAAAGGGATTAGCCCCAAGTCATGGGAGATGGGTCACATGGATGTGAGCTAAGGGAGGAGCTAGTGAGAGCTAGGCCCTATTTTCAGGTTTCGACATTTCAAAGGACAAGGAGCCAGGGAGAGCTCATATACATAATTCCCAAAATGTGAAAGGCATGTAGCCTAGAACCTTAGGTCATAGCCCAGGGTCACAAGAGAGGAAGGGGATAATAGAGAAAGGTTCCAATGCCAAACTGAGTTTTGGTTCATAATAGAGAAGGGCGCCAAAAGGTGGGGTGTGCACGCAGGTTTAGCCAAGGCCTACACAGAGAAAAAAAGGGACCTGTGTATTTTTTCAAGAGGTTCCAAAAGGGAACCAAAGAGCCATTTCAGCTCATGGAGGTAGAATGATCCAGTGACTGGGAGGTCATGGACCCTATTGTGGTAGGGGGTCCACATCAGGTGGTGTCAGAGCCACTTTATTTTTGTAGGCTATAGGCAGAGTGAGGTGAAGTCATAAATAATATACTATGATACACACCATCAGGTGGTATCAGAGACAGAAATTTTGTTTATATATTTTAGACGAAAGAGAAGAGGAAGATAGAGTGTTGATGATATATGGTGATTGTTTTCATGTGTGCAATAATCAATAGACAACATGGTGAGTTGTAAAAGGATATGGAGATGCTCTCAGACATAGAGTGATCCATATGCTTGCCAGGAGGGAAGGTGGAAGATGGAGATGGCTACTGAAGGCCATGAGCGTGGTGGAAGGGGAGACCACCAGCATAAAAGAAAATAAGAAATTGATGAGGAACTTGCTGAGATAAGAGTGGGAATGGAACAACTGACATTGAGGATGCAACAGGAGACAAAGGTGCATTAGAGGTACGAATGGCCTCTGAACAGGAAAGCCAAATGGCCTGTTCGAAAGTTTCTATCCAGAAAACAACAACAAGAGTTGAAGAAGTGGTTGAGGTATGATGAAAACCTCAGTGACACAGAAGAAGAAATGGTTTTCATCTATAAGATAGAAAATTGGAGAAACCCTTGATGATGAGGAAGGGAGATCAGTTTCAGATCTCATAAACTACCAGGAGGGCAGAAGTGAACTTTAAAATTTCTAGGTGGCCAATAGAAGGAGATCGGTGGATGCAAGGAGGGCAGTGATGGAAGTTCAAATTGCAAGGTGGGAAATGAGATGAGGTCATTTGATCTCATATACTACCATGTGGGCATAAATTGAATTTTGAGTTGCCAAGAGGGCAATGGAAAGGGATTAGTATAAGGTCTCTCATACTACCAGGGGGGCAGTGAGGAAAGTTCAAATTTCCATGTGGGCAATGAGATGGGACCAGTCAGTCTCATAGACTGCCAGGTGAGAAGAAAAAAATTCCTAGGATGCAAAGTGGGCAAGGGGGAAGAGATGAGGCTATGTGAAAGTCTCATGAACTTAGAGGAGAGTTCGGATCAACAAGGATTGTTGATAGGAGAGGGCTAGAAATACATTATGATCATTGGGGGAATTGAAGTGTTCCTACCAAGAAGCCTAGTTGGGGCCAGAGAATGTGTTGTAGATGAAGTAGAAGATGAAGGACAGCCATAAGACACTGTCAAAGAGGATAACATGGAGCATACACTAATGTTTTCCCAAGGAGAAGGAGATGATAATTCAGAAGAATGGCTCAAAATTTTCAGCCAGGAAGTTGTACAAGAGACAACTGCAGTACTGGAAGCAGAAGAAGAAAAGGAGGGAGCAAACAACACATTTTTTTTTTATTTTTGTCAAGAATTAGAACCCCCGGAGAGAAGGGTAATGGTGAAAATATTGCACATCCAACATGCCAAGTTGGAAAAAGGTAGAGGAGCATACCAGCCTGGGGAGAAGTTGGAAGAAGATGTAAGTATGCCAGCAAGAGAAATGGCAGTAGCAGAACTGTCAGGGGAAGGAGCTGAGGAGCAACTCAATGGTAAGACTGCAAAACTGGAATCTGCAGTAGAGTGGCTACTTAGTTCTAGAAAGGGATATAAAAACAACAGGGGAGATCAGACATATCTTCCCACTCATAAGGAGGAGGAAATGTAGCCGAGAAGACTGCATGAGGAGAGCTAGCCACTCGAGCAGCTTGATGAGGTACTTGAGAATATAAGAAGGTTGATGTTGAGGTCATCTCAAGAAGCAGTTAGTGAGGAGAAGATGAGTAGAATCTGAGCAGAGGAGAGCCTGCCCTAGCAGCAGGGAAGAAGAAAAAGAAGCAACAACAACAACAATATAGTTGGAGAGGAGTAAGAAGACAGCTCCAAGGCAAAATTTGGGATCCAGGTGGATTTCAGTACTGGAGAAGGGGAGCTCATGAGCATGATCTCATGATTTTTCCAGCAGAGGAGTATGATGCAGGATCAACTCTCCATGTCAACAATGCACTAGCTAGCCAACACATTCAATGTGCATTAATGGAGAAAGGGAGAGGTGCAACCCTCTCAATTTTAAAATTTGAAATGTAATAAATGCTTGTAAGGCTGATAAATTCTAGACCACGTCTTTGTACAGGTAGTGGTTAGGGTTGTCTTAAATGGTTACCTGTAGAAGTTCTAGGTCATAGTCAGGCCTGGACATTCAATTATGGAATGAAGTCATAGATGTATGGAGCCACTCTATGATAGCAATAGCTCAAAGATGATGATGAGGATAAGCTCATGGGATCCCTTGTTTTGTGAGAGGAATGTTAGGACTCAGAGTAGAGAGTTAGAGGAGGAGGAGATATTGGTTAGAGAGATCTCGAGAGAGAGAGATGAGACTGGTTACAATCCAACCTTGTCAAACATCTGTATAGATAAACAAAGATTAATATAAAAGCAGTTTTTTCCTGCATACTATGTGTTTATGAGGTTATATGTTTTTATGCATTTATTTTTT
The DNA here is from genome assembly GCA_000966675.3 of Picea glauca. NCBI lineage: Eukaryota > Viridiplantae > Streptophyta > Pinopsida > Pinales > Pinaceae > Picea > Picea glauca. The sequence continues at coordinate 208,587 of JZKD02S0126294.1, forward strand.
TAAATTCATAATTGGTGAAGCATTTCAGAGATTTCAATTTCTTCTCGTCTTTGAATTTTCGAGTGCAAGGAGTATACATAGTCTGCAAGGTGTGCATTGATAGGGGTGAGGTAACCTCAGGAAATATCAAGAGGGATAGTGTTGAACCTTCATCAGCAGAAGTGTAAGGATTGCACGGGAAGAACTCTGTCTTGAGTTCAGGGAAAACAAAACTGCTGAAGGTTTTGTAAATCTCTACTAGGAGGGCATCAAGCATGTGCATAGAGTGCACACGAGGGACTCTATTTCAATTTTAGAGAGGACAAGTGTCAAGGAGAGACACTTGCAGAGTTGTTGAACATTTTGTAGGCTCTGTAAGGAATTCATCGAGCAGAAGAATGCCAGGAGGGCGTGAAGCATTTCTCTGCAAGGAATACTTTGAATTGATTTATTCAAAAATTCAACAGCACCAAAAGTGTGCGAGTGTGAACTTGTCTCAAGTTCTTAAGTTCAGGAGGAACAGTGCCTTTGCGCACAAAGCAATATTAGAAAGGAGAAGAATGTAGAGAAAACCTTTCGAGGTTTCTGAGTTGACAAAGCTTAGGAGGGGAAGCATTTATATAACGCAGATGAGACCCAAAGGAACCAGGTTCCCAAGAGGAAGATTTGAAGGTTGAAACCTTTGACACTTAGAAAATATCCTAAGTTAGAGAGAAAGAGAAGCTCAGGAAGGAGGAGCAACAACTACCATTAGATCAGCTGGGAAGACGATATCTATACCATTAGATCAATTTTCAGATAGGAGAAGTGCACATAGGAGATGTTCAAATATGATTCATTAGATCTGGAGGCATGGATCAACATCCATTGATCTTGAGGTAAGTTGCGCATGGTTTAAGTTTTGGGCATTTCATGTACTAGGAGACGAAAGAGGAGAGTGTTTCCTCTCTCATGAAAAGAATCACGAAAGGGAGGTTTGTGATTATATCATGACCATCAATCAAGATAAGATCTGGATCGTTGATCGTTCGGATTCGGTACCATCAGATCTCATAAAAAGGGCCGACAGCTGCACGATCTGCGAGATTAGCATGAGCCTTAGTGCTCTTTCCAAGGAGTTGTTTCGACATTTTGTTACTAGGAGATTTGAGAGAAGAGTTTCGACACTCGTTTCCCAAAGTCACAAAAGGAGATTCCATGAAGGGATATAGATCGTCAGTCACAGAGGTTTATTAGCCATTGGATTTGGAGGACACATGGCAAAGATCCAAAGGCCATCAAAATTTTCATCACTAGGAGAACAAGGGTGAAGACTGGTGAAATCTCACGAAAGGAGAGTTCACAAAAATGTTAGGGTCATTCATCAAGGAGGACACTTGGTGAGTGGTCAAGGTTTTGGGGAAACCCTATAAAGTTTGGGGGTCATTAATCCAGTTGGATCATGGCCATTGGTTCAATAGGAATCTGGACCATTGATCTCTCAAGGATGGATTTTGGTGTTTTGTGGACTAGGAAAATGAGAGGGAGAATCTTTCGACTCTCATACGAGAAATTGTGAAAGGGCCCACACCATTGATCCAGGGGAATATATAGACCATTGAGCATCCAAGGAGGAACTTCAGGGTTTCAGCAACTGGAAGATCAAGGAATAGATGCCTTTGACTTTGCATGTCACAAAGTTCTGAAACACCTTGGGACTTATCCCTAGGTCACGGGAGAAAAGTTGCATGGTGAGAAGCGAAGGGAGGCGCTCGCCCATGGATTGGCATTTCAGGATCTGGGGGTTCAATGGAGAAGGATTCATGAGACGTGGAGTCCTAACTCGTGAAACCATGAAACAATCATGACCATTGAAGTGAGGAGGAAGCAGGGTCGTTGGATCTGGCCTATATAAGGACTGGGATTTGAGTTTCGGGGATTTGATAAGGCAAGGAGGAGAGGTACTGCATCGTGATTCCCTAAATCATGAAACCCAAGGAACTCAAAGGAGTTGAGCCCAGGGTTATGGAGAGTGGTCATACGGGCAGAGGCTATGAAAAGAGCTAGTGCTCACTAAGCTCTTTTTGGGGTTTTGGGAATTCGGGTATTGGTGTTTTGAGGAGGAAGGGTTGGATGCGTTCCAATATTGTGAAACCTGAAGCACCAAAGGGATTGGCCCTAGGTCATGGGAGAGGGGTCACATGGATGCGAGCTAAGGGAGGATCTAGCGAGAGCTAGGCCCTATTTTTGGGTTTTAGCATTTCAAAGGACAAGGAGTCGGGGAGAGCTCATATACAGAATTCCTTAAACATAAAAGGTGTGTATCCTAGAACCTTGGGTCATAGCCCAGGGTCACAAGAGAGGAAGGGGATAATAGAGAAAGGTTCCAATGCCAAACTGGGTGTTGGTTCATAATAGAGAAGGGTGCCAAAAGGTGGGGCGTGTGCCCAGGTTTAGCCAAGGCCTGTGCAAGGACAAAAAGGGACCTATGGATTTGTTCAAGAGGTTCCAACAGGGAACCAAAGAGCCATTTCATCTCATGGAAGTAGATCGATCCAGTGACCGGGAGGTCTTGGACATTGTTGAGATAGGGGTATACATCAATTCATGAGTCTTTCAAACACATAAAACTTGTTAATTGCAAAATGTGAAAATGAATTTGAAATCGATGTGCTTTTATTCAAAATAGATTCATCAATTTTCATATAGATTTGTTGATGGAAACTTTATTAACGTTGATGGGAAAGTATACCTAGAGATCCGTGATTAGTGTCAGGCTGCTAAATTGAATCTTTTAAGTGACCTGAAACACTAAATTGTCAAACCAGGGTTGGTAAACTTCGAGCTGATACACAGTATGTGAAGGCAAGCATCTAGTCTCTATCTGAATGCTATCCTAAGAAGAAAACACATGCCTATTCTGAAAACTTAAATTCTAATAACAAACTCGAAACTGAGCATTTCCTATTAAGTCATAAACAGAAAAACAGTCTTGTGCTCAAATGCTAGTACTGCTATTTCTCATTCAAAAAGCGTGGTTCCACAAGATTATTTTATATCTATGCCCAATCATCTACCATCATCGTTTCTGTTTAAGTTAAGACACACAGAGTATTGTTGAAAATGCATTCATTCTGAGCAGCAAAAATCAGTCTATTCTGTCTACAGGAAAA
>JZKD02S0126294.1:243294-262649 GCA_000966675.3 Picea glauca
TTATTTAAATAATCCTTTTTGACTTTGTCACTTCACTTTATTATTTAAATAATCCTCCTTGATGGTGTCACTTCAATTTAAATAATCCTCCTTGATGTTGTCACTTCAATTTAAATAATCCTCTTTGACTTTGTTACTTAAATAATTTATTCTTTGCAAGAACTTTGACTTATTTGACCTTTTGGGGCTTCAAGACAACACATGAGGGTCCTTCAACTTTGTAATGCCATAACTCTCAAACTGTGAGAAGTTATGTAATGTTCCACATACCACCGGAAATGGTTTGAAAAGAATTATCCATCTAGGATAGTTTCACTAACAAATTCACTGATGTTCATCTCATTATTCCATAATTAAGAATGGGTTCTCTAACCATACTTCTATGATAACTCAACTGCAAAGTGTCTTCCCGTGAGGGATTTCACCATAAGGGGACCACTTTGGATTTCACTGCAAAGCGTATTCCCATGAGGGATTTCTCCATAAGGGGACCACTTTGGAGTTCATTCATTTTTACAACCATGACAATACAATAACCACTTTGGAGTTCATCGCAAAGCGTCTTCCCATGAGGGATTTCACCATAAGGGGACCACTTTGGATTTCATCCATTTTTACAACCATGACAAGACAATAATGAGTCATATTTACATCAATCCAACTATGCATCATATATCAATGACAACTCATTGATCCATATTCATCTATGAATATGACTATGACTCCTCTTGACATCAATCCATTGACATCAAGGTCAATACATGATCCATCAATCACTACATAAATATACTATGACAAAACATTGTTCCTTTGACATCAATCCTTTGGCATCAATGACAACATGATCCAACACACATATCAGGGATGTTAGTTTTGTTATTCAAATAAATCTTAAGTTAGTAAGTACAAGATAGGCATCATTATGTATTCGTGGGTGGAGGCCTTATTGTAGTTCAGATGGTATTTCAGAAGTTTGAGCTTTGTAACAACCATAATCAGTCTCGAAAAAATAATTTCCCAGGATGGAATGAGAAAAGGTAATGGGATCAATTTTACCTTCCAATTTCGTCATTGTATTCTTTATGTGTGCTTCGTTGTTAACCCGGATTTGATTTTATTTTCCCTTATAGGGAAGTGACAAATGAGACCAGTTAGTGGAAAAATAAACTTGAAGTTTCACTAACCAATATATTCTCAATAGAAAACCATAACTTTATGGAATATCTACTACAAATATTTCTATAGTCTAATGAACCCTTGGATCGGATGACACTATGATTAACACATCCCTGAGTTTCTCTTTTACTTTAACATTTGTTCTATCTAACTAGATAATTCTATTTTTTGTTATCTGTGGGACAATGTTTATTTTTTGGAAAACAAAAAAACACATGATGTTGGAAGAGGCACCAGAATCTACCAAACAATTATGTACATTGAAATTAAAAATTTCATAAGCAGAAAAGGTGATACCTAAGATTTTGAAAAAGCGCCTATGATTGCAACATTTATAGTTGATGTTATCTCAACCTTGTGGATTTTAGGTGTATTATTTCCATAGGTTAAGCTTTCATCATATGCGATAGTTTCTATTTGATTCTCATGGGGTTTGAAAGCATCGTGTAGAAGTTCATGTTGTTGTGGGAGAGAAAAAATATCAAACATGGAAATATTGGCTTTAATTTTCTTCGTGTCTTCGATTACATTATAGTCCAAGGTATGTGAATTCAAATTTTTCTTATCTTGTCCATATTTCCCTTGAATCACCTTTTCATTATTTTCAACAGTTCTAGACATACTTGGTTTATCTTTATTTTCTACAATAGTTTCTCCAGTCTTATTGTTATTTTTTTTCTATAACTGCGTTGTTTTGTTTTGGGAGAACAAGGGGTGTTTTATTTTTCTAAGGGGAATGTTTTCTTGTTTGGAGGATGGGGTGTCATATGGTGGTCCTTTTCTGTGCAGGTTATATCCTTTCAAGGCAACAACTTTAACAAATTGTGTGTCTCTGGTAATGATTTATTAAATGTGTTCATCATTGGATTCTACACTCCAATCCCAAAAGGGAATATATGATTCTGAGGGAGCTTGTGTATAAATTTCATCATCTAAACTGATGTATTACCAGGGTCATAGAGATGACCCATTGAGGAAACATTTTTTTAGGATGATTTTTTTATGATAAGAGTAAAAACTAGCATTACTGAAACTATCTAGATTGAAATCCATGTGTGGTGTTTCTGGTGGTTTGTGGTGGGTTGTCTAGTTTTTTAAAAAATGGGAAGAAAGTTTGTGGCTTGGATGATCCTTCGCCAAAATTCTTCTTGAGGTACACCACTTCATTCGATAATTTATTAAACATTTTAACCACATTATCAATATCCTTGGATTCCTTGTTAGGTGGATTAGTTAATAACAATGGCTTCTTCCCAACTGAATTAGTTTCCTCATAATGTAGATGTTGTTCATATGTTGATAAATCTTGTTCCACAATTTCATCTTCATCAAAGTTTAAGGCCAATGTTTTTTTGTTAGATCATTTTACAAACATCCCAATGGAGGGGGTTAAGGAAACTATATAATATTCAATAGCTAATGATTGAGCAAGAGATAACTTGTGGGGAAAATTAATCAAGACATTTAAAAATATTTGGTTAAAATATTTTACTCTTTCCCTTTTGTCCATTCTGATGGATCCTAGTTCATTATGTAGGGATGTAGTAATTTTCCTTTCTCCAAACTGCCTCATAAAGAACCTTTCGAAACTGTCGAATTCTGTAATAAATCTGGTGGGAACGCTAAAATACCAAGTAGAGACTTTCCCAGAAAAATTATAAGGTAATAACCTACATACTACGTCATCATGTTGAATCCCTAGAAGATGTGTAGCCAAAAATAAATTATCGATATGGTCTTCTGGCAACATGGGTTTGTCTCGGTTAAATTTTGGTAATAGTATATCAAATTTATTTGGTATTTAATGAACTTCTCCAACCATATTTAGAGCTCCTTGGTCTCTCCATCATGGTATGACCTCTCCGTGGATCCTATTTTCTCCCGTTATTTTTTCTATGGTGATTTCTAGTTGTTCACCTTCAAAATTATTCTTCTTCAATTTCGATGAAGAAACATGCAACTCTGCTTAAGGGTATTGGGACCTCTTGTAAAGAAGTTTTGATAAGGCCGTATATAGATTAGATGTTAAAATCAGGATATGTGTTAGGAAACTCTACACGTGTTTCTTTTCTCCTAGGGATTTCAGAAGTTGTAGGTAGTTTTCCAAGCAATTTCACATAAGAACGTATGATTCTACGAGTTTCGTGAATTTCTTCTTGAGGTATGCGAAACCAGGTTTAAGAATTTATTTTAGGACTCCTAGAAGAACTTCTGAAATTATCCTTCAAGTAATCATAAATAACTTCTTGTTCAGACTCACTTCGGGAAAACGAGGTAGGTTTTGAATTGGGATTACTCATTGAACACTGATTTTGGTTATTGTTTAGTTCATGTATGTAAGCCATAAAATATGGCCCTCCTTCTAGCACCAATTCTATTGAGGGGTCCAAATTCATCCGAAAATAGGAAGGGGTACTCCCCAGTATACAATCCCAATTAGAATACACACTGTTTAGATTAGGAGTCACATCCAAAAATTTTCCCTGCTGCCATTTATTGCTAACTCTTGATTTTATTACCAGTTACGGTTCGATGTACTCATGCGATGGATGGGTGCAATGCAGAGATGTATATGAAGACCATTTATGTAAGTACAACTAATATATCAATAATCTATGATAACTTGGCCTATCTAGGAGAAAATATAATGTAACCAATGAGTTATAATGCAACCAAAACTTAAAACAACTTTAATATAATTAGTTGTATAAAAAGAAAAATATTGGAAGCAATAACATATACAAGTATATAATCAGATTAGTCCATATTACAATGACATATATAATAAAAACTCACAAAACTCAAGGCATGGAAATATTCGAAGAAATACATATAACTGTAAAATGATTAAGATTGCATAAGAATTAGTCTACAACAAGAAAAGCATTATTACAGTCCATAGAAGCATCAAATATCTTCACTTGAAGTAGTTCAAAGCTTCAATCAATTTCTACACATAATTCCTTCTATGACATGTTGTCTCTGATGGATTCTCAATATTCATTAACATTGTATATGTTCTTGAAACGGTTCTTGTTTCTATGCAATGCTCGAAAATCCAAAAAATAGTCCCCTTCAGGGAATCTCTAGTCTATTTTATACAAATAATAATAACTCCTATTTGTCTTTTCACCTTCTTCTTGAAGAGGCAGTTACAAAACTGTTCACATTCCCTTATCTCATGACAATTGGATAAAAAGGATGAAACTTGAGGTAGTTAGGAAAAGACAAAAGGGGAAACAATGGTTTTCCCTTTTCCTATGAACGTTTTCTTCGGAGATAAGTTGTCTAGAATTTCGACTGGTTATATAGTGACTCAATCCTCCTATAAGATAGTTTCTCCAATTTTTCTTTGATCATGTAAATGCTATCATCCAAGACACTCATATATTTATCTAATCTTGTCATGTAATCCTATATCATAGTATGGAGCTTCATTGGATGCAGTAAATGTTTATCAATAAGATCAGTTGAGACAATAGTTGATGTTTCAACTATTTGTATCCTTCTACTTGTACTTTCTTGAACTGCATTCACTAATTCTTCCACGAATAAATTCTTCCCAAGTTCATCTAACATTGGGAGCCAAGCATGCCTTATAAACTCTTGAGCATCTTTGTGAGTTATTGAACAGATTCCCATTTCTTTGGTTACTTCTTTATCCGCTCATTTCCCTACCTGTTGGAAATGGTCTAGCGCATACATATCTATCTTCCTTGATGATTTAGAGGGTTTGTACAAGCCTGGAGGCACATGAGGATTTTTTTCTATCCAAGTATCAATGTCTATTATACCTTCCTAGATAATGTTGCGTTGTGTCAGCTGCATTTGTATCCAGTCATTTTGTTCAATAACTATTGAAGCCACATTTTGGAAGAGATGAAGGTTGGAATACATATGGATGATGGAACCTTCCATCACATTTCTCACTTTCTTCTTGTTAAATTTAAAATTGAGAAGACTTCTCTCATCAATATTAACTTGTTGGAGATTCTATTCTATCTCTTTGATCCTGATTTCCTTTTCCTCCTTATGTTGGAACAACCTTTGTATGTTATCCACAATTACATCCATTCATGCAAATCCTACCCTAGTTGTTTCCATAAGGTCTTCCCTAACATCTCCGGTGAAAGAAACCCAGGTTACCACTGATAAAGGAGATCCTTTTGGTACTGAAACTTTTTTAACCTTTTCTTGTATGATCCAATCAGTTTTTCTATGGTACATGAAACTGTGGAGATCCAATATTTCAGTTGAATAAAATGGTTCCCATGGCCCAATACTCAAACCAATACTTTTTGTTTCTATTCCTTCACCTATGGTGGATGTTCTAGGGACATCAAATTCCATTGGGTGTGTGTCACTCTCTCTATCATATGCATTTTTCTTCTTCCTTTCTTCTTCAACAACTTTATCTGCTACTTCATTTTTTGCTAATTATGCTTCTACTCTTGCTTCGTCATCTCCTTTTGTGGAACCTGAATGAGTCGAGAGGGAGATGGGGGAAGATCTATTAGCTTCATCTTTCTTTGCATGTTTTTTGGTTGCCTCTCTTGCAGCTTCTTCATCTATGATCCTACCTCTTGGTTGACCCTGCCTATTGAAAAAAACCTCATCATAGGTTCTGGCATCTTGATGTACTACTTCTTCTTCCCATAACTTAGTGGTGTATTCGTAAGGGAGTCTCATGCTATGAATATTCTCTTTGGCGATGTTATTTGGGTCATGTCTCTTGAATATTTCCTCTCCAAAATGGTAGGAGAGAAGGATGTCAACTTATTTCTTAGCTTGTTTGGTGTTTTCAAAGAAGTAGTTTCCAATGTAAAGTTGTAATAGAGGCCAAATAGATTTCTTCGATCTATATAACATTCCCTTCGACCCCATGTATGATGGTTTGATATGATACTTCTTGGAGCACAAGCTTGTCGAGGATGAACCTAGGAAGTAGATGAGGTGGTTTCATTGCATCATATATCATGATATATGTACCATGTTCCATTAGATACCAATCCTCAATCCCCCTTATAACTGCTATGGTCTTGTTAGTCATACAAGGTGGGGAGGTGAAAAAACTAAACTTGTATAGTGGGGCAAGGAAGTGTTCACAGATCCTTTGATAATTTATTCAATATTTTTTCTCCCAAATAACCTTGTCGTAAATATGGATAGAGGAATCAATAGGTAACCAACTCCATCCCATGTTCAGGTATTTTTGAGTGATTTTGATTATGTATAAAAGGTATGAAGACATATGAAATGTGGTGTTGTTGGGAAAAATACCCTACGGACTAGAAAACTAGGGTCAGACTTGCATGCAGATTTTGACCGTAAAGAAATTAATTTTTAACCTACCACCCAAAATTTAAACCCCTCTTTCACGATACATGCATGGAAAGGAACTACTAACCTTGTTACTGATGTTTGGTGTAGATCCTCTGTTGCGCTTCGACTGCTTGCTTGCACTGCTCCTTCCAAAGATAACCTACAATCAAAATGAACAACTATGCATGCGCGCTACTTTTCTACTTAAGGGTTAGAAATTAAGCATAAATTAAACCAACCATAGATAACTCATGCATTGGGACGGGAAAAGTATTATTTTATTATTTGAACAATGAATAGACTTACAATCAAAGTCAAGACCGGTCACCACTCCTTGATCCTGATCCTGGGCTCCTCCTCCTCTGTCCTCCAACTGCTTTGCGTTAATTCTACTTTGGCTTGAGGAAAGGCTAAAGGGTTGAGACAATAGATTCGGAAAATGGGCAGAGTTTCTTTGCTATATTATTCCTCCTTCAAAATGGTACCCCTACCCCTTCTTTTATAGGCTAGAAGGAGCTAGGGTTTTGGATGAACCCTCGGCCATGCATGGCCGGGAGTTTCAGTTAACTGACCCATAGATTTTGTTCCATCGACAACTTTCCTCTTTTCATGCTTTGTTAGGTACACGCGGGTTGTAGTGAGCTAGCCAACATGTACATGCATGCAGTAATGGGTTAGAGCGCGTGGGCCTTGATACAAGAGGATTTCCAAGGAGTTTGTTCAGCAGATGTTTTGGCAATGAATGGATATGAGTTGGCCTGATGCCAGGTAAGCATGTGTGGTGCAATTTAGGGTTATAATAGATGCCCCCTAATGTGTGATGTGAGAAGAGCATCTGAAGGCTGAAATACATTACTAGTCTTTTACCAATCTTTATTGATATGATGAATGAGTGAGCCCAAGGATTAAGAACCAGGAGGTGCCGTCTGCAAAATAACAAATGTCTCACCGAGGTGGGTATACCCATGCTCGGGATAAATTAGAACTATGGCTACCAATCAGATACGTTGTAGATCCATGTCAAATGACTATAAAGAGTAGCTGCAAATAATACACAGTGGAGCTACATCCTGAAATCAGAAAGATATACATATAGAGTATCCATCTTCCAGAAGTTGATTCAGCTTGATGGTTGTACTTCAGATCTCGAGAAACAACTTCAAAAATCTTCTAAAACTCGGGTAGGAGTGTAATATGAGTGTAAGACTGCACTACCCAGAGGTCTTCGATGACTTTCTAGTTATGGACTTGATAATATTGATGATTGGACTGAAGGCTTCAGTGATTTCGAACAAGGACTTGATCGGACGTTCAAGATGACTGGGTATGTGTACAAGAGACCTATTGCAGAGGGGTCGACTCAGGCTTAGTGACAAACTTCCCTTGGATAATAGCATGACAAGTGATAAGACTCAGGCAACATATATGTTAATCATAAGTATACAAAGAAAGACGCAACGAAAACTCTCCATATGTTTGGAAGAGTAACCAAACGGTGGAGGACACAACTCTATATAGCAAGAAAAATATTCCTAAGGTCGTACTACATCCCATAGTCTGATGATCAAACAGACAGATGTGCTTTATCCAAGGGCGACTCATTATGCTACCAATAAAGAAAATACTTTTCCCATCCTCTTTTTGGGGTATATTTGATTTTTTTGTTCTTTTTGATCATTTTTGAAAAAGAAGGAAGGAATATTATGTTACAATGGAGGAACGAGTACTGCAAACATACAAGATCAAGGCACAAGGATAAGACTGATGTTCTGGTAAAATGATACTCAGGAAAAATCCTTTCGCGGCCAAAGGTGTTAAGACGCAGAAGAAAACTGTTACAAGGCTGGTGGGTAAGGTATGCAAATGCGGTTGATAGAACACACAATGGTAACGTCCTTCGATGTACGTTTAACGAGCCCAAAGAAGGTAATCTCAATGGTTTTTCATGTTTAGAGAGTCTGAAAAATCATAAAAGGATACTCCGTTGGGGTACCTTTTTCGAAAATAGTCTAGTCGGTTCGAAAAAGGGATAAACTAACACCGATTAGACGTTAGTTCAAAACCATTTTAACGAGTGTGACAAGGACAAGATCACTCGACTATTTTTTCAGTTTTAAGGAGTCTGAAAAAAGATTAACTATGGACTCCATCAGGAATATTCTTCTGGACCAATTTAACGAGTATGAAAGAATAAGGTCACTCGACGATCTTTTCAATTTTAATGAGTCTGAAAAGAGCTTAACTATGGACTCTGTGGGGGTTTCTTTTTCATAAATTTAGCCCCTCAGGTCCAAAAAAGGAATAAAATTATACCTGAGAATACTCTTCTAAAGAATGGGAATTCGATAGAGTATACCTTTGTTCGTATAGTTGACCGTCCGGACCGAAAAAGGGGTAAACTACCGCCGGACAGACGTGACTTCAAATTTTAGTTTAACGAGCATGAAAGGCCACAAGATCGCTCGACAATCATTTCATTTTTAGAGGGTCTGAAAAGGGCTTAAAAGGAGACCCGTTATGTTTTGGGATTCCAGAGGGTAAGACAAAGAGTGAAAAAGACTCATGCAAATGAGGCTCAAACTCATATTCAGGAAAGACTATACAGACTCCCGAGCCTACAGTGTTTGGAGAAATGACATGGACACCATAATGCAACCAGGACCTACCTAGGGCATCCATGTTTTGGTAAGATCTACCACCAAGTCGTGACACTTCTAGAGAAGATATGATGGTTCTGTGTCACAACCTGATGGGATTGATCCTATAGCATAAAAAATAAAAAAAAGGCAACGAGATGCAAAAGTTGGGGTAGTATCCTAACCTATATGCTCAAGTTGATTTTTTTTTTTTTTTATGGATCGTCAATATTTTTTCGAAACTCAAAAAAAAAAATGTTCCAATACCTGATCAAATCCCTTCCATATAACTCCTGGATCACTCTAAATGGTTTTTGGTATAAAGAAACTAATAAGGGGGACCAAAAAAGTGACAAAAAGAGGCCAAAAAGTCTATAAATAGAAGCCGGCAGCTCATTATCACCATTGTTGATCTGGAAATTGACTCTGGAGCCAAAAGACCCCCTTTGCCAAATATCATGATTTTGAGGGCTACAGTGGACGAAATGGACTTCTGCTTGGACCAAGTAAGTAAAAACTCCCTTATCTAGCTATTCAGTACTTCAATTTAATAATTTAAGTTATTTTTGGGGTGGGCATCGACCTCAAAAAGGTCAGCCCTAGGTACACACGGGTTGTCCAAAGACAGCCCGCATGTACACGCATGTAGAGTAAAGCCTGCATGCCTGTACATGTGACTATCACCTCTATAGGCCGCGTGTACCCCTCCCCATTGATGAAAAAACAAATTTAAACAAAGTATTGACCCTCCTTTATCTTGTTGTGTTGGCAGGATGTATGTCCAGTGGAGGGAAAGGGAGCACGAGGCCACCAATGAGTTGGTTGATGTAGATCTGAATGTTGTGGCCGTGTTGATGCAATGCGGTTTTCTCAAATTATTTTTATGTCCATTTATGCACATGCAACCAAGGATACTAAATTCCTTGATTGATTAATGAAACCCTGATGCAGAGGCATTCATGCTAGAGGGGCAATACTTGGTTCCCACCACCGAGGACATTTACTTTCTGACTGGCCTCTCAAGGAGAGGGGAACTAGTCAATTTCCAGACTTTTCCTGCGGGGCTAAGAAAGATCTCGGAGTTGGTAGCTGAGTACTGTGAGGCTGGGACCGATCGTAGAGGTTCTCGGGTGCCGATTAGAAATATTACCAACTTGGCACTACGGACTATCTTGTTGCTTATTGGGCAGATTACCGGCTCAACAGTCGTGCATCAGGCTTCACATGCACAAATGAACTGTGTTATTCAGTGCATGAATGCACACATTTTTTATTGGAGTACCACACTACTGGAGTGTATGAAGAGGCAATTGACAGATTGTTGACAACGGACACAGAGGAACTTCGGGTTCGAGACTATCTTGTGTTAGTTCTTTTTCGAGAGAGTTTCGTGTTTCAATCCTTGGGTTGTAGTATAAGGACATCTAGCCTCTTTCCCTGCAGTGTGCATATAGGCAGTGCTACTGCTACGACAGGGTGGTGGAAGGAACAATGAGGCCTTCGACGATGAATTTTTTTCTTGGCTATCATTACAGATCCTGGCTATCGAGGACTACCTGTATGCAGGGATAGACTTCTCTAGAGATCCAGAGATACCCATGCCTCCTGGTGAGGAGCGAGGGGAGATGGGTAAGTCTCCTCCTTTGTATTTTTTTTGTTTGCATATGTACTTTTTATGTCTTTTTTGTTATATATATAATTTTTTTTATGCGAGAGTATTTGATGGGTGAACGTTTATTGCATGAAGATGTGGGACCTGTACGACCTGCCGACTATGCACAGAACAGGCATCGCCCACGGCCGGAAGCCACGGCTGCCACCACTGGGGGAGCGACAGTAGCAGGGAACCTCCCAGTAGGAGAGGCCAAGAGGGTCCTTAGGTGAATTGAGCAGAACTTTACTGCACTCACTCGCACAGTCCCGATGGCAGAGATAGAGGACCTGCCGCCATCCATGCAGCCTCATGTTGTGGGGGCACCTCGAACATGGGTCCGCTTGTTTAGGCATTTAGCTCGTGCAGTATATGATTATAATAGGGCCCATAAGCCCTGAACAGACTTTAGACTTTTTATGTGCCACGAGCACCTCATTGTATATATTTTTTTAGGTGCTTGCGTCCATCTATGTACTTTGAGGATTTTTTGATGTTTATATATGGTTTTTATCTTTTTTGTGTCTTATGGATTATGTGTGCAAAAATGTATTTACATGTTTATGTCCATGATCTTTTTTATATGTGGGAAAGATTCCAATCTAAAATGTGATTAGCTATAGTGTCTGTAATTTGGTTCAATCTCCTAGGAACATGAAAATATGTAATATAATCAAAGTTGTGTTCAAAGAGATGTACCCTGAGGAATCGTCGGTGTAAAGTTGGATCATGAACCCGGAATATTCTGTTTAGCTATGACACAACCAGTTGAGCATCTAGATAGACCTGGAGATGAGAAATACCCAATGACAATGCATCACGAAGCAATTCAATAACTACACTATACCTGGCAACATTATTTGTGGTGTCACCTAAAAATATACCTCCGGAAGATAACAACTGACCCTGTGGCATAAATATTACCCAAGCTGCAGAGGTAAGCCTCCACGTGTGTCGACTAGCACCGTCCGCATACCCAACGAATACCTCGAACTCACTTGACATCTGCCATATTGACAAAAGATAACATCAATGACATGTTCGTAACACTTTTAAAAGAAACTTTAAAAAGTAATAGTACAAAGACTATACATATGTTACAAAAAGTTACCAACAACGACCTGTCTATGAGTAATACTTCTTGAGGTAGAGCCCATTTCTAGGATCTGCCAAAGCATTCCCTTCAAAATTGACCAAATGATAAGCGCCCTTTTTTAAAACCTCTTTTATAATGAATGGTCTGAACCACATGGGTTTAAACTTTCCTGCCCCCAGGGGGTCCTTATATTGGTCATAGACCAGGACAAGTTCGCCCTCAAAAAAAATACGAGGACTAACGAACCTATCATATTGACACTTGACCTTATGTTTATGAGCTTCGTTGGCTAGGGCCACATCACAAAGTTTTTCATCAAGCTGCTCAAGGTGTACTAACCGTTCTTCAAGTGGAGAAGTGTCTGGCGATAACTATACTGCCAATTTCAGAGATGGGATTTGACATTCGATGGGCAAGACTACCTCCAGCCCATAAATGAGTTGGAAAGGTGAGAAACTAGTTGCAGTCTTAACAGATGTTCGGTAAGCCCATAAGGCTGATTATAACATCAAATGCCAATTTGACTTGGCTGAGTTGATATTTCGCTGTAGAATAGTCTTAAGAGTTTTGTTTATAGCTTCCACCTGCCCATTGGCTTGGGGGTAGTAAGGAGATGAATGTTCCTATCATAACCCAAGATTTTATGTTAACTCGGACATCATTTGGTTTTGAAAGTGACTGCCATGGTCAGTGACAATCTCTCTCGGGACGCCGAACCTTGCTATAATCTGGTTGAATAAGAAGAGAGTTGCAGTCTCTCCATCATATTTAAACATTGGCATAGCCTCGACCAACTTAGTGAATTAGTCGACAGCTACGATGATATAGTGGTTCCCCCTTGCTAATAGGGGGTTGCATGTAGTGTAATCAATCCCCCACTTAGTGAAGGGACCAACTATGATGACAGGAAACATGGGAGCTGGATGTGCCCTCATCTTCCGAGAGAAGATTTGGTACAGATGGAACTTCTTGATCGACTTGATACAATATTTGATAAGTGTGGGCCAGAAGTAACCTGCTCGTAAAATATTTTGGACTATGGCCAACCCAGATAAATGACCGCCACAAGATCCTGTATGACAATCGTTGAGCACTATGAAAGCCTCCTCATGAGTGATACATCGATGCAAGATGCATTCTACACCTCTCTAATACAATGTATCATCGAGTATGAGATCATTCTTATCCTGATGGCGTATCCGCCAACACTCGTCACGAGAAGAAGAGGTGGGGCACTTCAAATTCTGGAGATAGATCAATATATCTCCATACCAGGGGTCTGAATATTCAATCAAAAACATATCCCCCCGGATAGGTGATTCCTCAGGCACAATGACGCCAACCGTTCTCACAGCAGCCGGTCGACCTCACCAGGACCTTCTCTTTCTCAGGCCCGAAGAGTCAAAGCTCTTCCAACTCCCTCGGGAGTCCTTTACCCACAGAACACCTCTCGACGATCTTCCCTTCGCGTATCGGGATATCGGATCTCGCGATATCGCGAGACTCGTAACACTACTTCTTGTCATTCAAACACCGAGTCCCGAATGCCGATAGGTGTTCTATGGGTAAAGGACTCCCGAGGGAGTTGGAAGAGCTTTGACTCTTCGGGCCTGAGAAAGAGAAGGTCCTGGTGAGGTCAACCAGCTGTTGCGAGAGCGGTTGGTGTCAAGTGGTATCAGAGCCGGTTGTGGAGCTCTCTTTGTTCAGGTAACAGGGAGAAGCAGATTTCATCATGCTGCCCAGAAGAGAGAGGCAATCTCCTGATCGTGAGGACAGGGATGCCTGAAGAAGGGGTAGGCCAACAGAAAATGATGAAATAGAGTGAGAGATGAGAGATATCTGAGTCAGACTTAAATAAATGGAGACCACCCAGAGACGTGGTGTTGGTGCAGCAGAGTTCAGTGATCCCGAGATTGAAGAGGAAGTTGGACATGCTGAAGAAGAGGTCACAGCAGAGGATGCATCAACCGAAAGGCTGATTAGAGCCATTTCGAGGATGAGCTCGAAGACAAAGATGGACATTCCCGTCTATGAGGGAAGTCTAGATGCAGAAGAATTGTTGGATTGGATCCGAGCATTGGATACCTACTTCGATTACGAAGAGATCGAAGAAGACAAGAAAATAAGGCATGTTGTTACCAAGCTGAAGGGACATGCAGCCTTATGGTGGGACGAGATGTAGGCAGACAGGCGCTGCAAAGGCAAACAGAAGATCAAAAGATGGGATTGGATGATCGCCAAGATGAAGGCGAAGTTCATTCCGAGAGACTACCAGATCACTCTGTTCAGGCGCATGCAGAACCTGAGACAGAAGCTGATGACGGTGAGATAATACACCGAAGAATTCTACAGGCTCAACATCAGAGCTGGTCATCGGGAGAGTGATGACGAAAAGGTGGCAAGATACCTGAATGGACTCAGGTATGATATTCAGGATGAACTGAGCATGGTTACCATCCGAACCATTGAGGATGCGTACCAGATGGCTCTAAAGGCCGAAGAGAAGCTGAGCCGCAAGAAGGGACAGCGAGGGCGAGGCAGAATCCAACCCAAAGGCAAGAAAGTTGCCCAGGAGAGAACTCAAAATCCCAAGGAGGATGGAAAGAGGCCTCATGGAAAGGCTGAGAGGGGTGGAACCTCACAGCAGAAGCAACAAAATTCTGAGCCGAGGAGGCAGCAAGATGATCAACAAGGAGGATATGCTGATGTGAACACATTTCCTCATACCCGAGGTCGAGGTAGAGGTCAAGGAGGAGTTATCACATGTTTCACATGTGGAAAAGATGGTCATAAAGTCGTGGACTGTCCAGACAGGAAAGTGGACAGAGGAAAAGCTCACGTCACTGAGGCGCAGAGGCGAGATGTTGAGGATGAAAACATTGGAAGTGGGGAGTCACTGACAGTGCACAAGACTCTCTTGAAACCTAAGAAAGAGGTGGACAACTCAACGCAGAGATGCAGATTGTTCCGGACGACTTGCAAAACCCAGGGCTGGAAATGCAAGGTCATAGTGGACAGCGGAAGCACCGATAATCTCATTTCGACCGAGATGGTGGAGAAGCTAGAGCTGAAAACAAACAAACACCCGAGTCCCTATAAGGTGACATGGCTGCAGAAAGGACACCAGGTATGTGTTACAAGGCAATGCTTGGTCAATTTTAAAATGGGTGAATATAAGGATGAAATCCTGTGTGATGTCATTCCCATGGATGTCTGTCATGTTTTATTGGGAAGACCTTGGCAGTATGACCGACATGTTGTTCATGATGGGAGGATGAACACATACACCTTGGAGAAGGATGGGAAATCACATACATTTCATCCGGTAAAGGATAAGGAAGTGAAGCAGGAAGTGAGCAATACCATACTTCTCATGAGTGGGAAGGAACTTCTCACAGAACTGGAGAAGGATGAAGATCCACAATTCTTTGTTGTCAGGAAGCCGAGAATTGTCCTGACAAGCACAAGAGTGGACGAATTTCCAGAAGAGATTCGGGAACTGATGGGAGAGTTTGCTGACATCATCGTGGACGAACTACCTCATTCGTTGCCACCGATGAGGAGTGTGAGTCACCACATTGACCTCATACCCGGGGAAAATCTACCAAATAAGGCAACATACAGGTTGACGCCTCAGGAGAACGAGGAAGTCAAAAGGCAGGTACAAGATCTGCAGGATAAAGGACTGGTGAGGGAGAGTCTTAGTCCGTGTTTCGTTCCAACGGTACTGAGTCCGAAGAAGGATGGAGGCTGGAGGATGTGTACAGACTCCAGGGAGATAAATAAAATCACCATCAGGTACAGGTTTCCACTGCCGAGAATGGATGACTTGATGGATTGCCTAAGTGGGGCAAATTATTTTTCGAAGATTGACCTCAAGAGATGATATCATCAAATTCGGATGAGAGAGGGAGATGAATGGAAGACAACATTCAAAAAAAATGAGGGTTTGTACGAATGGCTGGTCATGTCGTTTGGGCTGACAAATGCGCCAAGCACATTTATGAGGCTGATGAATGAAGTCCTGCGGGAATTCATTGGCAAATTTGTGGTGGTATACTTGGACGACATATTGATTTTCAGCAAGACAAAGGCTGAACACTTGAGGCATTTAGCCATTGTGATGAGAAGGCTACAGCAGGAGAAGCTGCTGATAAATTTGAAGAAGTGTTCCTTCATGCAGACAGAACTCATTTATTTGGGTTTTGTAATCTCAGCAAATGAATTGAAGATGGATCCTGAGAAGGTTGAG
This sequence comes from Picea glauca, assembly GCA_000966675.3. Lineage (NCBI taxonomy): Eukaryota > Viridiplantae > Streptophyta > Pinopsida > Pinales > Pinaceae > Picea > Picea glauca. The sequence goes on from JZKD02S0126294.1 coordinate 259,428, forward strand.
GTAATCAGGAATTGGCCATCGCCGAGGAATATTTTTGAGGTAAGGAGCTTTCATGGTTTGGCAAGCTTCTACAGAAAATTCATTCGAAATTTTAGTGGAATTAGCACAGCAATGATGGACACTGTGAAGAAGCGGCATAAGGTTTTCCATTGGACAACAGAGGATGAAAGGAGCTTCAATTTGTTGAAGCGAAAGATAACTGAGCAACCAGCGTTAGTGCTGCCTAATTTTCAGAAGACCTTCCAAGTGAAGTGTGACGCTAGTGGATATGCTGTTGGAGGGGTGTTGAGTCAGGATGACAGGCCTGTGGCATATTTTAGCGAAAATTTGGATGATGTGAAGCTGAAGTACTCCACATATGATAAAGAGTTTTATGCCATCATACAAGCATTGAAGAAGTGGAGGCATTATCTCATACCCAAGGAATTCGTTCTATACAGCGACAATCATGCATTGCAGTTCATGAGCCAGCAAGAGAAGCTGAATCAAAAGCATGCGAAGTGGGTAGAGTACATGCAGAATTTTACATTTGTGATAAAGCACATTTCGGGGACTACGAACAAGGTGGCTGATGCCTTGAGCAGAAAGTATTTATTGCTGCAGGAATTCAGGATCAAGACTTTGGGTTTTGAGAATCTGAAAGATATGTATGCAGGGGACGCATATTTTTGCGAGGCATACGAGGTAGACGAGAACCCAGTTCTCAGGGATAGGAGCCCATGGATTGACTACCTGATCCAGGATGGATTGTTGTTCAAAGGCAACCAACTGTGCATTCTTAATTGCTCTATGAGAGAGAATTTAGTGAAGGAGAAGCACAGCGGAGGCTTAGCGGGTCATTTCGGACATGAAAAAACATTCGCCAAGCTGAGTGAATCATATTATTGGCCAGGGATGCGCACTGATGTTAAACGACTTGCTGACCGGTGCAGGATATGTCAACATGCAAAAGGCCAAAAGCAGAACACAGGGTTCTATCATCCGTTGCCTATACCAGAGAGACCATGGGAGGCAATTAGTATGGATTTTGTCTTGGGATTACCGAGAACACAGTGAGGAGTTTATTCCATCTTTGTGGTGGTGGAAAGGTTTTCGAAGATGGCACACTTCATTCTGTGTCATAAAACCAGCGATGCAACCCACATCACAAATTTATTTTTCAAAGAGATCGTGCGATTGCATGGATTGCCGAGAAGCATAGTCTCGGATCAAGATACCAAATTCATAGGTCATTTTTGGAGGACGTTATGGAAAAAGCTAGGGACTGACTTGGAATTCAGCTCTTCTTACCATCCGCAGATAGATGGGCAGACTAAAGTGGTCAACAGAAGCTTGGGGGATCTATTGAGAAGCCTGGTGACCGAGCATCACAGCAATTGGGATCAGATCCTACCACAGGCAGAGTTTGCGTACAACGATTCTATGAATCAGAGTATAGGTAAGAGCCCATTTAAAATTTTGTATGGGACACAACCGCGAGGAGTATCTGAGCTCAGGGAGTCAGAACAGGCTGAAACGAGCAGCGCGAGAGCTGAAGAATTAACTGAGGCGATGAAATAACTTCACACGTAGGTGAAGCAATGACTGCAAAAGTTGAACCAGGAATACAAGCGTAGAGCCGATCAAAGAAAGAGACAACTTCAGTTTGAAGTTGGAGACATGGTTCTAGCGCACCTGAGGAAGGAAAGGTTCCCAAGGGGGACATATAACAAGCTCAAGATGAAGAAAATCGGACCTTGCAGAGTCCTGAAGAAGTTCAGGGAGAATGCATATGAGCTTGAGTTGCCAGAGGGCATTGGGATATCTCTGATTTTCAATATTTTGGACTTATACCCATACAGGACTGATACAGCAGACACTGGAACCGAGGAACCAGTGGTCCAGTGGCAGAAGCAGTTGCCAGTTTCACAGAAGCCTGAGATGGAGTGCATACTGGATAAAAGAATTGGAAGAAAGACCAGGAGAAAGCAATATTTTGAGTACCTGGTGAAATGGAAAAATCACCCAGTGGAGGATGCCAGCTGGGAAACAGAAGCAGTGATCCAAAAGCATGGTCAGACTGTGCAGGAGCTCATGGACAGGAGCCCATGAAATCTTTCAAGCCGAGGAGTATGATGCAGGAGCATCTACGACGTCATGACGTGAGCCAGCGTGGAGGGAAGAGAAGGACAGCTGGACAGCACCAGCGCATACATTTTTGAATCACGATGAAGATTGTTGCACCGTCGTTTGAATGAACGCATTCATATGAAGTGCACTTGTATTGTAATGTAGATAAGAAGGCATTAAATAGTTTTAAATGCTGGTAGATAGGGTTAGTTGTAGATTAGACAGTTTCATTTCCAGGAGGGAAAACGAATATAGGCACCCTCCTTGTGTAATTGATTATTATTCAGCATTAGCAAGAGAATAGAGCAGAGAGTTTGTGAAGAAACCCCATGTATAGATTGAATTAATAGAAGATAGCTCTTGATTCAATTCCATGGCTGTGTTTGAACTGTGTGTGTTTTTGATGTTATGCTGTTGCATACTTGCTTCTCTTTATGCTTATCTTCTATATGCTGTGTATGTGATTGCATATCAGGTTCGAAACCTGAGAGAATGAGTGAATGAGTTTCAATTGTTTCTCTGTTTGAGCCAGGATATTCCTGCATAGAGTGCAGTCGAATTCCTCCGCATAGAGTGCGTTGAGGAGGCTCTATAGTTAAACTCTCATTCTCGTTCAACCTGGAGTTGATTTGGATTATTCGAGCCATGCAGGTGAGTGCAGGTCGAACCGAACTTCCAGTAGCAATTCTGAGAAGGGAAAAGCCGAAATCTTCAGCATCATCGAGGGTTGGTGAAGTTCGAGGTCGAGCACAGGGAGCGTGTTCGAGGGAGCTCTGAAGGAGTCAGAGTTGTAGAAGCTCAAGAGGGATAGCGCCTTTGCTTCTCGGGGGGGGGAGCAGGCCCCAGTGAAGTTCATACAGGGCAAAGGTGGTGTTCGCACTCTTTTTTTCAATGTGTGGGCAAAAAGTGAGTGCTTACATCCCTAGTTGGGCTCTGCTAGTCATGACAGCTGTGATGTAAAAGGTTAGAAAGAAAACAACTAAGCTATTAACAAGAACTAAACAAAAACTAAATAAAACTATGAGCATATAAATAAAAACAAAAACAAATGACAATGGACCAATATCACCAATGTATTAGCTGGTCTGATAGATGAAATCCAAAGATACACAA
>JZKD02S0126294.1:279868-295660 GCA_000966675.3 Picea glauca
GCAACTGGATTATTTCCTCCACCTTAAGAGGATCGACCATGATCCCTATTGTTGAGACGATGAAATATAACAAATGTCTTGACGTGACGCAAAAGCTGCACTTGTTGGGATTCAAGCGAATCCTAAAGTAGCAACAGTGTTCAAAGATTAGTATGAGGTTCATAGGATGATCCTTTCTCTTGCGAGAGCATGATGCCAAATCATCTAGATAGGCCTCGACTATATGTTTGAGGTCGTGAAATGCAAAAGACATGGCCCGCTGGAAAGTGGCTCCAGCATTTTTGAGGCCAAAAGACATCTTACGATAGGCGAATGTACCCCACGGACAAATGAATGTCATTTTGTGTTGGTATTTAGGTTTGATTTGAATTTGATTATATCCCAAAAAACCATCCATGAATGAAAAGGCTTCACAACCGACACATTCATCAATGATCTGGTCAATGAATGGGGTTGGAAAATTATCTTTTGGAAATGCCTTGTTCAAATCATCAAGATTGGTACATACACGAATCGTGCCTTATTTTTTATTGACCGGCATGGGGTTTGACACCCATTGATTCAAATGAATAGGATAAATGAAACCTGCCTTGAGCAATTTCTCAACCTCATGATTAATGGTTGTTGCTTTCTTAGGATTGACTGGATGAATTTTTTGTCGAACAGGCTTGGCATCAGGATACGTTGTGATTTCATGTTCAACTATTTTTGGATCGATACGTGGCATTTCCTCATAAGACCAGGTAAAAACGTCAAAAAAATATTTGAAAAGATCCATATAAATTTGAATCTCTTCAGGGGAGAAATCTGCCACGACGAAGACATTCTCCACGACGCCAGGATTTTGGGAGATGTTGATAGGTATAGTTTCAGAGATAGTCGCCATATTCCCCTCAGCATAAATTTCCTGAGTAGCTAAGAGATTAATAGGACATGGCTGATCTCCCGTCATGGTAATAGTGAATTCTTCTGCCTCGATTCAGCTTAACTCTGGTAGGAAATATGATCTATGATGAAGATCTTCCCAAGGTTTGTTCGGACTAGTCATTGATTTGATTACTGCTTCGTTAGAAGGCAAGACTAAGTCTAACGAATCGATGGTAGCAAGAGAACCCTGAGCCCAAATAGGCTCTAAAAGTGGATCTAACTCTTGTGCAGGAGTTGGATCAGAGTTAGCTGAAGCTTGCTGGACGAAAGAGTATGCTACTTCAGCGACTGACAAGGGCATGGACATGCCAAGGTGCCCTGTCTCATCCATCATGGCTGATGGGGAAGGAATAATCCAAGGATCCTCAAATTAAGTCATACGAAATGATGAAACTTGAAAAATATTAACCTTGTGGTGGTTAGATATAAACTTGACATCGTCATGAGGAGGTGGGTAATTGAAGGTACCCATCAAGGATGGGCACAAGCCAAATCCTACGTTAACGACACTGGGTTGAGGATTATCAATCATGGGAATTGTGGATGCCCCCAAAGCTGGGTCAGGTCTAGAGAAGGACAATTGATCAATGGTCACTATCCGACCCTCGTGTGAAAACAATAAGACTCAGAAAAATGTAGCAACCACAGCTTGCATAGCATAAGTCCAACTCCATCCTAACAAGAGATTATAGTTGAGGGGAGCATTGACTACCTCTACTTTGACACACATATTCTTCCCTCCTAACTGCACAGGGAAAGAAGGAATGATGCCATGTGGTCAAAAAGCACGACCGTCGAAAGCAGTGAGGAGAGTAGGTGATGGAGATAAAGCGGGCTGGCCAATGGCCTTCCAACATGTTAACGAAATAACGCATGTCGAGGCGCCCTCGTCGACCACCATGCAAAATATATTGTGTGTAAAATTTTTCATGGGATGAGCCACTACTATCTAAAACACTACGTGGTAAGGCAGACGAGTTTTTAAGTCGGTTGTATCTAACATGATGGTACCCGGGTTACAAGTCTCAGTAGAGCCTAAAGCAGTTAACAAGGCTTTCCTCTGAGTAGGGCATCTTTGAAGGACTTCCAAAGCAGACATCACACAAGGGGTTTGTGATAAATCCTCCACCACAGAGTAATTCTGGGCGGCCCTTACGTTTGGGTTGTGAGAATATTTCTTAAATGCACCCTTTGGAATGCGTGTCATTGTTTCTCCCAACGTCTTCTCGATCTGTAGAGGAAGAGATGGGAGTTTACCCTTCTCAGAGGTGCTTGGTTTACTATATTCATGCGCTCTAGTCATTATGAAATCATCACCCCTAACCATGTATACGTTCATGGATGAGGGATTGTTTGGAGGAGGGAAGGTTTCTTGGTTGCCCCCTTCGGCACTTGTAGAGGCTTGAGTTAAATTTTTTCCATGTTGAAAGGGATTAGTCAACACTGCTTGTTGTTGCTGTGTGACAAACTTTTGGGCCTCTGCAAGTCGAGGACAAAGATGGGTCGGGTGGTATTCTGCACATAATTTGGACGGATACCTCACCTTCCGCTTTGCTGTGGAATCCTCGCCAGCAGTATCAATGGGTTTTTTCTCCCCCTTACCCTTATTTCATTGTTTTTTCTTCCCTTCAGGTTGTTGGGTGGCCTTTGGGTTAGTCGACTGCACAGAGTGTACATCCGATATTTGGGTAGGAGGAGCAGCCAAAGAAGTAGTCTAGTTGGCCACTGAGTGTTGTATAGATAACTGTTGCAATTTCTTTGTCAATTTCTCAGTGGGCTTGGTTTGTGCAGAACCAACGATACCATCGGCATGTGGTCCATCTCTCTATCTAGTTTTATCCAGTATCGATCGTGATGCATCCTGCAGGATGTTGTATAATAAACCAAACTGAGAATAGATGAGATCAAGTTGTTGAGCTCTCATGATGGCATCTTCTTCGGAGAAAAATCCAGAAGTTGCGATGTCTTTGGATAATTGTGGGACTAGAGACTTAAGGAACCACTCAAGCAAGAATGATGGTAGGACTGGTACTTTTATTAGACTCTTCCGGCATCTCCACTCTCGGATATGATCTGAAATATGGTCCACTGTGGTCTTTTCAAAATTGGAAAGCAGCTCTGTGACAGCATCGTATCTCACAGGTAATTGGAAATGGTTAAGGAAGGCCATCACCAATTTTCCAAAAGAAGAGTATCTTGAGTGATCCAGCTCAATGTACCATTTCGTGGCACTCCCGATAAGAGTGCAATGGAAGGTAGTCACATAATCACCTGGATTTTCATTAGGCTTGGCCTTGAACTTTGGAATGTCCAAAGGCAACTTCGTTGGCATAGGAGGCCAATGTGGATTGTGAAAAATAGGATCATTTAACAACCTTGTCAAATCTGGAAAGTGTAATGTCACCAGGAATGGTAGTTTGGGTTGTTGCTGATAGCCTGGGAAAAAGGGTCCTGGAGTTTGATTGGCACCAGGTTGCCAGGAAAAGTTTGGCTGCTGGCTCGGATTCTGGTAGAAACCATGGCCTTGACCAGCGTAAGAATTTTGCATCTGTGGATACATCATTAGCTGATTTCCCATAAAGGACATAGGATGTTGGGAATTCATCGTGTTTGACAGACTTTGGGAAGGATTACCCCATGCCGGTCCTGATGGGAGAGGCATAGTAGTCTTTCCAGGGTTCCATTGACTATGGAAAGAATTACCCCAGAATGGCATTCCAGTGGAAGGAACATATCCTTGTCCTGAGTTCCAAGGTCCTGCTATATGTGCCCCCAGCGCAAGAATAATACCCTGTGCTGGAGTAGACTATCCAAAAATGGGAGTGCCCCCAGAAGGGAAAGCAGTGGATGCGAAAGTTTTGTTACCAAACATCCTGTTCCAAACAAATGGTGATGAACCTACCAGCATGGTGTGCATGGGTGTTCCTTGACTCCCAACTACAAATAAACTAGTGTGTGCAGGCTGCCCGACGAATTGTTGATGCAGACCACCAAGTGAAGGGGATGAAGGAGAGATATGACCTCCAGCGTAAGGAAAATAATTAAAAGGGATGGAAGTGCCCCCAAGTTGACCTTGCAGAGGAGCATTAGAGCTCCCTGCCCCCAGACCCAAAGTCTATAAAGTGGAGTGAGTGAGTGCAGAACTTGGGCCCGAACTAGGCATATCGTATGAGAATGGAGGGCTTGTCGCACTAGGTGTAAAGGGGGTTGTGGTCGCCACCATAGATGGGTTCGGTCCACTGTGCGATGTATTTGCAGCCGAGACCATGGTGGCTCGGATTGATGATGGCAAGTTAGGAGATGATTCTCCTTGGTAGCAACTGTGGTGGGAATGGAAGGATTCCCAGAAGAAGTAACAACATTTGTTTCCATAGCTGTGTGAGGCACTGACTGGCATTCATAAAATTGGATTGGTACAATAATTGTTGGCCAGGTATCAATGGTTGGGGTTTCAAATGACCCAATATTGGTGGTTGATTCCTCCGAGAGTTGTTTGGGCACAAAGGTTTGTAACCCAGTCGCTTCGAAAGACCCTTGTTGGTCTAGCTTCTACCTCAATGGTGGCGGGGGTGGCTCCAGTATAACCGACGACAGGCCTAGAAGCCTTCATGACCGACGGAGCTTGGGATCCTCCACTGTGTGAGAATATCCAAGAAAAACTAAGGTATTCTACACGTTCAAACAGTAACACACACTAAAAATAATCCCCTAAGAGATAAGACAAGCAAACACTAATATAGTTGGAAGAACAGTTACAACAACCAACACTAGAGAAACTTACCGGTGCAAGTGCAACTCGAACATGGAAGAACCCTTCAGGTATAATCTGCAAAGAGTGTCCTGATGTCCATCCTAGGTACCATGGTATACCCCCACATTCACCTGTGTATGTCCCTAAAAATATTGGCAACTAGTTTACCAGCACGCGAACAGTCACTAGGCGGGTATAGTCGAAAGTCAGGTAGACCACAATGAGTAGGGTATCAAGCCCAAAACCTATCAAGGGTATCGAGAGAAAATGGTCTGGAATACAACTGAGGACCTCAAATGGATTCGAGACCCACGAAGCCCTGTGGCAAATGCAAATGACGAAATCCCAAAACAAGCCCTCAATATGTGTTATCCACTATGATTGGTCCGGCTTTGGAGGGGTTATCTCCACTACCTTTCTGCACGTGACCTCGTGTTTATCCCTTGTGATAGAGGGGGGTCCCTAATAACTTCCATGAAACTGGAATTATACTCTCCCTATCACAGACTCTAATGTTTGGTTTTGAATGGCCTTGGAGAGTTTCCTGTCCAACCTAATCCAAGGCCCTAGACCTGAACTAGTGTGTGAACCCTACAAACAAAAATTCTAATAGATTTTAAATTAGCGTTTATTTTATGGGTTTTCTTACATCACAGGGTACGAAGGTGAAACTAATGATGTGTAAATACTAAAGAAAAATGAATGAAAAAAGTTGGAAACAAAAAACTTTTACTAAATGCAAAAATCAACAACTTTTCACAAAGAAAGATTTCTTTTCTTTTCAATTTTTCTAAGATTTTATGCAGCAAACATAAAGGAATTTTTCTCGACTATGAGCTTCTTATGCTCTAAATGCACTGCAAAAAACTTATGAACAAAAATACTTCTCCCTAGCTATTGATGCAGAAACACAATGTTCAAACAAAGAAGAAAATGAAAAGATTTTTTTTTCTTTTTTTTTTTATTTAAGTGCTAATCAAGCAAAAAAGGGAAAATACCAACAAGCACAAAACCAAGAAAGACAAATTCTAGCTTAAAGCGCAGATCGAAAAGAATCAAAGTAAAGGCACACAATGGCGATAAAGAAAACAAGGACACTTAAGCTTGCCTAAAAACCATAAAACAAAAGTTTTCTTTTTATGTTTTCTGTCAACTATCAACTAAGAAAAAGCAGGCTAAGGGTAAGAGGACCTAACCTACTAACTATTCAACCCTAGACTCAAACACCTGAGAGGAATACTTCCTATCAAAGGAGGGGATGACTGCCCCACCCTAAACAAAAAGTAGCATGTCAAGCACGCTACTGTCACAAAAACAACACGCATGAAAACGTGTGTTGAGCTGAAATAGGATGCGTGTACACACAGTCTGACCTTGTACAGGCCACGTGTATGTATAACTCTTAAGAAAAAAAATAAAAACAAGAAGCCCAGACCCAGAAGAGGCCTCTGGTATTGACAACTAGGTCCCTTGAAGGCTTGGATGCTTCTTCCAACAGAAAAGAAAAATAATGCAAGGAACAATAAGGCGAAAAAGACAATCTGATACAGGACTGTGAAACCAGCAAGACCCAGACAGGATTCTAGAAAACCCTCTGAGAATGTATAATTATGACAGGGAAGAGCTGGACTACCTCTAAACTTCTCTGGACTCCTACACGCTATTGTTATCCCTACAACTAGATTTCACACATGGGCTGTAAGAGAATAGGGCGCGGGCACAAGCGTGTAGGCCTTGTGCAGGCTGCGTGTACCTTTGTGTGTCCCAACAATTATCATCAAGAAACAGTCAAGGAAAACTAGTATAAAGAACCAGGCTCCTTGCTAGCTCAAACCTAATAGAAAACAGACTGACAAAGAAATAGAAAAATCTAAACTTTTAAACTACCCAAAAACCTCAACTAAATCTGGAAACCCTAAAGAGTATCTTCCCCAGTACGGTCGCCAATTCTGTTGTTGGGAAAAATACCCTACAGACTAGCAAACTAGGTTCAGACTTGCATGCAGATTTTGACCATAAAGAAATTACTTTTTAACCTACCACCCAAAATTTAAACCCCTCTTTCATGATACATGCATGGAAAGGAACTACTAACCTTGTTACTGATGTTTGGTGTAGATCCTCCATTGTGCTTCAACTGCTTTCTTACGCTGCTCCTTCGAAAGATAACCTGCAATAAAAATGAAAAACTATGCATGCATGCTACTTTTCTACTTGACGGTTAGAAATTAAGAATAAATTAAACCAACCATAGATAACTCATGCATTGGGATGGGAAAAGTATTCTTTTATTATTTTAACAATGAATCAACTTACAATCAAAGTCGAGACCGGTTACCGCTCCATGATCCTGATCCTGGGATCCTCCTTCTCTGTCCTCCAACTGCTTTTCGTTAATTCTCCTTTGGCTTGAGGAAAGGCTAAAGGGTTGGTACAATGGATTCGTAAAATGGGCAGATTTTCTTCGCTATATTCTTCCTCCTTCAAAATGGTACCCCTACCCCTTCTTTTATAGGCTAGAAGGATCTAGGGTTTTGGATGAACCCTCGGCCATGCATGGCGAGGAGTTTCAGTTAACTAACCCATAGATTTTGTTCCATCGACAAATTTCCTCTTTTCATTCTTTGTTAGGTACACACGGGTTGTAGTGAGCCATCCAGTGCGTACACACATGCAGTAATGGGTTAGGACGCGTGGGCCTTGATACAAGAGGATTTCCAAGGATTTTGTTCAGCAGATGTTTTGGCAATGAAGGGATATGAGTTGGCCTGATGCCAGGTAAGCATGTGTGGTGCAATTTAGGGTTATAACAGATGGGGAAGCTACCTGGTTTCTCTTGTGTAACAACTGAAATCAAATATTTAAGATTCTCAAACAATATGTATTCCCAGTTGAATAAGGCCCCTACATCTTCACAAAAATAAATTAATGGCATATATGACAAAGAAAAGTGTGTTTTGTTTGGTTCCCTATACAAAATGAACATCATGGCTACCATATATTGGTAGGGTATTCTTATATTGGTTGTAGGATATCGAATCTTGGGACAATATTTGAATTTCTTATTTTATTTATAGAACAAATCCTTTGGTGTGAGATCCAACTCACTAAGGAGATGACCATCTAGATTTTTGTTTCCAGCCTCAAGATGATAACACTTTTCTAAATCTCTAGGCCTAAATGAAGCTATCGGCTCATTTGTTTCATTAAATATATGCCTACTATATACATATTTTTTCTTCAAAATCCAAGAGATGGCATCTGCACAAAGGAATATTGTTGGATGTGCCGCCACCCTGAAAATTCCTGATTTTATGATGTTCTTAAATGCCTGGAGTTCACTTGGGTTCTCTTCTTATATAGAGAAGTTTGATTTCTTGAACATGTAATATACTTCAACCCATTTCCAAGTCTTTCCTTCTTTGTCCAAAAGTCATAATTTTTTGTCGTAAATGGTCCTAAAAATTTATGTATCTACTATCTACTGGGAGATTCAATATGGTTCATCAACTGCTAGTTTCATTATTGTTTTCTTTCATGGTGACAAGTATGAATATAAAGACAAGATAAATTTGGAGCATGTTATTTAAAAAAAAGTTTAAATTATTAAAGAAATCATAAGAATTAATGAAAACTATTCAAGACCAGATGTTCCTCATAAATTTCAAATAGAAATCAATTCGTATTGATATTCTTAGGGTGAAGAAAACTTGGGCATTAACCTGAAAAATTGAAATCAGAGAAAAAAAATCAATTTCCTTAAATGAAAATCGGAGGGAAAAGAGTAACTCCTTTGAGAAGATCGAAGGAAATAATAGTAACTCCTCCGAGTAGATCAAAGGAGTTAATAGTAACTCCTCCAAGCAACATTCAAAAGAATCTCAACCAATCTTGGGGTGCTCAGAGGTCTTGCAAAGAACTCCTTTGATTGTATCAGAGAAGTTAATATTAACTCCTATGATACGATCAGAGGAGTTTCCTCTAATTTCTCTGAAGGAGTTTGAAGAAGAAAAGACTAACTCCTCCAATCATATCAAAGAAGTTAGTAGGAACTTCTCTGATATGATCGAAGAGTTACTAAACAAGTTTCCATACTTAGTTTTTTTTTTTGCGAACTTGAAGAATGGTGAGAAATAATTCGGCCATCCTAAAGGAATGGAGGGTATTTTTGGGTTTTCTTAGGCCCATACTCTGAACCCTAGATGAATTTGGAATGGGGGTTGTAATGATTAAAAAAGGACAGAAGGGTCCAGGAAAGGATCAATTGCAGTTTCCTTTAGAAGGGGGAAAAGGGGTCGGCATTTTCCTATTTTGTAGCCATGAGTGGGTAAGGTTGGTGACATGTGCATAGGGCCTGGTATCGGTGAAGAGATGAAGTGAAGAATATTTGGGAAGGAAAGATAAATTGTTTATGGATAAAGGCGCACAATAAAAGAAATAAAAATTTAACCCTATCTTAAGAAAAAGAGAGAGGGAAGACAAACTTACCCAGTTAATCATTTCCACATCTCAAGGAAAGGCATGGGGTTCTTCTCAAATGGTGTTTTTTCTTAACTGTTGGCCCTTGACCAAATTTTGAGGATCCTTGGTCATGTTTGACCTACTTTTGGGACTTCGACAAGCTGTCGAAGGCAAAGCGCAAGTCGAAGTGGGGATCACGGTATCTGGACCATTTTTTAGGGATTTTTGAGTTTTGGACTTATGAAACGAGTATGCAGATGTCATCCCATGGGTTTACCCATGTTTATGCCTTTTTGTAATGTATAAATAAAAATCTAGGTGATGTAGGAAGTAGTTCGATCTATGTGATCGAAGAGAGGCTAGACACTATGTTAAGTGAAACTTGTAAGTGCTTTGTGCATTCTATGTTGAGAACTTGCAGAGCTAAGTGCAAGTGATTGTAAGAGAATGTGAAGAGGCTTTGTGTTGTAACTCAGAGAAATAGGATCTAGCAGAGTGCGCGCAGATCACCTGTCCTCTATGGAGTAAGATATCATGGCTCTATGCATGCAGAAGATTGACAGAAAGAAATAAAGAAGAAGAGTTAGTGGACATAGCCCTAGGGTGGGGGTGAACCACGCATATCTCTTGTTTTGGTTGCTTTGTGCTTTATGGTTGTTCTCTTGTTTATGTGGTTAAATGATCAGTGCATTGATGTATTCTTAGAAGAATCTAATATGGTAGCTTAGTGTTGAATAATGTGACTGTATTCTAGATCTGATCTATGTTGGTATGCTTAGTGCTTGAATCTATTGGATTTGTGTGAATACTGCACTGATCTATTATTAGGGTTTAGCTGTGCTATAAACTAAGGATGAATACTAATGAAATATAATTTCTAAGTGCTATGTTAAGGTGTTACAATCACATATCTGTGCCCTAACTAAGGTTATAGACATCAGAGTCCTGTAACCACCCCTGCCTCTACCTCGGGTGAGACTTCATCTACTTCACAGGTGTTGCTGAAAGGGACGGTATTTAGGGTTTTGTTGGTGCATTGTTGTATGCATTGAACCCTGAGTCTGCCCCTGTGCCAACAAATGGTTTCATTATCGGGACCTGAAACTGTGATTGCTGAGAACTATAGAAACTAGAAAGCTCCATGCATAGTTCTGTTTCCCTAGTGTGCAGTATTCTACTTGACCTGTGAAGATTTGTGCCAATAAGAAGAGTCAGATTTGAAGAAAAGAGGTAAGACCTAAAATATTTGTGCTCTGATAAAAGTAAAGTAAGAATTTTTTGTTAAAGAGGTAAGATCTTAAAGTTTTGTTCTCTGATAAAGGTAAGAATAGTGAAATGTTTTGATTGAAAAGGTAAGATAAGTGGAAAATTTTGTTTCAAAAGTATGGATCTAGGTATGTTTGATAAATTTTGTCCTAGCTTGAAAAGTAGGGCACAACTAGATGAAAAATGTTTTGATATGAGTAGATTTTACATAATTAGTGAAAGATATGTTATTCCTATGCATAGAAAGAATGTTTGGACTAACAAATGGATGCAGGACCCTAGAAATAATGTTTTGCAGGTTAGCTACTATGATCCTAGTGTGTAGTACAAGAAAGGTTTGGGATCATTTAAAAGAAAAATAAGATTAACCATTTGTTACAATTGCAGAAGACTGGGACATTTTGCTAAGGAATGCCTTGGTAGAATACATAGTTGTCTTTGTTATAAAGTCATGGATCATGAAGTTTTATATTTCTCTATAATGATTGCTAAGCTTGAAAGAATGAATATGAGACAAGAAAACCCTGAGGAAGGTCAAGAAACTGAGACCATGGTAGAACCCCAGAAAGAATCAAAGAATGTATTGCTACAAATGAAAGAAACCCTAAATGATCATAGAAATATCAACTTATCAGATATCTTCAAAGAAAAAGAGTGCATAGAAGCAAGAATAGGAGACTTCAACATTAACTGTGTTATGGATGAAGAAACACGGGTAAATATCATGACAAAAAGAACTTGGGAAACTTTAGGAAAGCCTGTTATGATTCCTTCATTGGGAGGAATAGGACTATTTAGAGGAAATATGATAACCCTATGTGGAAGACTCACCCAGATATCTATGAGTGCTCATGGAACTTCAACAAAGGAAGATTTTGAGGTTGTTAAATTTATTGAGAAAAATGCCCCATTTTCTATACTACTAGGAAAACCTTGGATTGAAAAGGATCAAGCCAGAAGAAAAGAAGAGGAAGTATTAGAGAAGAAGAAGAAAGAATTAAAATATTTCATGACTAGGAGGATAGCACACTTGATTGAAGAAAAGGAGAACCGATTAAAGTTACTTAGAACCAAAATCTTGGATATTGAAGTTGAAAGAACACAATCAGACTCACAGATGAGTAGAACACCTACTCCAAATAGAGAATACGTATTACTGTCTAACCCTATGAAATAATCTCAACAACATGAAGTTACTATGCCAAAAGGAGATAAGAATTAGAATGGAACAAGGATAATAAAGATGAAGACTACCAGGAAGAAGGCTAGAAAGCTCAATAAGAAGAGAGAAAATATAGGAAAGTTACAAAAGGTTCTAGAGGGGACTTCGCAGAAGGAAGGTTTTCAATAATGGAACTTCGTCGGGATATCAAAACAACGCAACATGGCACTTCTCCATGGTGAAATGATATAAATGAAAGAATTATAACCATTATCTCGATGACCCGAATGGTTAGAACAACACTAATGGCCCAAAGACTCACCATCATACCGTTGGGACCACGCCACAATGGACAAAACCACATTGATGAAGGCCTCTCGTCTATTGGAGAGATTTGTTACATCGTGTCTACTTAGTCTATCGACTGTTGCACTGAGAACACTTTTACAAATTGTATCCAAGCCAACTCATTGCTACCATGTTGTGTTTATTCAGATCAACACCTATTCCATTGCATTGTGCACTCATTCATCCACCTGAGTTATCTGATATAAGAGTGTATGTCGGACAAGCTCAATGTCATAGATAAAGTTGTCGAAGAAGTTCTCATCAATCTCATGGTCAAAAAAGTAATGTCAGTAGGTATTCAAGGATCATCAATGAGAGGAGTGCAAGCCTCTTAATCAACTTCTTGTGGATCCAGACCATCCTGACTGGCACCATAGAAGAGAACCACGAACTGAGATGACTTGAAAAACACAAAGCTAATCCTAACCATCCTACCTGAATACATCCCACCTCTAGCTGGCGCGGTGAGTCATGATAGTGTCCCAAGAGACTTTGATTACACCATGGTTAGTGCGTACTTCTCGAAGGGGATACGTGCAGTTAGAATGTAGTAGGATAATATCGCGACATTGAAGTTTAGTGACTTCAACCTAGGAGACTACAAGAACCATAGTATGCTCGCTCCTTACAAATACTTGACCAGGACGAAGGGGAAGAACTCAAAAATAATCCCCCAACCATGGACTATGAACCTCACGCAGTCCACCCTCTTGAATGTAATGAAGATTCCACACTTTGGAAGGCACCAGGAGGTTAATGTGTGTGTTTAGATCATTCTCTCATGCTACCATGGCGGCTACCTATGGCTAGACCGATGCATCATAGTCGATCCAACGTTGATCCATAGGATCACCAGATTGAGCATGTAGGGACCTGACCCATAGGACTTCTACCCAGGAAAGGCTACAGATCATGCATTGGCATAGACAATCAAATAAAAATATGGCGATGTAGAAAAGGGAACATGAGGCTACAAGGTATCTTCCATCCAGAATGGTGCAGTGCGCCTGGCCTGCCAGTTGATCACAGGAAATCTTGTAAGAAAGAAAAAACCTACACAGCTCACAAGATTTGTTGTTGACCTCACTGGGAAATGTGTATAAGGACTTCATATGAAATGGGCTAATTACTTGGTCAACTAGCTAGAATTAGACTGCCGCAAAGCTCAGGATCAGCGCTATAAGTTCCACTTTATATGGCCCCTGATCCTCATCTCATTTACCTCATGGGAGATACTAGAAGGTGCAACCTTCACAGACATTAATTCGTTTGAGCCACTCACTGCGAAGTTCATCATGCTCTGGTACTCGAGTGATATGGGAAAACAGTTCCAGTCAAATGTTGTGTTTCATGCATATTATCTCCAACTAAAGAGGGATATCAAAGTTATCCCTTGCATGACGCCAAACACCCTGCATCGGTTCCAACCCCTCATGAAGTTCTGTGAATATCAACACTTCATTTATATTACTGTTCACGCAAATGAGCATAAAGAAGAGCTTCAGTCATACTACAAGATCACAAAGGAGGACCTTGAAGAGATAACCAAGGACTATTCTGTAGAGCTCCTCATCCCACTGACCTCACAGAAATGTATAACCCTGAACTAATTGTCATCCCAGAGATCATGCATGAAGCAAAGGATACTACTTGAATCAGCAAAAGGAAGAAGATCGAAGAGATCCAAAACTTGAGCAGTGCATCGGAAGAAACTGCTTCAGTATCACTTAGACGAGGGGGTGATGAAGAAGTAGATAAAGAAGAGACCAACAAAAAATAATATCAACAGAAGCAGGGAAAAGTAACACTACCTAGGAATCCTATTGATGAGGCTGATCGCTTGAAGAAAAGGAAGGTTTCCCCTATGAAACCCACTTCCCAAAATAAATCCAGATCCGCCTTGACTAAGATGCAGACTGTGCTCATTGTATATGACTTCGACTTCATCATCGCCGCTATAGAATATGCCTCAAAGGACATCTTGAAGAAACATGAATCCAAGCAGGAGGAGATGTATGAAATAATTGAGGTTGAACTTAGAGGGTTACAACAAGCCCTTCAATCCAGCCATGCAGTATCCATTGTTCCCCCACCATCAGCAGAAGCAGAGTTGGGAGATGAGCCTACCCAAATCCATAGACTAGCCGATGTGACCGAATCTCACCTTCGTTGAGCACAATATGAGATGGACTAGGCCACATTGGCCCTGAAACAAGACCAAGAGGAAATGGTAGATCAATGTCGGGTTGCACAAAATGAGAAGGATGACCTTCAAACCAAGTTTGAAGAGGAGAAATCACAAATCCAGTAGAAGAAAGAGAAGTTGCTCATAGAATAACTCGGATTCAAAGAAACAATTGACAGAGCACTTCTCTTTGTGATGGGCTTAGATCCAAAGGCAGAAGACCGAGTGGATCATCAAGTAGCACATCTCAGAGAAACTATCCAACAACTTCAATAAATAATAGCAGACTTAGAGCTACGAATAGTGCCTAGCATTCCTTTGGATGTACGAGATCAAAGTGAAGCAACTGCTCGAAGCATAGTTGAGAGAATCAAGGCCCTCGCCATGGAATGTAAAAAACTAAGTGATCACAGTGTCTAGACTTATGAGTGACTCACTGAGGATCTTGAACTGAAGGCACTGGAGTCACATCTCCAGGAAGAAAAGAAGTAAGCAAAAATAGTACAGGTGCAGTTGAAGCCCTTGTCAACCATTGAGAGGATGAAGCGATCCCAAGAATAGCGCACTGCTCAACAGTAGGTCCACACCATTCAGAGAAAATTCATGGAAGTGACTCAGAGGCTCCAACCAACATAGGATGTGGATTGCCAAATATTCACGGAGATTGAAGGCTAAGGAGATGAACTAGAACAATTCATCACTACAGTTGAGCAATGCTTAGAGGGACATGTCAATGAAGCAGTAATCCAATATTGTATCGAGCAAGAGGTCATGGTGTTGTAGGAAAATATCTCTGCGGACAGGTAGATCACCTCTAAGGCTTGACCTTAACCCTAGATAGAAAAATGCTTAACGTGGACACTGACTTCCTTTCAAATCTATCTAAACTAATGCATGAAAAGGGAGGATAACAGAAGTACCTTTCAATCGACGTTTGTCCCTTCACGCTTCGAGTTGTGCTCCAATCCTTTTTCTCCTCGTTGAGGTCTGTGGACAAAACAAGATACGACCACTTCCTACTCTATTGAAATTAGCTTGAGAATAGATCTATCAATAAATGATAAGTTCATGTGATATCAGACACAAACTAGAAAGAAACAGGCCAAGCATGTCATATTAATGAGAATAACGACAGCAGTACTTACAATCGTAGATGTGAATGTGATAGCTTCGTCAAGTCCTCTTTGTCTAACCCTTGCCTGAAAGATCCACAACCTAGATAACAGCAGCTTCACTGATCACTCTCCTTTGGCTGACTGTCAGTTTCCTCCAAGATCATAAGTTTCATATGTTCAGTTCTTCCCCCCTCAGCTTTCAGTCCTCACTTATGAGATCATAAGTTTGACATCTTTCTCCAATTTTCAGTCTCACTTATGAGATCATAAGTTTGACATTCTCTATTTTTCCGTCCTCTTTCACCATTAGAAAGCTTGCTTATATAGCCTTGGAGAGGCTTTAACCACTTGAGATATCCTTGGGGAGGGTGAGGATTTTCCTCCTTCAGTTGAGGATTTGCCCTAGGATCATGGCTGGACTAGGGATTCGAGCTCAACTGACTTTCCAAGAATGAAAAGATTCTTCCCCCATTCATCTCAACAGCTTAACAACCGCCCAGAATAGGTAGCGCTCCCTCAAAAGGGCCATCAGAGTGTTGTAGCGCTCCCTGAAAAGGTTAAGGGAAGCGCCAGCGCT
>JZKD02S0126294.1:309248-319279 GCA_000966675.3 Picea glauca
TGCTCACATCTAACTGGTTATAAATGAAAACAATGGGTAATGAATAAATGTTGAATGCTAATTGATGAGTTTTTGTGCAAGAGGGAAGTTTTGGGAAAAAGAGCCCCACACTCATGCACGCCCCCTCTAAGTGTGGTAGGTGTGTCCAACAGTGAATTCTACACATTGTGTTCCCACTACGTGCCTGCCAGAGTTGTAATCCGCGCATAACTCTAGTTTTTCAAAATTGTAATGGTTTTATGATTATTTGAAGGCCCCTAGCCTTCATATTTATACTTTCATGCACTTTGTAAGGAAACTACACTCCACTTATAGTCCTTTCCCATATGAAAGGTTAGCTAACATAGGCACTTAGGGGGTAAAAAGAACCAATATTCTCCTCTTTTTCTTTGTTTCCACATGGATGGATTATTTGGCTTGTAAAATTTTAATTTGAGGTTATTACTATCATATATAAATCACTTACATTGGGACTGTTAGGACCCAGAAATGTCCCTTTTTCACTATATATTTTTCCCTTTCAAACTTAACATTTCTATGCTAAATTCCTACTTTAGTGCTTGCTAAGATAATTTTTCCCAAGGTATGAATCATTAATCTTTCTTTGATATTCTTATTTACTTAACACGTTTGATTGGTATTATTTCTCATATTTTACCCATAAATGTGAAACTAATGATCAAAATGTTTAAGATAACCAAGACTTGAAGAAATATCATTGTTTTTACACCAATCATTATAGTTGTGCGCTAGTACTACAT
The DNA here is from genome assembly GCA_000966675.3 of Picea glauca. NCBI lineage: Eukaryota > Viridiplantae > Streptophyta > Pinopsida > Pinales > Pinaceae > Picea > Picea glauca. The sequence continues at coordinate 310,010 of JZKD02S0126294.1, forward strand.
GTTGTTACACGACTACAACAATTGCGCACCTTTCCTGGAAGCTATCACACTTGCTGCAACAAACGACCACAAATCCTGGAAGCTATTACACCAACTGCAACATATGCGCACCAATCCTAAAATATGTTACACTCGCTGCAACATATGGCCACCAATCTTGAAGATTGATCCTCTGTTGTTATACATCTTGGCTCATGTTGATTCTTTCTCCTGATTTCGTGAATATGACAAATCTCTTGTATCTTACGAACAGCTTGAGAATCTGGGATTCTCAAGGCTGTTCTAAGTCCATTTTGAACTGAATGACTCTTTCTTTAAATAGATGATCTTTTGTAATCATTGATACCAAATATTAGCTGTGGAATTGTGAAGTAAAGTGAAGCAACTTTTAATTGAAAATTTTTGGCAATTTTAATAAAGAAGGGGATTTGAGTTTCTCCAATCAACTGTAATATTTTTGAGTGGATCCAGTGAGAAGGAAAGGGCCCACCTTCCTCACAGACTCCCCTCTATTTTGAGTTTTAGATTAGTTACTTTGATTTGTGTGATTAATCCTTTTAGCATTCTTAGAGTACAATTGTTGTTACAGTTCAGTCCCTTCCTATCAAATGTGCATCAATGAGTCTCATGAGAAGTTAGAGTCAATTGTTGAATATTGTTGGAGATTTGTTTTACCTTTTTCTGTATTAGATTAAATCTCAGTTTTCAAGAAAAAGAAAAGTGTGAATTCCCTTTCTACAATTAAGTAGGTTTCCCTTCGGCAATAAGCACATAATTCCCTTCTGCAAGAATAAAACAGAAAATTAGAATAAAACAAATAATCTAGGATTCTTATACACTCATCAATTTAGACTTCAATCATCCAAGTGTGATTCAAATTTTGCAACAGTAGATTAGAACTAAAGTTGTGTCAACAACTTGTGTTAATGTTCATTTTTCAAAACTCAGTTTCTTTCAATACTGCAACTTGATTAGTGTTTTCTTTCATCAATCTAGCATAGACTATGCACAATTATCTTGCAATAACAAAACTTCCCTGGGTTTGACAATTTATATTGAACACCTTAATTATTTATTTATTTAGACAATTAAAGTGCCCAACATTTTGGCGTCGTTTCCAGGGAAGATAATTAGAGATTCTTATAAGCACATTAGTTTTATTTTCTTAGGAATTATTAGTCTGCATGAATTGAAGAATAAGAGGATATATCCCCAAAAATACTAACCCTATAGGTACCAGAGGATGTGGAGGAAGGAACCCTGCACTGGGAAGGCCAACCTTTGTTGATGGGATTATAGCTAGAGTAGATTCTTCTTCAGGATCTATCTTTCACCCTTCAAATTCTCCAACAAGACATATTCCTTTGTCATCATAATTATCCCATTTTGAGACATCCTTTTTATCAGGGGCTGAAGCTAAATATTTGTCACAAACAAATCAACAAGCAACTTTAGAGAATATTTAAGATCAAGGAAGTGTAGTTTGGAACAGGGAAAATCCAGAAGAAGTGGTTTATCATATCAACGGATAGATAGTCACTAAAGAAGAGTGGGACGTTGTCCATATCGAGTGGAGAGAAAGAGAACATATGGAAAATCAAGGGGACAATGAAGAAGAATTTCCACTATGAGAATCCACCAAACAACGAAGATCGGGAAAATGATGAAAATACAATCTCTACCTTGGTCTTTCCTATTTCTGATATTCCCACTCGAGGAGAGAATATTTCAACATGGGGACAAATGAGGAAGATTTTCCTGAACAAGTGCCAAGACTACTACCGAACAAGGGAATGAAGAGAGGAATTGTTCAAAATATCTCCGAAGGAGGAAGAGAACCTTGAAGATTTTTGTGCAGTGACTCCAGTATAATCTACAAAGTTCTGGACATCCAGATGTGAGTAAGGACATTATGAAAACTATTTTTCTAAAGGAGTTAGAGATGATTATTTAGATATTCTAAATATGTTGGGCAAGGGAGATATATCTAAGGAATCCTATGATGACATTGTAAATCTTTGTAAGAGATTCTCTCGAGGATCTACAAGGAATAAGTCAACTACTAGGGATACCACTTTTTCAAGGGTACAAAAATCAACCAATGGAGGGGAAACAAGAAAAGAAATAGGTAATCTGTTAGAATATTTCAAAACAAATATTATTAACTCTTTTTATTCACAAATTGATACTCTGTAGATTAAACAGAAACAAGAAGAAGCAGAAAAGGAATTGTCCATTTTCTTTCCGAAGTGCAGAGACTAACATCCAAAAAGGATGTGCCCAATGAATAGTGTCTAGGTATGTCTTATTTGTGAATTGGATCATCCCACTAACAAATGTCCCTCCTTACCAGGTGTAAAAGAATCAATGAAGGTGACTAATGAGGAAGCATAGGTTGCCTATCTAATTACATAGAGGAGACAGTGGCAGCCACGAGGTCAAGGTACAAACCCCCAATTCTCTCTTGCAACACTTAATTATTGGAATAATGTGAACAACCAGCTTCAATATGGCCAATTAAATGCCCCCTCTCCAAATCAAATTCCTCCTCCTTATCAGGATCCTAATGCATCATTACATATGCCCAAACAACAAAATCACCATGGGCAATGGAACCCATATTGGAGAGGCCCTCAACAACAACCTATTTATCCAAACCATCACCAACTGAACCCATATCAACAACAATTACAACCTCAGTACCAACAACAATAGCTGCAGTTACCTCCCAATGTTCCATAGAAAAATCCTCCCTTGTGACCTCATATGCCTGTGAAACCTAACCCAAATCCAAATAATAAGGTCGTTCAGAATATTGATATACACAATGTGCCAGCTCTATCTATTACTCCTATGCCTTATGATAAGATAAAATTGAGATCAGGGAGAATAGTCGAGCCAATAATTGAAGATGCTCCATATTTATAATCATACAAGGAATCAGGAGAAAAACCATCTGTTGATATAGAAGAAATTGACCAACCTATTATAGAATTAGCAGATCCCCCATTCCTTGAAATACTGGAAATTACCAAAACTGTGGAATTACCATCCTTCAATCTCTTAGGAGAATTGTAGAATTTTCATGTTAACATTCCACTATTGTAAGAGATTAGGGATGTCCCTATTTATGCGAAGACTATGAGAGACCTCTATATCAAACAGACTGGAAAGAAACCTAGGGACCCCCTCACAGTACACGTAGTGGGAGAATTGTCTAAACAGATGTTAGGAAAAACCCCACCTATTAAATATGGTGACCCAGGAAACCCTACAGTCACTGTCAAAATTGGACAAACATTTATTTCCCATGTGTTAGTCGATTTAGGGGAAACAATTAACATTATGTCAATAGATACTACACATTTTCTGCAACTCAGAACGCAAGTCCAACCTACTCCTACTATTTTAGAATTAGTTGATTGTTATACTATCAGACCACAAGGAGTAATCGATGATCTAGTTATCTCAGTTGATTCATGGGAGTATTCTGCTGATTTTTTCATATTGCAACCCAAAACCCATCTGGGAGGCCACCCTCTAATTCTAGGAAGACCTTGGTTAGCTACAATCAATGCTTTCATTGGCTATAGATATGGTTCAATGACCATATTTGATGGTTATGACACCAAGAAACTTACCCTTTATCCTCATGCTACACCCAGTGTGGAACCCGAAAATTATTTATGGATGGACATTGAGGATGAAAGCGCTCTACTTATGTTAACCATAGGAAAATCCCCGAGTTTCAAAGATGAGACAGAGGATGATTTAATCAATTTATTTATCTGTGACCCCTCTTCTATTACACATAACAGACATCGCCTATTGAGTAGAATCTTCAACCCTATTTCCTAGGAAGTAACAAGCCCAGAAACATTTTCTAAAACTGCTGCAAACCAAATTAATTCAGTTGAAACAACAATTACTGAAATAACTGAATTATTTCCTAAAGATAGTTCAAAGAGTATCACTATGGAAATCGAACCTAGAAAATTCTTGAACATCAATCCTGATTTATCTTCTGCTGAAACTCATTGATTGATGAAGTTACCGATTGAATATAAGGAAGCATTTGCCTGGTATTACATGGATATGAAAGGAATTTCCTCTGAACTACGCACCCACCATATTTACATCAAGGAAGAATGTCGACCCATTTTCCAACCCGAAAGGAGGATGAACCCTAATATTAAAGAAATTGTTAAGGAAGAACTCCATAAACTTCTCAATGCTAGATTCATCTACCCTATATCAGACAGCGAGTGGGTTTCACGGTTGGTTATCATACTTGTTATAACCCTAAATTGCACCACACATGCTTACCTAGCATCATGCCAACTCATATCACTTCTTTGCCAAAACTCTGTTGAAAAACTCTTTGAAAATCCTCTTGTGTCAAGTCCCACGCACCCTAACCCATTATTGCATGCGTGTACACGCTGGCTGACTCACAACAACCCGCGTGTACCTAACAAAGCACGAAAAAAGGAAAGTTTCTGATGGAACAAAAAGCTATGGGTCAGTTAACTAAAACTCCCAGCCATGCATGGTCGAGTGTTCATCCAAAACCCTAGCTCCTTCTAGCCTATAAAAGAAGGGTTAGGGGTACCATTTGGAAGAGGAAAAAATATAGCGAAGAAACTATGCCCATTTACGTAATCCATTGTCCCAACCCTTTAGCCTTTCCTCATGCCAAAGGAGATTTAACACAAAGTAGTTGAAGGACATAAGAAGAGGAGCCAAGGATCAGGTTCAAGGAGTGGTGGCCAATCTCATATTTTTTAAGTTGATTCACTTTATGTAATAAAAAGAATGCTTTTCCCGTCCCAAATCATGAATTGTCTATAGTTTGATTGATTTATGTTTGATTTCTAACCCTTGAGTATAGAAGTAGCATGCATACATAGTTGTTGTTTGTCTTAAGTGTAGGTCATCTTTGGAAGGAGCAGCGCAAACAAGTAATCAAGAACAATGGAGGATCTACATCGAACACCGGTAATAAGGTAGGTGGTCCTTTTCCATGCATTTACTGAGAAAGAGGGGTTTAAATCTTGGGATGTAGATAAAAAAGTAGTTTCTATTCGGTCAAATATGCATGCAACGTCTTACCCTAACTTGCTAGTCTGTAGGGTGTTTTTCCCCAACAACAGAATTGGTGACCATACTGGGGAGAATACTCTTTAGGGTTCCTGGATTTATTTGAGTTTTTGGGTAGTTTAGAGACTAGGTTTTCTATTTTTTCTTTGCCTGCCTTTTATTTTTCTATAAGGTCTGAGCTAGCAGGGAGTCTAGTTTTCCATACCATATTTCCCTGACTTTTGCTTCACTATATTTTTTGAGACACAAAGAGGTACACGCGGCCTGCAGAAGGCCTGAACGTATGTACCCGCACCCTATCCTCTGACAGCCCATGTGTGAACGCTAGTTGTAGAGATAGCAGTAACGTGTAGGAGTTCAGAGAACCTTAGAGGCAGTCCTCCTCTTCCCTATTAGAATCACACATTCTCAGGGAGGTTTTATGGAATTCTGTCTAAGTCTTGCTTGATTTCAGTCCTATCTCATATTGCTTTTTTTTTCCTTATTATTTTCCCTTGCATTATTTGTTTTTTGTTTTTGTTTTTTTCTGTTAGAAAGAGCATTCAAGCCTTCAAGGGATCCTAGTTATCAATACTAGAGGCCTCTTCCTGGTCTGGACTACCTGCTTTCGTATTTTCTTAGAATTTAGATATACGTGCAGCCTGTACAAGGTCAGCCCACGTGTACACGATCTCTATTTCTGGTCAGCACACGTTTGCACGCGTGCTGTTTGAGTGACAATAGTGTGCTTGTACAGGCTACTTTTTGTTCAGGGTGGGGAAATCATCCCCTCCTTTGATAAGAAGTATTCCTATCAGGTGTTTGAATCTATGTTTGGACAGTCAGTAGCTTAGGCTTCATCTTACCCTTAGCTCGCTTTTTCTCAGTTAAAAGTTGACAGAAAAATAAAAATAAAAAAAATTCTTGTTTTATGGTTTTTAGACAAGCGTGAGAGTCATTGTTTTTTCAATTGCCTTTGTGTGATTCTTTACTCTGATTCTTTGTGATCTGTGCTTTAAGACAAAATTGTTTTCTTGGTTTTTTGCTTGTCGGTATTTTCCCTTTCTTTCTTTATTAGCATTTAAATAAATAAATAAATAAATCTATTTTCATTTTCTTCTTTGGTTAAAGAATGTATTTATGCATCATTAGCTAGGGAAAAGTCTTTTATTTCATAATTTTTTGCAGTGCACTTATATGATAAGTAGGTCGTAGTCGAGCAAAATTCCTATGAGTTTGTCGTCCAAAATCTTAGAAACAATTACAAAAACAAAAAAAAAATTGTGAAAAGTTGTTGAAATTTTGCATTTAGTAAAAGTCTTTTGTTTCCATATTTTTTCATTCATTTTTTCTTTCATCTTTACACATCATCAGTTCACCCTCATAACCCTTGACGTAATATAAATCCATAAAAGAAATGTTAATTTTAAAATCTACTAGACTTTTATGTTTGTAGGGTTCACAAACTAATTCAGGACTAGGGCCTTGGATTAGGTTGGAGAAGAAACTCTTCAAGGCCATTCAAAACCAAACATTAGAGTCTGAGATAGGGAGTGTCTAAGTCTAGTTTCATGGAAGTTATTCAGGACCCCCCTCTAATATAGTGGATAAACACGAGGTCGCGTGTGGAAAGGTAGCGGAGATAACCCCTCCAAAGTCGTACCAATCATAGTGGAGAACACATATAGAGGGCTTGTTTTGGGATTCCATCGTTTGCATTTTCCACGGGGCTACGTAGGTATTGAATCTGTTCAAGGTCCTCAGTTGTCTTCCAGACCATTTTCTCTCGATACCCTTGACAGGTTTCGGGCTTGATACCCTACTCATTGTGGTCTACCCGACTTTCGACTGTACCCGCATGGTGACTGTTCACATGCTGGCAACCTAGTTGCCAATCTTTTTAGGGACATACACAGTTGACTACGGGGGTATACCATGGTACCTAGGATACACATCAGGCCACACTTTATAGAGTATACCTAGAGGGTGCTTTCGTGTTCGAGTTGCACTTGCATCGGCAAGTTTCTCTAGTGTTGGTTGTTGTAACTGTTCTTCCAAATAAGTTTAGTGATTGTTTGTCTTATCTCTTAGGGGATTATTTTTTAGTGTGTGTTACTTTTGAATGTTTAGAATACCTTAGCATGTATTGGATCTTCTCACACAGTGGAGGATCCTGAGCTCCACTGGTCACGAAGGCTTCTTGGCCTGCCGCTGGTTACACTGGAGCCACCCCCGCCACCTTTAAGGTGGAAGCTAGACCAACAAGGGTCTTTTGAAGTGAACGGGTTACAAACCTTTGTGCCCGAACAACTCTCGGAGGAATCAACCATTTTGAACCTTGAAGCAATTTCTCTTGGCTCGGTTGAAACCCCAACCACTGATATCTTGGCACCGTTTATTGTACCAATCCAATTTCACGAACGCCAGACAATGCCTCACACAATTATGGAAACAAATGTTGTTACTCCTTATGGGAATTCGTCAATTCCCATCACAGTTGCCACCACAGGAGAGTCATCTCCTAACTTACCATCATTGGTCCAAGCCACCATGGTCATGGCCGTAACTATGTCGCACAGTGGACCGAACCCGTCTATTGCGGAAGCCACAACTCCCTTCACACCTAGTGCGACAGGCCCTCCGTTTTCATATGGTATTCCTAGTTCAGGAACAAGTCCTGTACTAACCTACTCCACTTTACAGACTTTGGTTCTGGGGGAAGGGAGCCCTAGCACTCCTCTGCAAGGTCAAATTGGGGGCACTCCTATCCCTTTTAATGCTTTTCCTTATGCAGGAGGTCATATCCCTCCTTCATCCTCTTCACTTGGTGGTCTGCATCAATAGTCCAATGGGTAGCCTACACACACTAGTTTATTTGGAGCAGGGATTCAAGGAACACCTGCGCACAGTATGTCGGTAGGTTCGACATTGTTTTATTGGAACGATACATTTGGTAATAACACTTTCTCATTAGCCACTTTTCCGACTGGGGGCAACCCCATTTTTGGACAATCTACTCCTGCGCAGGGTACTATTCCTGCATAGGGGGCACACATAGTAGGACCTTGGAACTCAGGACAAGGATCCATTCCCTCCTCTGGAATGTCGTTATGGGGTAATTCTTTCCACAGTTAATGGAACCCTAGACATACTACTATGCCTCTCCCAGCATGATCGGCATGGGGTAATCCTTCCCAAAGTCCTTTGAACACAATGCATGCCCAACACTCTATGTCCTTTTTGGGAAATCATTCAATAATGTCTCCACAGATAAAAAATCATTACGTTGGTCAGGGCCATGGTTTCTACTAGAATCTGGGCTAGTAGCCAAACTTTTCCTGGCAACCTGGTGCTAGTCAAACTCCAGGACCCTTTTTCCCAGGCTATTAGCAACAACCCAAACTAGCATTCCTGACAACTTTACACTTGCCATATTTGACAAGGTTGTTAAATGATCCTATTTGTCATGATTCATGTTGGCCTCCTATGCCGACGAAGTTTCCTTCAGACATTCCAAAGTTCGAGGCCAAGCCTAATGAAGATCCATGTGATCATGTGACTACCTTTCATTTTTGGTGATCATCTAACTCATTGAAAGATGACTCTGTATAGTTGCGATTGTTTCAACGTACTCTTATTGGGAGTATCATGAAATGGTACATCAAGATCGATCGATCAAGATACTCTTCTTTTGGCGAACTAGCAATGGCCTTCTTTTGGTGAACTAGTGATGATGAAGCAAATGGGCTTGAACGTGGTCTGATGTGTCCCATGTCTAGAATCTCCTTGATGGCCTTCTCTATATTGTCTTTATACTTCTTGGGATGCCTATAGGGTGTGGTGATAACAGGCTTAGCCCTTGCTTCTAGCTCAATGATGTGCTCAAACCCCCTGTCTGGTGGCACACCTGGAGGAATCGGCCCAAACAATTTCTGGTGCCTGTCAAGGATTCTTTTGATATCTAGTGTGTAATGCACCTTTCCCTTCTCATCCACCCATGTTGAGACCTTACATTCCGCTGCGTATATAATTTATTCCCTTCTGAAGATGGCTTCCATCCTCTTGGCTATGACCAGTCTGGCAGAGTTACCTGTCATGCCTCTGAGCACAACCTTTCGTCCTCCTTCCTCCACAAAGGACATTTCCATGGTCTTGTAATTTGTGGTGATGGGTCCTAAAGTGATGAGACAC
>JZKD02S0126295.1:0-13998 GCA_000966675.3 Picea glauca
CCCTCAACCGGGAAAACCTTTCTTATTTTCATTATTTCGAATTTCACCATTCGCCATACAATATATACAATGTTTTTAGGTATTCCATAGATACCAAAACCCTAATCCCTTAATCCGGGATTAATTTACAAATCAGTTAAAAATATCAAAATCCGCTAAAAATAGCAAAAACTTCCCAAAACAAATTTCGGGGCGCTACCCCGGGCTACCGCCCAGTGCCGAACGCTGCGCGTAAACAGGGGGGGGCATACCTGCCCCCCCTGGGACCCCCCTAGGAAATTGCCCGGTGCACACGGCAGAGCTCTAGGTGAAGGGATCGTCAGACGCAGTTGTCGTATCTGACGCACCCACACACACACACATGCAAAGAATATAACACACACCCAACATAAGTGTGAATGCAATGTTAATTTGATTATCCATGAGAAGCTATCCCATTCTTGTACATAAAACCAAACTTATTTCATACCAACACATTCATTAATCTTGTAAATAAAACAAAAATTAATCTTGTACCTGCACATTCATTTTCACACATAAACAAAACTAATTCCATACCTCCACTTTGACTTTGCTTTCATTCCCAGGCGTATATTTTCTTGAGGACAACTCTCTAAAGCATGTTTCTTTGAAGTCTTTACATTACATAATTTTGTCTATATAAGGGTTGATTAGGAGTTTGGTGGATTTTCTCTTAATACTAGTAAATTCCATTTTAGGTCAGTAGCACACATACATGAGGGTAAATTCCACATTTAATTATAGGTTGCCTTACTTTTCCTTTAATCTAGTTGCTTTAATTTATTTTTCCTGTAGTTTATTGAACCACTACAAGAATAAGCCACTAAAGATTGGGATCTAACTCAGGAGACGTGATATTGTGATCCACTGTTAAGCTACATCTTGTAGTGTGAATTTTCATTTGTTCTTGTCTTGCTTTCATTTATTGCATTGAAGTGTGTTTGTCGGCCTTAGATTAGGTTAGACTAGGCTCCAATCGTGCATTTCTCGTTCCTTCACCTCTAATTCTATGACTCCCTGGTTGATAATTTAATGTTGGAATTAATAGTTCATATATTTATCCCAACACTATCCATGCTCCATGCTCCTATTCACCATGCCTACCAGAAATTTTCCAAGCTAAGTGCTATGGGTGAATGCCCATTTACGATGGGATAATTTCCACTGACACAGGAGGACCAGATGGAGTATCGTCTGGAGGACTATATGGAGTGCCATCTGGAGGATTGGATGAAGTGCTATATGGAGGAATAGGCAAGGTATTTATATACTGTAAATGATGATGATCGCATGCAGGTATGATCGCTCGAATTAATTGCACCCGTTTCAATGGTAATTTAGATGAATTGAATGACATATTTTTCAAATTTCATGTTTCTAATCGAATTAAACTTATAAATTCATTTTATGATCAATGCTTAAGTCGAAGACTTGGACATTGATCTAATTCTTACATGATTTCATTAGCCTCCAAAGTACACACCATTCAAATTCAAACCCAACGCAATTATGGTCACACATGGCAATCGTGTATGACTAATTCGCCCATGATTCAACCATTTTCCATCATAATTTCATTAAGAAAGGGTTACTCTTCCCCAATTGTTCATTTCACTCATCCTTTTTTTGTTGTGTCACACTCACCCTCTACCTGATTTTAGCCTTCCACTCACCCCTCGCTCTTTAACCATGCCTAAACACTATGAATCATCCTCCTACACTAAGCTACTGGCCATTCCGGAATTCACAACGTGTAGACAGATCTTCCATCACGCAGGTTGGGGACCGTTCCTAGCCAGTCTACAAGGCCATGACGATGGCATCACTCTACAATTATCTCTTCGGTTCGATGGGAGATTGGCGCCCAAGGGAATATTATAATGTATTCCTGAAAAATACTAAAATTGGGAAATAAACCCAGTTATCTGAATTTCATGTGGAGAGAGGAACAAACTCCAAGTGGGAATTGAAATAGCATGAGAGGTTCTACACCACTCATGATTTGGAGTTGGAAAACATAGTGCATGCTTTGAAGAAGTGGAGGGACTACCTCATGGGAAAGAGGTTTGAGCTAAGGATAGACCATAACAGTCTGAAATATTTGTTTGATCATCCTACTTTGAATGCTAGGAAACATAGATGGTTGGAATTCCTCTGTGAGTATGAATTTTTTTGGACTAATCGGTAAGTGTGGAAACAAACACATATCCCTAGTACCACCCAGAACTAGAACAAAACAAAAAAAAATATAAACCTTTCCCTAGGCTCTAACTATTGAATTTTATAGTTAAAAAGAGATTGACAACATACATTTTAAATGTCACTTCCTCTTTCCATTTCCATGCTCACTCTGTTCCAATGCCCATACAATATTGAATCTGCAAAGGAACACAAGCCAACAAAGTGAAAGCAATAAAGCACACTCACCGAGAACCTATGTATGTGATCAAGGAATCATACAATAAAACAAGAATGGTTTTATGGGAAAGGAACATATTGTTNATAAACCTTTCCCTAGGCTCTAACTATTGAATTTACTAGTTAACAAGAGATAGACAACATACCTTTTAAATGTCACTTCCTCTTTCCATTTCCATCCTCACTCTGTTCCAATGCTCGTACAATATTGAATCTGCAAAGGAACAGAATCCAACAAAGTGAAAGAAATAAAGCATACTCAACAAGAACCTATGTATGTCATCAAGGAATCATACAATAAAACAAGAATGGTTTTATGAGAAAGAAACATATTGTTGTATTATATTAATAGAAAGTGGAGAATGAAACCAAAGCCTTGATGTTGCAAGGTCCCCTTTCAATGGCCCTTTTCTCTAACACACACACCTTTGCTCCAAATCCCTTGAATGAAGAAGATCCACCATGTATCTTGTAGAACTAAAGAAAATCTCTCAGGAATAATCTGAGGCATAATTTCTCCATAAATATCTTAGCCTATTCAACCTTAGCCTTTTACATGAGAGATCCCTACTTATATACGGTGAAGGATATATCGATGAGTAGATTAGCATGATCCCACCAAATCATAGAAGCGAGTAAGATCCAAACCATTCGGAGACCACCTCATCTTCTAGAATATCCCCTTCTAGAACTTTCGTGAAGTTTGAATTTTCCTTAGCATTTGGCATCATTGCACCCTAGCTATAGTGCATCCTGTGGAGACATCGTAGTCCAACTCTAGATCAGGAGGCAACGATTAGGAATCGTCGCACCCTATGCATTTTGTAGGGTGTGACGACCTTCCTTAATAAGGTTTTTGAGAAGGGAAATTCAGTCCCTTTCCTCATGGAGAAAGACTCTTTTATCCTTTCTGGGAATATGAACACATGTTGTCAGTGAGTCACTGGGGTGACCAAAATAATGTATAAAAATGACTTTGATATCAATCACATCAAAGGAAAGGAGAACAAAGTGGCTAATGCACTTAGTAGGAGCGTGCATGAACTACATGCTACAGCCATTAGCATGTATCAGACGGATCTTAAAGGAATAATTTATGAGGCTGCAAAGGTTGATTTGTAGTATATGGAATTGGTAACTAAATTGCAACAAGGTAAAATGAAGCAGAAAGCTGAAGATTATGAATTGATAATTGATGAAATTCTCTTGTACAAAAATAGAGTTTATGTACCAAATTCTTTGGAATTGAGGAGTTAGATTTTAAAAGAGATGCATAATGTTCCTTATGCGGGACACCCATGGTATCATAAAACAATTTCAGCATTCAAAATCCAATATTATTGGCCAGGCATGAAGAAGGAAGTTGTTGATTTTATTTCCAAATGATTGAAATGTCAAAAGGTAAAGGATGAGCATAGAAACCCAGTTGGTTTTCTACAACCATTACCCATTCCTAAGTGGAAATGGGAAGTTGTAACAATGGATTTCATCATAGGATTTCCCATAACAAGAAAGCAACATGATGAAATCATGGTGGTGGTGGAAAATCTTACTAAAACTTCTCATTTCATTCCTATGAAGGTTACTCATAAGGCAACCAAGGTTGTCTATATTTATATGATGGAAGTAGCATGCTTTCATGGCATTCCCAAGACAATTGTGTCTGAGAGAGACCAAGATTTCACCTCAAAGTTTTGGACAGGATTATTCAAAGGGTTCAAAACAAATCTGAACTTCAACACTGCCTATCATCCTGATTCTGATGGGAAACAGAAAGGGTGAACCAAGTGATATAGGATATGTTAAGGATGTATGTGATGGAAAAACCATCTAAACGAGAAGATTAGGTATACTTGGTAGAATTGTCCTACAACAATGGGTATCAAGCATCACTGAAGATGAGCCCATTTGAGGCACTTTATGGCAGAAAGTGCAACACCCCAGTAAGCTGGGACAACCCAGCTGATAGGGAAGTTGTTGGGCCAGAGCTTCTCAAGGAAATGGAAGAACAAATGCTAAATATTAAACAGAATTTGAAGGCTTTCTAAGATAGACAGAAAATTTATTCTGACAAGAACAGAACTCATAGGGAATTTAAAGTGGGTGATCATGTTTTCTTGAAGGTGAAAGCCAACAAAAGTTCCCTGAATTTGGGAAACTGTTCCAAGTTGGCATCCAGATACTATGGGTCGTTTGAAATCCTAGATTGAATTGGTGCAGTAGCATATATGCTTGCATTTCCTAAATCAATGTTTATACATAATGTATTTCATGTCTCATTTCTTAATAAATATATACATGATGTTAATCATGTCATTGATTGGAATGTGGTTCAAGTGGAGCAAGAAAGATCTTTTCAAGTGTAACATGTGCGCATATTCGACCGGAAAAGAAAGAATATATGGAATCAATCCATATGACTTGTAAAAGTCCAGTGGACCTGGTATGGTCCTGAGGACGCAACATGGGAGCATGATGATGTTATGTGGGTAGAGTACCCACATCTTTTTGAAGATTTTGAAAATCTTGTTGATATTATGTAAATGCCTTGCACTGAGGACAGTGAAAAAATAAGGGGAGGGGATTGTAATACCCCAAGGTCGAGCCCCTGTGAAATTTAATGATTTTTGTAGGATAGTGAGCCAAGTAATTATAAGATGGTAGGATTATGTGTTTATTAGGCCGAAGAGCTTAGATGCTAAGGCTAGTGGGCCTAATTATTGTATATGTAAATGCACATATCATTAATAAAATTACACTATTGTGTGTAGAGATACCATGAAGAAAGAGTTATGGGGGACTAAGCTCCACTGGGTAGGGAAAGGGATGGGAAGGAGAGGCTAGGAAAGAGGGGGGTAAACTTGAGGGATTAACCCAAGTGAATATTATAATGTATTCCTAAAAATTACTAAAGTTGGGAAATAAAAATAGTTATCCTAAGTTCCTGTTTGGAGAGGAACAAAATCCAAGTGAAGAGGAGCTTTCTCCTGGAGAGCCAAGTGTCACCCAGGACGCATCCAGATTTAAGTGGCAAGTTCCACCTTTGTTGGGGGTTCAAGAGGCATTATGCCACATTCCATAGGATTTCTCCTTCACCATTGCATCTCGCTCACTATTCTGCAAGCTAACCATTCTCACCATTTTTCCTTGCTCACTCTCAACATTCAGACCAGTCTGGCCATTTAGTTTCCCATGAGTTCATCCTCAGCATGTTGGCCATCCCTTCTGTAGTCCACGCACGCACTAAACAAGCTAGCAGCCAGAGTCATTTCCACCCTTGTGACCCTATGTAATTTGTTGAGTCAGTCCTTTTTCCTTACCCGATTTTGGTTGTTGTGGATTGAAGAGACGGGTTTTCAGGTCCGTGGTTGAAGAAGCAGGTTATAAGGATTTTGAGCAACTCTCTCCAAGTGAGAGAGTTTTCTTGGGAAGTTATTTCTCCTGGAGGGAGTCCAACACTAGCTACAAATCTCTAAGAATTCTTCATCCAGACTGCTGATGAATCCATGGAAGGGAAGTGGAGCAGTCGATGGACCGTGAAACAGTGAAGGTGCATATTCCCGGGGTGGGATAGGCATGTGGGGAATGAGAGTCTATGAGCAGTGGGAATAAGTAGGATCCTTGGAGAGAATCCTTACAATTGCACAATGTAGTTTATCGTAGCCTCAGCCTAGGTGTAGGATTCCTTTGCCCTAGGTGGAATTTAGTCCCAGCTCAGGGGTGACCCACTACTGAGCATGATAAGAAGCATGGTCTAAGGTTGGGAGGTTCATGGAAGTTTTGCATGCAGTTGGTGGTCATATAGTAAAATATAAGTACCAAATATATGTTCTTTGTATGATGTGTATCTTGTACATGTGTTATAATGTTATCAGAATTGTTTGTGTTTATTGCATGTATGTATTAATGTTGCTTCTGCATGAATATGTGTATGAATAGAATGTTGTGTCTATTTAAAATTACATCATATATATAATTATATCATAGAATTAATTGTAGTAGCATGGCCCGACCTGGTTGGGTCAAGGTTTCATAAATTGTTATCAGAGCTAAGACAGATGTCCAAGAAGTGGCATTGCCCGATCTATTGGTGGTTGGGGACATTGCAAATTGGTATCAGATCCATGGTTTCAACACTAAGCCTGGATTGGCCAAGAAGGTGGAAGTTGAATAAAAGGTTTTGGAAAGGGAATTGTCGAGAAGGACAAAATTTTAATTCCAGAGCATTCCAGAGTGCCAAGAGAACACCTTGGCCATGTTTGGAAGCTCAGGAGGTATAGCGGTTCAAGAAAAGTAGCAGAGAAAAGAGATTGTAGTAACTGCGGGTTTGGAACCACAAGGTTTGAGGTTGGGCCAGGGCACCTGTTCGGGAGAAGGAGGGTCCTTCACAATCGTCATATCTAGAGAAAGGTGCATGAGGATTAACCCCTAAGTACTTCAAAATTCATGACTTTGATGAAGTTTATGTGTAATAGAGAAGAAAGGGGTCGAAGCCCAAAGCTCCAAATTCCCATAGTGGATCTACACTGTAGATCTGGGGAGAAGAGTTTGACCATTGATCTTGGCCAAAGATATATCAGATCCATATATCAAGCCAAGGGAAAGTGGTAAGGTGCAGCGGTGAGGAAAATAGATCTCAGACATAATATCTGCGCGGGGGAGGTTGTGAACCATAGAACTCACAACTGTTTGGAATTCGGCTCTCGGGAGAAACAAAGTGTGATAAGGAAAAAAATCCTAAAGCCCGAAGTCCCAAAGTCCAGAGTAACTCTAGACCATTCATCCAAAGAGACACATGTCAGCAGACTAGCTAGTTTGGGAGCTCGGTGTTCAGGAGAAACGAGGGTGTGCTAAACCAAATTCTCCGAAGTCCCGAAGTTGAAGTCCCCAAGTGATGTGGCATGATGACATCACCCATGGTGACATGGACTTCCTTAGTCCTACTACGTGTCAGTCGGAATGGGAATTTAATGACTTTGTTGGACCAAAAGCAATATGACACATGGGGGCCATGTGTCACCACCTTATATGATGACATTTTTATGATGTGGACCCCAAAAGATAAAGTAGTATGGAAAGTTCGGCATTCAGAAGTTAACGAACTTGTGGAAGTAAAAAAAAAACATATGAATCCCAAAGTGTCGAAGTTCTGAAGCACCACTGTGACATGACATGATGATGTCACCTAGGGTGACATGGACCTAACCTATGCTACCACATTTCACCTACTTGTGCCTTTGACATACCTTTAGAACCTATGGTGATATGACATGTGTTTCTCTTCAGTGGGACCACATGTTACCGCCATAATGGAATAACAATAGAGCTAAGGAAACCACCTAGTTCGGAAACTTGGCATTCAATGGAAAAGTTAGAGTAATTTATTAAAACTGTCGAAGTATGAAGCACTAGAGCTCCAAGGAGACACCAGTTCAGTACTTCATCGGTTCAACGTTCAGGAAATCACATAGTGATGAGGTAGAAACCTCAAAAGTCTAAAGTTACAAGGTCAAGAAAAATGAGAATGATGTTTTTGCTTCTAGTATTTCGCCATGTGGCACTCTTCTTGAGTGTGGCTAGTGGGTCCCTTGATGGTCACAAGGGACTCATGGTGCAAGATCCTACATTTCAGAGGTTATCTACTTCAGAGGAAAGTGGGGTCACGTGGGTTGAGAACTTCAGAAGGTTGAAGCACCAGAGTTCATCGTGACCGTTGACAATCGGGGACGTGTGTCAGAAGATCTAACACTATGGAGAGTTGTCACTCTGGAAGTTTGTGGCATTGAAAGATTTGGAAACCTGAAGCATGGAGTCTCGAAGATAATTGTGGCCATTGATTTGATTAGAGAGAGGGGACCATTGATTTCCCTCTGGTTGGTAGCAAACTTCGCGGGTTTGGGGTTTGACAGATTGGCGTTGTGGTGAGTTGAAAACACCTGAATCTTGAAACTACGAAACACGGAGTAAGAGCCCATCTATTATCACTTGGTCATAGTCATGGTCACATGCAGATTAAAGGTTCAAGGGAAGGGGCTAGCTCCCGAAATGTTTTGTTAAAGAACATAAAAGGGACAAATTGTTCAAGTAGCCATAACTTCTTGCTCAGGATTCAGATTTGAGCATGGAAGCATCCATTGGAAAGGTATTGAACAATAGAAGATAACGGTTCACCCAAAAATTAGATATGAATCGTCAATTTCTCAGGAAAACAACAGAAAATAAGTCTGATATATTAATGAATCGGAATGGTTCATGTTTCCATGATATTTTTAAAGAACAATTAGCCTGACAAAGTTTTGTTGGATGCACATTTTTTTTGCAGAATTAGCAGTTGTCAGATAAGAGTTAGAACAAAGTGCAGAAGTGATGGATAATACTCAAGAAGTCTTCATTCAAGAAGATGAAAACATAGGGTTGGATGTCCAGTTGGATAGGGAAGGAACCAACTCCAATGGACATGGTGGAGAAAGGGAGGAAGACATAAATCTGGCTGAGACCCTCAGAAAATTGCAGACAGATACCTAGAGCCACAAGGATGATAATGAGAGGCTTATGAAGGCCAAGGAACAACAAGAAGACTTCAACATGAAGTTAATTCAAAGCTTGGAAATAATTAAAAATAATTTGGATAAGAGGAGTTGCTACATCAAATCAGGAAGTCACAAGACCCCTGAGAAGAAAGGAATATCAAGGAGTCATAGAATAAATCACCATCACTCCCAAAAGAATTTCCATAGAATAGAAAACAGTAACTCAATTCCATCCCCTGACAAGAAACATAAGAGGTCTAGGGTGGATGAGTTGAAAGGATAAATGAATAAGATCAAACCTCCTACTTTTGATGGAGAACATAAGAAGGATGAAGATGTTGAAACATGGTTTCTAGGCATGAGGAAATACTTCCAATTGCATAACTATTCTTCTCATGTAGAGGGAATAATTTCCATATACCAGCTTAAATGAAAGGCATCCATGTGGTGGGATCAACTGGTGCAAGTACAACACTGCAAGGAGAAAAATGTGACTTGGGAGGATTTCGAGAGGCATTTTGAGAAGAAATACTTGACCAAGAGGTATTATGACAAAAAGATGAAAGAGTTCTTTGAAATTAAACTAGTCAGCATGGATATTGATGAATATGAAAGGATATTCTTAGAGTTTTTGAGGTATGTCTCATTCATCAAGGATGAGATAGTGAATATTTAAAGGTACCTGAGTGGGCTACCATTTTTCATCAGTGATAAAATACAATATGATGATCCCAAGACTCTAGAAGAAACTGTAAGCAGAGAAAAATTATTATATGATCATCAAAAATGAAATCCTATTTTCCAGAAGGCTTGGGAGGACGAGAATAAATTCAAGAAGGAACAAAAAAAGGAGGGAAACAAGCCTCCATTTTTTAGAAACAGTCCTCAAGGACAACCATTTTTAGAGAGCATAGAATGGTAGAGGTAGGAGGGAAAAGGTCAAGGAATGCACCCATTCAATGTTTGGGTTGTAAAGGAGACCAAAAGTATAGAGATTGTCCTCACAAAAGTGACAAGGCAATAGATTTCCACAATGTACAACAAGTAGAAACAATGGAGGACATAGGAAAAAGTGTACCCGGGATCTATGCAACCCTGGACAATAAGAAAGCTAAGTTTCAATCACACATGATTGAAGTTGAAGGTATGATCAATAACCATTCCTTTACTATTTTAATTGATTCGGGGGCTAGTCATAGCTATATAGATCCTAAGGTTGTGGAAAGATTTATTTTCCCAAGAATCAAGCATGGGAAATCTTGGCTGGTGCAGCTAGCTATAGGAGCCAAGAGGAAAGTTATTGAGTTGGTTAAATAATATCCATTGGGAATGAGTGGACTGTGTACCAAGGAATATTTGAACATCTTTTCGTTGAGATCATATGATTTCCTAATTGTTATGGATTGGTTGGATCAACACCATGTCATACTAGACTATCATAACAAGAAATTCACTTGCTTGGATGAGGAAGGAAATTAGAGAACAGTCCAAGGAATTCCTAGGGTAGTAACTATTCAGGAAATCTCATCAATGCGGCTAAAGAAGTGTTACAAGAAGGGTTGTCAAATATTTGTGACCCATATGGAGGAAGCATTTAAGGATAAGGTGCCAAATATGGAGGATTATGCAGTCCTGGAAGATTTTGAAGATGTGTTCAATTAGGTACCAGGACTACCTCCAAAGAGAGATATTGTTTTCTCTATTAATTTGATGCCTAGAGTAGCTCCAGTATCAAAGACCCCTTACAGAATGAGTACACTAGAGCTAAAGGAATTGCAAATGCATATTGAAGAAATTTAAAGAAGGGGTGTATACACCCAAGTGTGTCACCTTGGGGTGCCCCAATCTTGTTCGTGAAGAATAAAAATGGGACATTGTGACTGTGCATCAATTTCGGATAGTTGAAAAAAGTGACTATAAAGAACAAGTATCCTTTTCCAAGGATCAGTGATCTATTTGATCAATTGAAGGATGTAGAGATATTCTCAAATATTGATCTCAGGTCAGGAATTCATCAAGTAAGGATCAGAGATGAAGACATTAGCAAGACCTCCTTCAGGACAAGGTATGTTCATTACAAGTTCACATTGGTGCCATTTTGGTTATGAAATGTACCAGTTGTTTTTATGTGCTTAATGAATGGTGTTTTCCGGGAATATTTAGACAAGTTTGTCATTGTTTTTCTGGATGACATTATTATATATTCCAATTCGAAAACAAGGCATGGGAATAATTTAAGGATGGTGATGCAAGTGCTAAGAGAGAATCAACTGTATGCCAAGTTGAACAAGAGCTCATTTTATCAAAATAGATACACTATTTGGGGAATATCATATCTAAAGAAGGGATAGTAGTGGACCCTAAAAATATTGAGGCCATTAAAGTGTGGACAAAACCTAAGAAAGTGACAGAGTTCATATCCTTCATGGGTCTAGTTGGCTACTACAGAAGGTTCATTGTAGGGTTTTTGAGAATAGCTCACCCCGTCACTTCCTTGCAAAGGAAGGGGAAGAAGTTTGAATGGATAGAAGAATGTGAAAAGAGCTTCCAACAATTGGAGAAGCTATTAACCAGTGCTCCAGTTATGAAGATTGCATATCCAGATGAAGATTTCATGGTTTGCACATATGTTTGAAAAGAAGGACTTGGTGGGGTCCTTAGTCATAATGGATTTGTGATAAGTTTCGAGTCTAGGAAATTGAAAGAGCATGAGAGGCTCTACGCCACTCACGATTTGGAGTTGGAAGCCATAGTGAATGCTTTGAATAAGTGGAGGCACTACCTCATGGGAAAGAGGTTTGAGCTAAGGACAGACCATAATGGTCTGAAATATTTGTTTGATCATCCTACCTTGAATGTTAGGCAAAGTAGATGGTTGGAATTCCTCTGTGAGTATGACTTTGATATCAAGCACATCAAAGGAAAGGAGAACAAAGTGGTTGATGCACTCAGCAGTAGAGTGCATGAAATGCATGCTACATTCATTAGAATGTATCTGATGGATCTTAAAGGAATAATTTTTTTGGTTGAAAATTTTGATTTGCGGTATATGGAATTGATAACTAAATTGTAGCAAGGTAAAATGAAGCAGAAAGATGAAGATTATGAATTGGGAATTTATGGAATTTTCTTGTACAAAAACAAAGTTTATGTACCAAATTATTTGGAATTGAGGAGTGTTATTTTAAATGAGATGCATAATGGTCCTTATGAAGGACACCTAGGGTATCAGAAAACAAGTTCAGCAGTCAAAAGAAAAAATTATTGGCCAGGCATGAAGAAGGAAGTTGTTAATTTTATTGTCAAATGCTTGGACTGTCAAAAGGTAAAGGCTGAGCATAGACACCTAACTAGTTTTCTACAGCCATTACCCATTCCTGAATGGAAATGGGAAGTTGTAACAATGGATTTTCATCACACACTAGTAAATTTGGGTCATTTCGCGGCGACTATTTCAACGCTCTTGCGACGTTATGTCATGGATATTGTGAGGAATCTTGGGTCTCCCAAACATCACTTCACATGATGTGTCAAGTGTGACGAACCTAAAACAGCGTCACAAGAGCGACGACAATAGGGAGTTGTCACACAAGAAACAAAGAAGAGATAGTGTCGCATGAGTGACAAAGAAGGGGTATCGTCGCCAGAGACACAAAGTAGGGAAATCCTCGAAAGCGCGACAAGGAAGGGAAATTGTCGCAAGAGATACTAGCGATGAAAATCGTCACAAGAGAGACAAGGTAAGGATATCGTTGCACGAGCGACAAGCTATGGAGGTCATCACAAGAGAGATAGGTTAGAGAGATCGTCGCAAGAGCGACAATATAGGGAGATTGTCACAAGAGCAACAAGCTGAAGAATCTTGCGACGAACCAACTATCGAAGGGATCATCGCAAGAGCGATGAGTACAAGGTATCTTGCGACGAAATTGCTATATAATTTTTTGCCAATTGTATAGAAATTTTGTCGCAAGATTTCTTGAGGGTGTCTCTCTTGCGACAACATATATTTATTTAAAAGAAAAAATTGATGCCCTTATTCACAGTATGTTGAGACAATTATAAAAGGATTTTTGAGCAAAAAGAATTGCCAAACATCTATAACATTCATTAATAAAAATTCACTAATAAAACAGAAGAACAATATTTAACTACAATATACCCTAAGAAATACTAAACCATATAAAAAATTATATACAGTGAAAACAATGAACAACCAAGCATTTAAAAATAGTTGTGTTTTTAAGCACAAGGAGGGAAATGTTCTCTAATTTACAATGGTACCATTAGTCATTTTTTTGTACTTATGATACTAGCGCACAACTTCCTTCTCTATTTTCACCTTTTATATTTTTTAACCTATGTTTTGATATGAATCTTAACAATGATTTGATATTTCAAATCTGATATGAAAGACAACAATGAAAATTCTATCATCTAGGCAGATGAATTTTACACAAATTGTGTACTAAAGTGGATGAATGATGAAACAATAGTCCGAAAAGTCAAATATATTATTTTATGATGTTATTTTCCTTTCCTATTTCCTAAGACTTCCCCATTTCCTGGAGTTTCCCACATTTTGTGTTGTTTTTTGTAAGATGTCTAGCCCATGTTTCCTTCTCTGGGTGGGCTCCATTTACAATTCAAGGACACTGACAGTTGCAGATAAATAATAAAAGGATATTTACCACAATAAATGCAAATTTTAAATTTATATATAGCAGGGAACATGGAGAACCAAGATACAATATTCTATTTAACTATCCAGATTATGAATCAACAGTTTCACATAAAGAAAAAGCAAGCATTTTCCAGAACTCATCACTCTTGTCAATGGGAGGTCGAGAATCAATTATAGTTGTGTAGTGGATAACTATATTGACATGACCTTCTTTACAATGTTTAAATATGACTAGATCAAAGTTAAAAATAGCAATTAGGGTTTAACATGGCTTCACATATAATTAACATCCCATTATAACAATTGGAGTGCATTGATGGGGGTCATAAATAATCAAAATTAGTG
>JZKD02S0126306.1:0-24132 GCA_000966675.3 Picea glauca
GGTAACCAAGGATATCCAAGCCACATTTCAGAAGGAAGGTGAAGAAAAGAGGGCCAGAATTGAAGGGAGGATAAATTCTTTTGATGATGCTTTCTAAGGTATGTTATTTACAGGTCATCTCACCATTTTTGCTATAAATTTGTTTCTATAATTATTTAGAAAGTGAAATTGATATGACATTGAGAAAACATGCCCAAGTATATATGGTAAAAAATGAAGCTTGTGGGTCTTTGTATTTTGGGAGTTACACTCCATGGAAAATAGGGTTTCTGGCTAGTCCTGAAACTAGTCAAAAACAGGTGTTTCGGGTAAAAATGTCATAACTTCTTCATAACAGATCCAAATTCAGTGATACCAAATGTGTTGGTTAGCGTACAGTCTGTAGTATGTTGTGTAATAGTTTCAGATAAATTCAACAAACATTTTGTCTGGGGAACTCTCTACAATGCCGCTTTCTAGAATAAGCCATAATTCATAAAGGTATGTCATTTTTGCTATAAATCCTTTTCTGAGAGGTTCCAAGTAGTGCCACCTAGAGGAATTGCATAAAAACAATTGAAGAACATTGTGTATCAGTTTCAGATATTTATTCATTATAGGTACAAAGTTATGATTATTTCAAGTTGGGGTTGTTGACTAATCCAAAACTAGTCATGGTTGAGACAAGCAGTNCTTATTTCAGTTTTATATAGATCTCATTTAATTAGTTGTTGGTTAATGTAGATTGTTAATTTACTTTTCAATATCATAGTTTAATTGTTGTTTTTAATTATTTTCTTATTGCAGTTTGAATGGTTAGAGTAGACATAGTATAGTTTTGTTTTACGCAATTTCCTTTCCTAGAATTAAAATGTAATTACATTTCTTAGTTAATGGTTGAATCTAGTTTTGCTTACATAGTATAGGAATCTAATAATGATCTCATTATGTTGTTGATGGTTTATACATGAATATGCAGGGTATTTAACATTATTTTTGTCATGGCTAAATTCTCATTGGATTGTCTAATCCATACCTTTCACTTTGCCATTGAGATTAGTGTTGAGCTCATACTACTTGAATTGTCCTTTGTTGTCAAGTGCCATTGAGATATTATCTGACACCGAAGACATTCACATGACCACCATCATTATATTTGAATTGTCACAGGTTAAAGAATAGTTCTCTTGATTTCATAGATTAAAGAATAGTTTCCTACTTTCATAGATCAGAATAGATAGTTTCTTGCTTTCATAGTTTAGAAAATAGTCTTATTTGTTGTTGTAGGGTAGATAGACTTTGCTTTGATAGATTAGATAGTAGTTTGCTTGTCATAGATTAAGAATTAGTGGTAGCCTTTCTTTCTTTCAATAAAATAGATTTCTTTTCATGCATTAGAAATAGTTTTGCATTGAGCATTTAGTCCAGTTGCCTCTTAGATTTCCTTTCATGCATTAGAAATAGTTCTACATTAAGCATTTAGTCCACTTGTTTCTTAGGCTAGATAGTTTTTCAATGAGAAATTTTACTTTGATTGCTTGTGGTATTTAGTTGTCTTTGCTTACTTGTCTTTTGCTTTAGTAGGTTAGTTAGGTGCCTTTACTTACTTGTCTCTTGCTTTAGTAGGTTAGTTAGGTGTCTTTTCTTACTTGTTTATTTTCTTTAATAGGTTAGTTAGTTGTCTTTGCTTACTTGCTTATTTATTTTCTTTAATAGGTTAGTTGCTCATTGAATGTAGGTTGGCAAGTTAAAGAAGTTTGCTTTTGTCATTTTCTTATTATGCTTAGTAGTTTTCTTATTGCTTCATGTTGAACTAGTTTGTTTTACATAGGGTTTTACTTGCTTTCTTAGGAACTATCCATCGATCCTTTGCCCAAAAGTACTTAGGTCACCTAGCTTCAATTTTCTTAGTAGGGTTTGCTCATTAGATAGTTTTTCTTGAGTAGATTAGCCTTAGGTAGCTACCTTCCTTAGTTAGACTATACTCCTACCAGCCTTCTACCTTTGGCATATATTTTGCTACGACTCTAAGTTTACTTACCCCCGTTGACAATTTAATTGAGGGTTTTTAGTGTGTTTTTAGTGCATATATAACACCCATCATTTTTGGTGGTTAAGATATTGGCAGCCAGTGATGGGAAAATTGGGAAAATGGGTTTTGTTCATAATTTCCCCCTCCAACTATTGAGCTCCAGACAACTCAGCTTCAGTTGTCCAAAGAGGGTGATTATTGGCTCGCTCTATTTTATTAGTTAGGGCATCATTTATTGTAATTTGTCGAAATTAGAAGTGGTTTGACCCTCCTGTGGTTGACCACTTGGTCTGTAAGCTTATAAATATCACTAGGATGGTCATAAGATTGTTAACCAAGTAGAAGAACCAGTGTATTGGAGACAAACTCATTTTTTCTCTGTTTTGATATTTTACATTGCCAGAATTATGCTTTCAAGTTTTAATGGTGAATTCATCTTGTTGAGCTCGTGGTGTGATTTTAGAGAGTGACCACGACTTGCTGGGAGGCCCACTAACAGTCTGGTAACTGTCTTCATGTTTGTTTATGCATTTCCTAATTTAATTGTTCTCTTTTATTTTATGTACATGCATATTTTTATTGTGTTAACTAGTTTGTTGTAGTTTAATTGTTTTGACTCTCTTTTGTAGGATAGAATGATGAGATGTGTTAGCATGCATTGATCTTATAGATTAGGAATAGACTTGCAAGTCTCTATACTAACCCCATGTGCATTTAGATGTTAGATTATGCTTGATTTATGATTTTATAGTCAAGTTTAAAACAGAGTTTAATTAGAATAGAACAGAGTTTGATTTGGGTTTTCTTTGACATGGATTGATGGATGGATAGAATTAATTCCATTTTTTAATTATAGCTTGCTTATTTCATTTTATATAGATCTCATTTAATTATTTGTTGGTTAATGTAGATTTTTAATTTACTTTTCAATATCATAGTTTAATTGTTGTTTTTAATTATTTCCTTATTGCAGTTTGAATGGTTAGAGTAGACATAGTATAGTTTTGTTTTACGCAATTTGTTTTCCTAGAATTAAAATGTAATTAAATTTCTTAGTTAATGGTTGAATCTTGTTTTTCTTACATAGTATAGGAATATAATGATGATCTTGTTATGTTGTTGATGGTTTATACATGAATATGTAGGGTATTTAACATTATTTTTGTCATGGCTAAATTCTCATTGGATTGTCTAATCCATACCTTTCACTTTGCCATTGAGATTAGTGTTGAGCTCATACCACTTGAATTGTCCTTTGTTTTCAAGTGCCATTGAGATATTCTATGACACCGAAGACATTCACACAACCACTAGCATTATATTTGAATTGTCATGGGTTAAANATAGGTTAGTTGCTCATTGAATGTAGGTTGGCAAGTTAAAGAAGTTTGCTTTTGTCATTTTCTTATTATGCTTAGTAGTTTTCTTATTGCTTCATGTTGAACTAGTTTGTTTTACATAGGGTTTTACTTGCTTTCTTAGGAACTATCCATCGATCCTTTGCCCAAAAGTACTTAGGTCACCTAGCTTCAATTTTCTTAGTAGGGTTTGCTCATTAGATAGTTTTTCTTGAGTAGATTAGCCTTAGGTAGCTACCTTCCTTAGTTAGACTATACTCCTACCAGCCTTCTACCTTTGGCATATATTTTGCTACGACTCTAAGTTTACTTACCCCCGTTGACAATTTAATTGAGGGTTTTTAGTGTGTTTTTAGTGCATATATAACACCCATCATTTTTGGTGGTTAAGATATTGGCAGCCAGTGATGGGAAAATTGGGAAAATGGGTTTTGTTCATAATTTCCCCCTCCAACTATTGAGCTCCAGACAACTCAGCTTCAGTTGTCCAAAGAGGGTGATTATTGGCTCGCTCTATTTTATTAGTTAGGGCATCATTTATTGTAATTTGTCGAAATTAGAAGTGGTTTGACCCTCCTGTGGTTGACCACTTGGTCTGTAAGCTTATAAATATCACTAGGATGGTCATAAGATTGTTAACCAAGTAGAAGAACCAGTGTATTGGAGACAAACTCATTTTTTCTCTGTTTTGATATTTTACATTGCCAGAATTATGCTTTCAAGTTTTAATGGTGAATTCATCTTGTTGAGCTCGTGGTGTGATTTTAGAGAGTGACCACGACTTGCTGGGAGGCCCACTAACAGTCTGGTAACTGTCTTCATGTTTGTTTATGCATTTCCTAATTTAATTGTTCTCTTTTATTTTCTGTACATGCATATTTCTATTGTGTTAACTAGTTTGTTGTAGTTTAATTGTTTTGACTCTCTTTTGTAGGATAGAATGATGAGATGTGTTAGCATGCATTGATCTTATAGATTAGGAATAGACTTGAAAGTCTCTATACTAACCCCATGTTCATTTAGATGTTAGATTATGCTTGATTTATGATTTTATAGTCAAGTTTAAAACAAAGTTTAATTAGAATAGAACAGAGTTTGATTTGGGTTTTCTTTGACATGGATTGATGGATGGATAGAATTAATTCCATTTTTTAATTATAGCTTGCTTATTTCATTTTTATATAGATCTCATTTAATTATTTGTTGGTTAATGTAGATTGTTAATTTACTTTTCAATATCATAGTTTAATTGTTGTTTTTAATTATTTCCTTATTGCAGTTTGAATGGTTAGAGTAGACATAGTATAGTTTTGTTTTACGCAATTTGTTTTCCTAGAATTAAAATGTAATTAAATTTCTTAGTTAATGGTTGAATCTTGTTTTTCTTACATAGTATAGGAATATAATGATGATCTTGTTATGTTGTTGATGGTTTATACATGAATATGTAGGGTATTTAACATTATTTTTGTCATGGCTAAATTCTCATTGGATTGTCTAATCCATACCTTTCACTTTGCCATTGAGATTAGTGTTGAGCTCATACCACTTGAATTGTCCTTTGTTTTCAAGTGCCATTGAGATATTCTATGACACCGAAGACATTCACACAACCACTAGCATTATATTTGAATTGTCATGGGTTAAATAATAGTTCTCTTGCTTTCATAGATTAAAGAATAGTTTCCTGCTTTCATAGATCAGAATAGATAGTTTCTTTCTTTCATAGTTTAGAAAATAGTTTTCTTTGTTGTTGTACGGTAGATAGACTTTGCTTTAATAGATTAGATAGTAGTTTGCTTGTCATAGATTAAGAATTAGTGGTAGCCTTTCTTTATTTCAATAAAATAAATTTACTTTCATGGATTAGAAATAGTTTTGCATAGAGCATTTAGTCCAGTTCCCTCTTAGATTTCCTTTCATGCATTAGAAATAGTTTTGCATTAAGCATTTAGTCCACTTGCCTCTTAGGCTATATAATTTTTTAATGAGAAGTTTTACTTTGATTGCTTGCAGTGTTTAGTTTTCTTTGCTTACTTGTCTTTTTCTTTAGTAGGTTAGTTAGGTTCATTTACTTACTTGTATCTTGCTTTAGTAGGTTATTTAGGTGTTTTTTCTTACTTGTTTATTTGGTTTAATAGGTTAGTTAGGTGTATTTTCTTACTTGCTTATTTATTTTCTTTCATAGGGTAGTTTCTCATTGAAAGTAGGTTGGCAAGTTAAAGAAGTTTTCTTTTGTCATTTGCTTATAATGCTTAGTAGTTTGCTTATTGCTTCTTGTTGAACTAGTTTTCTTGACATAGGGTTTTACTTGCTTTCTTAGTAACTATCCATCGATCCTTGGCCCAAAAGTACTTAGGTCACCTAGTTTCAATTTGCTTAGTAGGGTTTTCTCATTAGATAGTTTTGCTTGAGTAGCTTAGCCTTAGATAGCTACCTTCCTTAGTTAGACTATAATCCTACCATCCTTCTACCTTTGGCATATATTTTGCTACAACTCTAAGTTTACTTACCCTGGGTTGACAATTTAATTGAGGGTTTTTAGTGTGTTTTTAGTGCATATATAACACCCATCATTTTTGGCGTTATTGGCAGGGAGTTGTCTCAAGGTAAGAAGTAATTAGGAATTAGATCATTTCTAGACCTTAGCATTATTTTGGTGGTGGGGGAACTTTAAGACAAGAGGTAAGAACCTATGCATCCGCTATAGCAGGTTCCCCCAAACTCAATGGTAGTTTTTCCTTTTGTTTTTATTTTTCATGAATAGACCTATGAATCAAATGATAGATTTTTGTTTTTGTTTTTGCTTTCTTTCATGAATAGGCCTAGAGACCCACAAGGTAGATACATTAAATCAAAATCATACCTTTCAACCAAGGTTCCTTTCGATCTCTTTGGAAGGAACATTCCACTTATAAAATCAACAGACCGATACCAAAAAACATGAGCTAGCTCAACTCAAAGAGATAAAATAGTCTCTGAAGAGACTAATACAGGGAGCACTATAGAACAAGAAATTGAAGCATCAATCATATTAGGATAGGAGGCAAGACCACTCGAGTCTTCCACAGAACCAAACAACATAATCTTTTCTTTTACACCACCACCAGGGGACCCTAACGTTAAAGATATCATAGACCCTAAACAGGTGAATATTTTGTTTGGTAGTTTAGCCAATGTAATCATCTCTCAAATTGACATAGAAACTTTGGCACCAATAGTCTCAATCGGCTCGAGTAGAGTCCCAGATATCCAATCCATAGGAAGACCTTTCCATCAAAGGGAAACCTTGTTTTCTTCAAAAGTAAAACCACTTAGGTATTCTTTTTTTGGAAACCAAGCCAATATGGATGATCAGGAGGAACATAACAATGTAAGACATGGAGAGGAAGAAGAAACTGGAAACCAAACCGAAACTACCTTCGGGTTTCCGATTTTAGACACCACTCCAAATGTCAACATGAAGAATATTCCTCTCTCAGCACTGCCTACCTTTTATGGTAAAAACAGTGAAGATCCAGACACCTTCCTATTTGAATTTGAAATCTTGTGTAGGAGCTACAACTATGTACAAGATGCCCAGAAATTAAAACTCTTTCCTGCCACCCTCAAAGACTCTGCACTAAGATGGTTCATGGGGTTGGGAGAATCCAGTATTAGGTCTTGGGAAGCCATTAAAGACATCTTTCTTAAGAATTACCAAGACTGTTGCAAGACCAAAGAGTATCTTAATGAAATCTTTAAATCCAACAATTAAAAGACGAGATCCGTGAAGATTATATGGAAAGATTTGGTTACCTCTCCCAGAGGTCAAAATACCATGACCTCCTAGAGGATGAAATTAGGGATCTTTTCCTTAAGGGAAATTCAGAAGAATATTTAGAGACGCTTAAACTGATTGCATCAGGTGACATATCTCATAAACCATTTTATGAAATATGTGAAATGTGTAAAAATTACTCAAGGAGTAGAGCCAAAACAAGGAAGAATGTTTGGGACCCTTACAATANGTTGAGCTCATACCACTTGAATTGTCCTTTGTTTTCAAGTGCCATTGAGATATTCTATGACACCGAAGACATTCACACAACCACTAGCATTATATTTGAATTGTCATGGGTTAAATAATAGTTCTCTTGCTTTCATAGATTAAAGAATAGTTTCCTGCTTTCATAGATCAGAATAGATAGTTTCTTTCTTTCATAGTTTAGAAAATAGTTTTCTTTGTTGTTGTACGGTAGATAGACTTTGCTTTAATAGATTAGATAGTAGTTTGCTTGTCATAGATTAAGAATTAGTGGTAGCCTTTCTTTATTTCAATAAAATAAATTTACTTTCATGGATTAGAAATAGTTTTGCATAGAGCATTTAGTCCAGTTCCCTCTTAGATTTCCTTTCATGCATTAGAAATAGTTTTGCATTAAGCATTTAGTCCACTTGCCTCTTAGGCTATATAATTTTTTAATGAGAAGTTTTACTTTGATTGCTTGCAGTGTTTAGTTTTCTTTGCTTACTTGTCTTTTTCTTTAGTAGGTTAGTTAGGTTCATTTACTTACTTGTATCTTGCTTTAGTAGGTTATTTAGGTGTTTTTTCTTACTTGTTTATTTGGTTTAATAGGTTAGTTAGGTGTATTTTCTTACTTGCTTATTTATTTTCTTTCATAGGGTAGTTTCTCATTGAAAGTAGGTTGGCAAGTTAAAGAAGTTTTCTTTTGTCATTTGCTTATAATGCTTAGTAGTTTGCTTATTGCTTCTTGTTGAACTAGTTTTCTTGACATAGGGTTTTACTTGCTTTCTTAGTAACTATCCATCGATCCTTGGCCCAAAAGTACTTAGGTCACCTAGTTTCAATTTGCTTAGTAGGGTTTTCTCATTAGATAGTTTTGCTTGAGTAGCTTAGCCTTAGATAGCTACCTTCCTTAGTTAGACTATAATCCTACCATCCTTCTACCTTTGGCATATATTTTGCTACAACTCTAAGTTTACTTACCCTGGGTTGACAATTTAATTGAGGGTTTTTAGTGTGTTTTTAGTGCATATATAACACCCATCATTTTTGGCGTCATTGGCAGGGAGTTGTCTCAAGGTAAGAAGTAATTAGGAATTAGATCATTTCTAGACCTTAGCATTATTTTGGTGGTGGGGGAACTTTAAGACAAGAGGTAAGAACCTATGCATTAGCAGGTTCCCCCAAACTCAATGGTAGTTTTTCCTATTGTTTTTATTTTTCATGAATAGACCTATGAATCAAATGATAGATTTTTGTTTTTGTTTTTTCTTTCTTTCATGAATAGGCCTAGAGACCCACAAGGTAGATACATTAAATCAAAATCATACCTTTCAACCAAGGTTCCTTTCGATCTCTTTGGAAGGATCATTCCGCTTATAAAATCAACAGATCGATACCAAAAAACATGAGCTAGCTCAACTCAAAGAGATAAAATAGTCTCTGAAGAGACTAATACAGGGAGCACTATAGAACAAGAAATTGAAGCATCAATCGTATTAGGATAGGAGGCAAGACCACTCGAGTCTTCCACAGAACCAAACAACATAATCTTTTCTTTTACACCACCACCAGGGGACCCTAACGTTAAAGATATCATAGAACCTAAACAGGTGAATATTTTGTTTGGTAGTTTAGCCAATGTAATCATCTCTCAAATTGACATAGAAACTTTGGCACCAATAGTCTCAACCGGCTCGAGTAGAGTCCCAGATATCCAATCCATAGAAAGACCTTTCCATCAAAGGGAAACCTTGTTTTCTTCAAAAGTAAAACCACTTAGGTATTCTCTTTTTGGAAACCAAGCCAATATGGATGATCAAGAGGAACATAACAATGTAAGACATGGAGAGGAAGAAGAAACTGGAAACCAAACCGAAACTACCTTCGGGTTTCTGATTTTAGACACCACTCCAAATGTCAACATGAAGAATATTCCTCTCTCAGCACTGCCTACCTTTTATGGTAAAAACAGTGAAGATCCAGACACCTTCCTATTTGAATTTGAMATCTTGTGTAGGAGCTACAACTATGTRCAAGATGCCCAGAAATTAAAACTCTTTCCTGCCACCCTCAAAGACTCTGCACTAAGATGGTTCATGGGGTTGGGAGAATCCAGTATTAGGTCTTGGGAAGCCATGAAAGACATATTTCTTAAGAATTACCAAGACTGTTGCAAGACCAAAGAGTATCTTAATGAAATATTTAAATCCAACAATTAAAAGACGAGATCCGTGAAGATTATATGGAAAGATTTGGTTACCTCTCCCAGAGGTCAAAATACCATGACCTCCTAGAGGATGCAATTAGGGATCTTTTCCTTAAGGGAAATTCACAAGAATATTTAGAGACGCTTAACCTGATTGCATCAGGTGACATATCTCATAAACCATTTTATGAAATATGTGAAATGTGTAAAAATTACTCAAGGAGTAGAGCCAAAACAAGGAAGAATGTTTGGGACCCTTACAATAGAAGCTTAAAACCAATTAGTTCAGGTGGTATTACGAGAGCATAGATAGGGAACCTTTTAGAAAACTTTAAGACTGACATCTTAAGCATAATAGGTTCCCAGTTGGATACCCTTAAACTCAAAAAGATATAGGAGGAAAATGCAGCAATGAGCATATATTGCCCAAGATGCAGGAGGAAGTATTCCTCAAGGGCATGCCCATTAGATAAAATTTCAGTTTGTGGCTTATGTACAGAAGACCATGTGACTGAAAAATGTCCATCATTTTCTGGTTTATTAGCCATCTATAGGAGTGGAGATCCTGGGGAGTATTCTTATGCACCTAGGAGGCCATGGAATCCTAGGAATCAAACCATAGACTCGGATCTATAGTCTCAAGTTCCACCCTATTATCAACAACAACAACGGTGGAACTCACCAGGTTGGAAAAACTAGTCTAATCAGTACCAACATCCTTGGATTCAAGGATGGAGGGGAGGACACAATCAAGGAAACCCTCAAGCTCCACCTATCCCTATGTCCAACCATCCTTATCCTCAGTTCCCACCGAGCACTCCACAACTTTTTCCATGATTTATTCCACCACCTTTACCTCCTATTCCACAACAACAACCTCTACAATATCAAAATGAAAGCTCCTCGAGACCGACACTATTACCGAAACAGCCCATGCCGAACCCCAATAATAATCCCCCTCAACCTCTTAACAATGTTGAGATGCAGTCCTTACCAACATATGTTATTACTCATGTTCCATTATAGGAAATTCAACTAAGATCAGGAAAATTTCTAGATAGGCAGAGACCTTCAATAGTCATTCAGGAAGAGGAAGAAGAAGAAACCACCAAACAACCCACGGATGACACTAGGTGGGAAGATGTTATTATTCCAAAGAATCAAGAACCCAAGCTTCCCCAAAATGAACCTTCACAAATTACGAAGGTCCCTCCTTATCCAGACCGATTAGTAATCGAGAAACCTACCACCTGACCAGAATTTGACATTTTGAATGAATTGAAAAATATTTGTGTCAATATTCCCCTTCTTCAAGCCATTAAAGAAATTCCAATCTATAGCAAGGTAGTCACAGAATTTTGTATTAAGAAGCTAGGTAGGAATAAAAAGGACCCTCCTACAGTACATTTGGTAGGAGGAATTTCCGAATACATATCAGAGCAGCCAAAACTAGAAAAATATGGGAACCTAGGAAACCTCGTAGTGACCATAACCATTAATGAGGTCTTCATTGGAAACACTCTCATAGACCTAGGGGCAGACATAAATGTTATGACCGCTACTACCTTGGAACAATTATAGTTACAACCTCTTCTTCGGCCTGCCCCAACCATTTTGGAATTAGTAGATAAAACTAGGGTTATACCTAAAGGAATTTTATATGATATCATGGTTACTTTAGCTGCATGGGAGTCCCCAGTAGATTTTCTTGTCATTCACACAAAGGATCCTACCAAAGGCCACCCCGTTATTTTGGGAAGACCTTGGCTAGCCACAACCAATGCATTTATTGGTTGTAGAGAAGGAGAAATGCCCATCTCGAATGGTCTCTCTATCCATAAGCTCACCATTTACCCTCCAACTCAACCTATTATGGAGAATATATGGTGGCTTGAATTTCCATATGAGAATGAAGACTGGTAAGAAACCGTATTGCCTAGTGACCATGCAAGGGCACTTCAGGAGCATACACCAGAAAATGTTCTAAACNCTGATTGCATCAGGTGACATATCTCATAAACCATTTTATGAAATATGTGAAATGTGTAAAAATTACTCAAGGAGTAGAGCCAAAACAAGGAAGAATGTTTGGGACCCTTACAATAGAAGCTTAAAACCAATTAGTTCAGGTGGTATTACGAGAGCATAGATAGGGAACCTTTTAGAAAACTTTAAGACTGACATCTTAAGCATAATAGGTTCCCAGTTGGATACCCTTAAACTCAAAAAGATATAGGAGGAAAATGCAGCAATGAGCATATATTGCCCAAGATGCAGGAGGAAGTATTCCTCAAGGGCATGCCCATTAGATAAAATTTCAGTTTGTGGCTTATGTACAGAAGACCATGTGACTGAAAAATGTCCATCATTTTCTGGTTTATTAGCCATCTATAGGAGTGGAGATCCTGGGGAGTATTCTTATGCACCTAGGAGGCCATGGAATCCTAGGAATCAAACCATAGACTCGGATCTATAGTCTCAAGTTCCACCCTATTATCAACAACAACAACGGTGGAACTCACCAGGTTGGAAAAACTAGTCTAATCAGTACCAACATCCTTGGATTCAAGGATGGAGGGGAGGACACAATCAAGGAAACCCTCAAGCTCCACCTATCCCTATGTCCAACCATCCTTATCCTCAGTTCCCACCGAGCACTCCACAACTTTTTCCATGATTTATTCCACCACCTTTACCTCCTATTCCACAACAACAACCTCTACAATATCAAAATGAAAGCTCCTCGAGACCGACACTATTACCGAAACAGCCCATGCCGAACCCCAATAATAATCCCCCTCAACCTCTTAACAATGTTGAGATGCAGTCCTTACCAACATATGTTATTACTCATGTTCCATTATAGGAAATTCAACTAAGATCAGGAAAATTTCTAGATAGGCAGAGACCTTCAATAGTCATTCAGGAAGAGGAAGAAGAAGAAACCACCAAACAACCCACGGATGACACTAGGTGGGAAGATGTTATTATTCCAAAGAATCAAGAACCCAAGCTTCCCCAAAATGAACCTTCACAAATTACGAAGGTCCCTCCTTATCCAGACCGATTAGTAATCGAGAAACCTACCACACGACCAGAATTTGACACTTTGAATGAATTGAAAAATATTTGTGTCAATATTTCCCTGCTTCAAGCCATTAAAGACATTCCAATCTATAGCAAGGTAGTCAAAGAATTTTGTATTAAGAAGCCAGGTAGGAATAAAAAGGACCCTCCTACAGTACATTTGGTAGGAGGAATTTCTGAATACATATCAGAGCAGCCAAAACTAGAAAAATATGGGAACCCAGGAAACCTCGTAGTGACCATAACCATTAATGAGGTCTTCATTGGAAACACTCTTATAGACCTAGGGGCAGACATAAATGTTATGACCGCTACTACCTTGGAACAATTATAGTTACAACCTCTTCTTCGGCCTGCCCCAACCATTTTGGAATTAGTAGATAAAACTAGGGTTATACCTAAAGGAATTTTATATGATATCATGGTTACTTTAGCTGCATGGGAGTCCCCAGTAGATTTTCTTGTCATTCACACAAAGGATCCTACCAAAGGCCACCCCGTTATTTTGGGAAGACCTTGGCTAGCCACAACCAATGCATTTATTGGTTGTAGAGAAGGAGAAATGCCCATCTCGAATGGTCTCTCTATCCATAAGCTCACCATTTACCCTCCAACTCAACCTATTATGGAGAATATATGGTGGCTTGAATTTCCATATGAGAATGAAGACTGGTAAGAAACCGTATTGCCTAGTGACCATGCAAGGGCACTTCAGGAGCATACACCAGAAAATGTTCTAAACCAGTTCATTTCTTCTATCAAATGTGTGGATTTTCCACAATATTTTCCCCAATTTGAGTACATGTTTGGGGAAGAATTTCAAGAACAATTAGACCCATCCATTTTTTCTTCGACATATTTTATTTTCAAAATATATGAGTCTTCCATGTCTTATACTATGCCCTACGAGATTAGTCCAGGGAATTTTTTACATATAAACTATGGGCTAGATACAGACCAACAGAAATAGTTAGTAGATATCCTTAAAGAACAAACAGGAGCATTTTCCTAGGAATACACTAACATGAAGGGTATACACCCTGACACATGCATCCATCACATATATACCCAGGGGGAAGTAACACCTGTTAGGAAACCCCAGAGAAGGATGAACCCAACACTCAAAGATATAGTCAAGGAGGACATTCAAAAGTTTCCAAATGTTAGATTTATCTATCCCATATCTGATAGTAAGTGGATATCCCCGCTTGTAGTGGTTCCAAAGAAAGTGACCGAGAAATGGAGAATTTGTGTTGATTTTCGGGAACTCAACAAGGCCACTCTGAAAGACTACTTTCCTCTCCCTTTCATTGACCAGGTTCTAGATACCTTGTCTGGAAAGAAGTATTTATCCTTTATAGATGGGTACAATAGGTACAACCAGATTCTTATAGCACTTGAGGACTAGGACAAGACTACCTTTACTTGTCCTTGGGGCACCTATGCCTATAGGGTCTTACCATTTGGATTGTGTAATTCCCCTGCCACTTTTCAACAAGCAGTATTAGGGATATTTGTCAATATTATTCATGATTGTGTGGAGGTATACATGGATGACTTCATAGTCTATGGAAACACTTACCAGGAAGCCTTAGACAACTTAGAAAAAGTCCTCATCATATGCCAGGAAATGAACCGATCTCTAAGTCATGAAAAATGCAAAATGTTGTGAACTGAAGGAGTGGTTCTAGAACATCATGTTTCATCTGAAGGGATAAAAGTTGATCCTACAAATATTGAGGTCATTGTCAGACTTCCACCCCCAAAGACTCAGAAAGAGGTGAGAATCTTTGTTGGACATGTCAGATATTACCAGTGGTTTATTGAAAATTTTATAAAGATTGTTGCACCTATGTTCGGATTATTGATAAATGATGTTGATTTTGTTTGGACTGAGCAATGTCAAATAGCATTTGAAACCCTGAAAGATAAGTTGTTTGTAGCACCAGTTCTTAGAGGGACCAATTGGACTCTCCCATTTCATATATCCATTGATGCCTCTGACACCACAATAGGAGGGGTATTAGGGAAGAAAGAGGACCAGCGGTCCTATGCCATTTATTTTGTAAGAAAGAACTTGTCCCCTGTCGAGTTAAACTACACAGTCACTGAGAAGGAATTCTTGACAGTTGTTCATGCTATCAACAAATTTTTTCATTACATTATAGGTTATGAAGTATTTGTACACACTGACCATTCCTCCATTAGATTCCTCATGAANGGAGAATATATGGTGGCTTGAATTTCCATATGAGAATGAAGACTGGTAAGAAACCGTATTGCCTAGTGACCATGCAAGGGCACTTCAGGAGCATACACCAGAAAATGTTCTAAACTAGTTCATTTCTTCTATCAAATGTGTGGATTTTCCACAATATTTTCCCCAATTTGAGTACATGTTTGGGGAATAATTTCAAGAACAATTAGACCCATCCATTTTTTCTTCGACATATTTTATTTTCAAAATATATGAGTCTTCCATGTCTTATACTATGCCCTACGAGATTAGTCCAGGGAAATTTTTACATATAAACTATGGGCTAGATACAGACCAACAGAAATAGTTAGTAGATATCCTTAAAGAACAAACAGGAGCATTTTCCTGGGAATACACTAACATGAAGGGTATACACCCTGACACATGCATCCATCACATATATACCCAGGGGGAAGTAACACCTGTTAGGAAACCCCAGAGAAGGATGAACCCAACACTCAAAGATATAGTCAAGGAGGACATTCAAAAGTTGCCAAATGTCAGATTTATCTATCCCATATCTGATAGTAAGTGGATATCCCCGCTTGTAGTGGTTCCAAATAAAGTGACCGAGAAATGGAGAATTTGTGTTGATTTTTGGGAACTCAACAAGGCCACTCTGAAAGACTACTTTCCTCTCCCTTTCATTGACCAAGTTCTAGATACCTTGTCTGGAAAGAAGTATTTATCCTTTATAGATGGGTACAGTAGGTACAACCAGATTCTTATAGCACTTGAGGACTAGGACAAGACTACCTTTACTTTTCCTTGGGGCACCTATGCCTATAGGGTCTTACCATTTGGATTGTGTAATTCCCCTGCCACTTTTCAATAAGCAGTATTAGGGATATTTGTCGATATTATTCATGATTGTGTGGAGGTATACATGGATGAATTCATAGTCTATGGAAACACTTACTAGGAAGCCTTAGACAACTTAGAAAAAGTCCTCATCATATGCCAGGAAATGAACCGATCTCTAAGTCATGAAAAATGCAAAATGTTGTGAACTGAAGGAGTGGTTCTAGAACATCATGTTTCATCTGAAGGGATAAAAGTTGATCCTACAAATATTGAGGTCATTGTCAGACTTCCACCCCCAAAGACTCAGAAAGAGGTGAGAATCTTTGTTGGACAT
Organism: Picea glauca; assembly: GCA_000966675.3. NCBI lineage: Eukaryota > Viridiplantae > Streptophyta > Pinopsida > Pinales > Pinaceae > Picea > Picea glauca. Next base: position 16,067 of record JZKD02S0126306.1, read on the forward strand.
GTCAGATATTACCAGTGGTTTATTGAAAATTTTATAAAGATTGTTGCACCTATGTTCGGATTATTGATAAATGATGTTGATTTTGTTTGGACTGAGCAATGTCAAATAGCATTTGAAACCCTGAAAGATAAGTTGTTTGTAGCACCAGTTCTTAGAGGGACCAATTGGACTCTCCCATTTCATATATCCATTGATGCCTCTGACACCACAATAGGAGGGGTATTAGGGAAGAAAGAGGACCAGCGGTCCTATGCCATTTATTTTGTAAGAAAGAACTTGTCCCCTGTCGAGTTAAACTACACAGTCACTGAGAAGGAATTCTTGACAGTTGTTCATGCTATCAACAAATTTTTTCATTACATTATAGGTTATGAAGTATTTGTACACACTGACCATTCCTCCATTAGATTCCTCATGAAGAAACCTATAACTAATGGCCAAGTGACTAGGTGGCTCTTGTTATTGCAAGAATTTAATATTATTGTGCTTAACCGACTTGGAAAGGATAATGTAGTAGCTGACTTTATTTCCCGAATAAAAAATGAGGATGATGATATTCCTGTAGATGATAGTTTCCCAAACAAGCACCTCTTTTCCCTCTCTGTCAATACCCCATGGTTTGCCGATATGGAAAACTATCTGGCCACTTGGAAGTTACCATCTCATTTGTCACCTCATGAAAAGCGGAAAATTATTACACAAAGTGTTAATTACTCTTGGGTTGGTCATGATATTTTTCGCATAGGTCCTGATGTTATTATTCGTAGATGTGTTCGAGAGGACAAGGTACCTGATATACTACGAAGTTGTCATGATGGACCATGTGGTGGCCATTTTTCTGACAAACATACAACATATAAGGTGTTACATTTGGGTTACTATTGGCCTAGCATTTTCAAAGATGATGCCAAGTATGTGAGAAGTTGTGATAGTTGCCAAAGGATAGGAAGACCTACGTCATCTAACGAAATTCCTTTGCAGGCCCAAGTTATGATAGAACCCTTCGAAAAATGGGCCCTCGACTTTGTAGGACCAATTTCACCCATGTCCCATAGGAAGAACTATATTTTGGTTTGTACGGACTATGTCACCAAATGGGTAGAGGAAAAGGCTCTATTCAGGGCTACAAAAAAGTATGTTGTCGAATTTATCTATGAAGACATATTTACCCGCTTCGGTGTCCCTCGTGAAATTGTTAACAACCAAGGCACTCAATTTACTTCCAAGATGATGAAAGAGATAACAGAGAAATATGGGATTAAACACCATAAATATTCTCCATACCACCCACAAGCCAATGGTCAAGTGGAATCCACAAAAAAAGTTCTGGAAGCCATATTGACCAAGAATGTTCAGTTACATCACCGGGATTGGGTTGATAGGCTCCCAGAGGCTTTGTGGTCATATCAAAATACCTGGAGAAATACCACTGGACATACCCCTTATGAGCTAGTGTACGGAAAACAAGTACTTTTACCTATAGAATTCCAAATAAGGACCTTCCATATTGCCGCAGAATTAGGNAGGAAGCCTTAGACAACTTAGAAAAAGTCCTCATCATATGCCAGGAAATGAACCGATCTCTAAGTCATGAAAAATGCAAAATGTTGTGAACTGAAGGAGTGGTTCTAGAACATCATGTTTCATCTGAAGGGATAAAAGTTGATCCTACAAATATTGAGGTCATTGTCAGACTTCCACCCCCAAAGACTCAGAAAGAGGTGAGAATCTTTGTTGGACATGTCAGATATTACCAGTGGTTTATTGAAAATTTTATAAAGATTGTTGCACCTATGTTCGGATTATTGATAAATGATGTTGATTTTGTTTGGACTGAGCAATGTCAAATAGCATTTGAAACCCTGAAAGATAAGTTGTTTGTAGCACCAGTTCTTAGAGGGACCAATTGGACTCTCCCATTTCATATATCCATTGATGCCTCTGACACCACAATAGGAGGGGTATTAGGGAAGAAAGAGGACCAGCGGTCCTATGCCATTTATTTTGTAAGAAAGAACTTGTCCCCTGTCGAGTTAAACTACACAGTCACTGAGAAGGAATTCTTGACAGTTGTTCATGCTATCAACAAATTTTTTCATTACATTATAGGTTATGAAGTATTTGTACACACTGACCATTCCTCCATTAGATTCCTCATGAACAAACCTATAACTAATGGCCAAGTGACTAGGTGTCTCTTGTTATTGCAAGAATTTAATATTATTGTGCTTAACCGACTTGGAAAGGATAATATAGTAGCTGACTTTATTTCCCGAATAAAAAATGAGGATGATGATATCCCTGTAGATGATAGTTTCCCAAACGAGCACCTCTTTTCCCTCTTTGTCAATACCCCATGGTTTGCCGATATGGAAAACTATCTGGCCACTGGGAAGTTACCATCTCATTTTTCACCTCATGAAAAGCGGAAAATTATTACACAAAGTGTTAATTACTCTTGGGTTGGTCATGATATTTTTCACATAGGTTCTAATGTTATTATTCGTAGATGTGTTCGAGAGGACAAGGTACCTGATATACTACGAAGTTGTCATGATGGACCATGTGGTGGCCATTTTTCTGACAAACATACAACATATAAGGTTTTACATTTGGGTTACTATTGGCCTAGCATTTTCAAAGATGATGCCAAGTATGTGAGAAGTTGTGATAGTTGCCAAAGGATAGGAAGACCTACGTCATCTAACGAAATGCCTTTGCAGGCCCAAGTTATGATAGAACCCTTCGAAAAATGGGCCCTCGACTTTGTAGGACCAATTTCACCCATGTCCCATAGGAAGAACTATATTTTGGTTTGTACGGACTATGTCACCAAATGGGTAGAGGAAAAGGTTCTATTCAGGGCTACAGAGAAGTATGTTGTCGAATTTATCTATGAAGACATATTTACCCACTTCGGTGTCCCTCATGAAATTGTTAACAACCAAGGCACTCAATTTACTTCCAAGATGATGAAAGAGATAACACAAAAATATGGGATTAAACACCATAAATATTCTCCATACCACCCCAAGCCAATGGTCAAGTGGAATCCACAAACAAAGTTATGGAAGCCATCTTGACCAAGAATGTTCAGTTACATCACCGGGATTGGGTTGATAGGCTCCCAGAGGCTTTGTGGTCATATAAAAATACCTGGAGAAATACCACTGGACATACCCCTTATGAGCTAGTGTACGGAAAACAAGTACTTTTACCTATAGAATTCCAAATAAGGACCTTCCATATTGCCGCAGAATTAGGATTGAACCTGGATGAGGCTCAAAAGAAATGATCCCTACAACTAAATGAGTTGGATGAAATAAGACAAGATGCCATCCAACGAACGATATTAGTCCAAAACTAGAGGAGCAAGTCGCATGAAAAGTTTATTAAGAAGAAGCACTTCCAGCCTGGTGATTGGGCCTTGTTGTTTGATTCCCGATTCAAAACCTTCAAAGGCAAACTCACCACCTGATGTTTGGGTCCTTATGAGGTAAACATTGTATATGACAATGGAGTTGTAAAAATTAAAACAATTGATGATGGACAAGTCTTCTTTGCGGTAAATGGACACTGACTTAAGTTTTATCATAAGCCCATTTCCAGAGAAGATTTTCTACAGATCATGTCAACTGAGTGGGAATTGGTCTTAGTAGAAGGGGAATTTCCCCCTTGTTCTTGAAATTTTTTCTGAATTTCCTACTGTATATATGTAAATATTTTTTGAATTTTGTTAATAAGACAATTTTAGATATTTCTGTAAGTATTTATTTCACCAGGAGTACACAGTTTCAAGGATTTTTTTTCAATAAACATTGTTATACTTGAATTTTGTGACTGTTAAAGCATCAAATGAATAGTGATTTATTGTAATTAGCCATATTTTTGCAAAAACAAAATTCTTATTTTTTAAGGCATTCTAAGCAGTTTCTCTTGAAACTCTTCACCACTGTATAGGGAAGTGATGCCATAACTATGAAGCCTAGAGGTATCTCGTACAATTTTTCCAAGAAACCTCAGTAAGTGAGTCAAGTGTCTTTATCAAAGAGTAACAAGGAGGTCTAATTAGTATTTAGTCATGGAAACATCATAATAATTACAAACGAAGAAAGTAATTTGAGCCTATAGATACCTTTTTGTTCTTTCTCAATGGTACCATCCACTACACACTAAATAGCTTGATTATGTCATATCTTTAGATAGGCCATGTCTGCTTAAGTACCCCTTACATCGGGACAATCACTAATAATATAATGGAAATTCATCCTCTAACATAAATACCATCCCAATTAAAAAGAAAAAGAAAGAAAAAGTTGTTTAAGAGTTGTTCCCCCATCTTCTTGCATAAGCAATCTTATACAAAAATCTTAAAAGTTGGAGGGCTAGTCTCTGAGGGTTTAAGAGAATAACCCATCGGGATACTGAACAGGTCTGCTGACAGCAGGTATCGGCATGTGGTATGACTAGGTAAACTCGTCGAAGTATTGAAAAAGATTGCTAGCAGTGGGGCATTCTACCTAGCGAGGATGGTAATTTGACAAAAATAAATCATAAAATTAAACTTGTCCTAATGTACGGCATTACTTGCAAACAAAGCTGACATGAAATATGTGTGGTTAAGCTAAGGTTAATGAATCTCATATACTTTCCATTTGGAAATAACTCTAAGACTATCTTGAAACTCTCTTTCCTACCTCATCTTATCTATATATAGGATCTCTTATCCTATAGGTGGGGCCATCTCCTAACTGTCTCGTCAGACCAATCCGTGAAATTTTATCTTTACACTTGACATACCATACATCTTCGACTATTGGGGGATACTCACTGGTTTCCTATACTTTTGATTGTGAGGTGTCACAATACTTAGGTGTGGGGGAGGGGTTCACGAGCTGGCAAATGATCATTGCCTAGAGAAGTAGATCTTTGCAAGAGATCTTTTGTATTATTTCTATGATACAAGTTATTACATTGATAGTCATGTTATTTTTGAAATGCTTAACTTCTGTGTGCTATAAATCATTGAACACATACTTAACATACCACTCTTTATCAGTTTATCGTTTCATTACAAGCTGCATATTGTAGGTTTGAAAATACATTTTTATGCTTGCTATAACCTGTTTATTGTAGGTTTTTGACATTATATGTCATATGCAAGAAGATTGAGTGAGCATGAAGCATCTTAACTAATGTGATTGTCAAAAACACTTCAAAGTTGCAAGCTATCCATTATAAGAGGTGAAAATGCACTTAACACAGAGGTATCGAATGAAGTACCATATGAGGTACTGGAAGTGTTGTATGAGGTGCCATGTGAATTACACACCAATAATTATCCTAGATTCCAGGTAACCAGAATTCACTTACATTCAATTAAATTGGTTGCAGCCATTGATTAAAATATTCTTCATATGTTTATGATCAAATGTCCAAGTAAAAAGACTTGGACATTGATCTAAATACGCACCATTACATTGCCCAAAAATTGAGCCTTCAAATTCGAATTCTCCACACATGGCAGCTCGCGCCCAACCTCTGTCATCTCGTCCTCTGTCCAAAAATGCATTCGGCCTGTGCTCAATCTGTGCCACTAATTGGCTCGATTATTCTCTTTCTTGGGGAATTCCAACTCTTTTACAATGCCCAGGAGATAAAAACCCTCCTCCTATGTAGACTTGTTTTCCATTCCCGAATTTGCACAGTGCAGAGAAGTGTTTTTGCGCGTTGGCTGGGGGGCATTTCTGTCTAGCTTGTAGGGCCATGATGATGGCCTCTCTATGAAATTTTTAGTTGGTTTCGATGGTAAGACATCACATGTAGGGTATCTTACCTTTGAATTCATAGAGAGTCCATTTCTGCTGCAACAAATCTCCCAAGAATGGGAGATAGATGGTTCAAAAAACACCAATTGTCACACTCAATTTACAATAGGGTGTTTAAGCCTGAATTCGAGAGCATTTCAGAAGAAAAAGAGTATGCTAAGGAGTGGATAAAGTTAGAATTGGTCAACCCCCTCATTGTCATCACAAGGTTAATTACATGTGAAGGTAAATACTCTACTTTCAAAGCTTGTCATTTTAGATTGTTGGCCCATTATCTGTTCAACAAACCCTTGAACTTCCCCTTCTATTTTCTCAAAATCTTGGAGATGTCCTCTCAAGTGAGGAAAAATGTGACTAATCCCCACAAGAGTCTCTTCCACCATGGATTGATCAAACTCCTCATTATTTCCAAATTAGAGAAACATGGGCAAAATTGGGATGCCTTTATATGCCAATTTGCAAACCCTCACTTGACAGTTAAGACTGGCAAAAAGCCACTTAGCCTAAAAACTATCTCTCCATCCAAGCCTCACTCTCCAAGAACTCCAAACCCCCTTGCACAAACCCTCTCTTTGGCGAAACAATACCAAAACCTTGTTGATATCCCTACTTCTTCATCGGGAAAAAATACCAAGAGAAAATACCAAAAGAAGCCTATTGTTAACCCCCCAATGCCTTCACTCTCTCTTGATCCTACACCTAAAAAACTCCAAGTAATGCAACAAGGCTTTCCCATCATTCCCACAAACAATAATGGAGCCAATCGATTTGGTAAATGACCCTTTCGGAAGAGTACTCGGAGCACAAGAACCAAGCCTTATGCAAAACCTCCACCTACTTCGAATCCTATCCAAGTGTCCTCCGACTTTGAGAGCCCTCATAAGAAACTTAGGGAAGTTTCTATAGATGGATTAGAGCCACTAAGGAAAACAAGATCAGAACCTACCTCACCTTATCGATCTCCCATCACACCTACTTCACCCATGCCTACTCTAGACCCTAAAACTGATAGATTGTCCACATCCCTCAAAGGATCTAAGCCTTCCTCAGAGATCACTGATTTTTCCCCAACCATAGAGGAGCTACAAAAGGAAAGCCATTAGCTTCTCCAATAGTTGGAGGAAAGGAAGACAATAGATACAGACCTTCATCATGACAATGCAGTCCTTCAAACAAAGGTTAACTCTCTTCAATGATTGTTCGATGAGATGACCAAATCTAACCACAGCCTTAGAGCACAGCTAAAGCAACACAAGAGGCACAAGGCTAAGTCTTCAATGCAAGAAGGAGAGGCTTCTAAAGCTGACCCTCCTCAGCAAGCCTAGTTCCGAGGGGTAACTTCTTTTTGTTTGCAATGGAAACTGCAAAATCATAATTCTAGGGGTAATGTTGGGCCCAAGATATGATCACTTTTATGACAGTTATTATACTCTTTTTCCACATGTACATATGCATTTTTCATCTTTTAAAGGAGCTTTTTGAAGAATTTTATGATAAAATGGTATGATCAGCATAAGGTACACGTAATTCATGTTTAATGATTGTATTACGTATAATTCATCATGTTTTATGATTACCAAGATCTAATTCATGTTTTTCTAGTGTTATAGGGCAAAAACGCACCACGTTTCTGCTTCCGACACTTGATTTGGCACTCCTTCCAGTACTCGTTCCGACACTCTATCCAGCACAAAAACACAAGGTGGCTTGGCGGTTAAGGTATTGGTGTTCAGTGATGGGAAATTTTGGCACGCGGGTTTTGTTCATAATTGTCCCCTCCAGCTACTAATCTCCAGACAACTCAATTTCAGTTGTCCAAAGAGGGTGATTATTGGATCGCTCTGTTTTATCAGTTAGGGCATCATTTATTGTAATTTTCCGGAATTAGAAGTGGTTCGACCCTCCTGTGGTCAACCACTTGGTATGTAAGCTTATAAATACCACTAGGATGGTCAGAAGATTGTTAACCAAGTAGAAGAACCAGTTTATTGGAGACAAACTTGTTTTTTCTCTGTTTTGATATTTTACATTGCCAGAATTATGCCAGAACTGCATTTTCAAGTTTTAATGGTGAATTCATCTTGTTGAGCTCGTGGTGTTCTTTTAGAGACTGACCACGACTTGCTGGGAGGCCCACCAGCATTTCTGGTAACTGTCTTCATGTTTGTTTATGCATTTCCTAATTTAATTATACTCTTTTATTTTTTGTACATGCATATTTTTATTGTGTTAACTAGT
>JZKD02S0126317.1:0-24132 GCA_000966675.3 Picea glauca
CCTAGGTTCATTGGCTCACATGTGTTAAAAATCACGACGTGCCTTTCAAGATGCACTATGTGCTCCATGGGGGCCACTCACCTTTATTCATGTTGTATTTATGCAACGTGCCCTTCAAGACGCACTACGTGCTCCAAGGGTGCCACTCTCCTTTGACTGATTTTGGTAGTTTTCCAACCCTTGGAATCAATACTCCATCAGGCGACCTTGTGGGAGACTAAGGGCCTCTAAGGAACAAGGACCCATCCTTATTGCGCACCCCTTAGAATCTTCGTGAGCGATTGTCTCAATTTTCCCTCACGACATCGTGGATCTCTCGAACTAGGTAATTGTTAACCTACAATTCAAGCCATGAAGGGAGTGCTAGTAGGCTATGGCAGAGTTGCTACCACACCTCTCCCTCAATATCTCTGGTTGATGTGCATGGCCCCTTTACTCCTAATCTGAGTTTGATTAGAAAGCAATCGTTAGCTTGCAGCCATCAACGAAACATGTCAACGATCCATAAAAACATCATAATATACCTTCTCATATGTCACATATGCCTAAAAAGAATACCCAAACCATATACAGTCCACTCCCTGACTCGATCCGGAGTCTAAGGATGTCCACCGACACCATTGAAATCCTCAATCTGTCAAGTGTCTTTCACACTCAGGAGAAACTCGTCAATATTACCTGTCTATACATAGATAATCAAATGAGACAACATCATAATCGATAAGCATGATCATCGGAATCCATAAGCAAAGTAAACAATCATATACTGAACCTGATCACTTGCACGCAAGTGTCCTCAAATAATAAGTCAAATCATGTGTGCGCAAGAGTGGGATGTTACAATTCTATATGAAACTCATGGTTTGAGCCTCAATGAAGATGTGCCTGAAAACCCACCAAATTTGGATACTGAAAAATCATAGAATTTGGAAAATCCAACTATGTAAACACGTGAGTCAGAAAGCCTATAGATGTTCATTAATGTGAACTTCATATCTAATGAAATAAAATATTGAGAAGTGAATTGGTTGCAATTCTGTCACATCCCTAAAAATGCTTGAAAACCTAATCATATGGAAAATAAAAAATGAAAAAGAATCTAGTTGTCCTTTGCTAGGTTTGAATATCATCAAAGTGAACAAAATGTCCACAAAACAACTCTCACAAGTGACAAAATATTGTGCCAATTACAATCCCAATATTGAATCTTTTGTATGATCCAACTACAATATACATTGATCCCTAAATTTGTCGAATAACTAATGAGTAGTAATCTAGGTGTTCTACTTGAATTGCTCAAATATTGAATCAATCATGTGGAGTAAAACTTGAAAAATACATACATGTTTCAGAAAAATAAAAAGGTACCAGAAACTTCAAATAGAAATCTATTGTTTATTTCTTTCTTTATTTATCTTTATATGACATCTACAAAGTTTCTTCCTCGCTACTTGCCATCTACAAAATTTCTTCCTCTTACTTATTTTGACCTATAATTCTCAAAACCTTGAGTAGATTATGAAAATTGAAGTTTGACATCATCATCAATATATTTCCCCCTTGTTAGCTAAAAGGTGAGAAGTCTTGGGTTTTCTTGTGGGTTACTAGTAACCAATTCATTTATTTCACCAAGTGGTCTTTGGGTGACTGTTGGTGCAAAATCTAGACCAAGGTTTTCAACAATTACCAAAAAAATGATTTTGTTGTAGTCTAGGAACGTTGGAATTTTCAACCTTCCGCAAGGGAATGAGGTCTCACCCAAAGCATAGTTGAGAATCATATGATCAAGGTAGTTATAAAAGATACCAAACCAGATCTACTTTTATACTATGCAAATCCATTACTTTACCCATTAAATCCATATTGTGATAGCATTCACGTGTAAAAAGGAAAAGACTAAGCATATACACAGTATATCTATAGATCCATTCCTATCAAAGATAGTCAACCTTAAAAGAAATGTTTAATGCCCCAATTCACATCATTTCATTAGCTTTAGCAGTATAAAAGACTTCATACACCTTAAACCTGAAAGATCACTTCTCAAAATACCTAGATCTTCAATACATTGTCTCGCATAGTGATATCTAACTCCTGCACATTCAAATGATATTACAGACTCAAGACTTACTACAAGTGAAACAATGGTACCAACTGAGACAACTATAGTAACAGGCAATGACAACAGGAATCCAAACTAAAAAGGAAATAGTAACAACAACAATCGATTGACCCACAACCACCAATAGTAGTGACATTAACCATTTCCCTTTTATTTATACTTGCGCGGCCTTGACAAGTCGATTGACTAAATCAAATCCACTTTTCTTTTCCCCTTGTATTTCCTTTATCCGCCCACAGTATTTGCATCTTCTGTCAATTTCTAATCTTCCAGTTGTCGCACAGTGCATTTGACTTTGTTCATCACTTTCTTTATCCTTATCGCTTTATAAAAAACGAAGGGCCCAACAATGACCACTAATCAATAATTTCAACACTAGTGTATCCCCTTGAAGGTGGAATATACTATTGTGTTATAGCGAAGTTAGTGACTTGATCTTCATCTAAAAAACACAACCATAGGAAGGCCCAAATCATATCCAAAATCACCATCTCCAAAATCACCATCTAGATCCTTGAAACGCACTAGTTAAAGACATTGAAATCCATATGATGTTGTGTAACCTATTTAATCAAATATGCATTTATCCATGTCTAAATTTGATGATAACACCTATGAAAAATATTGGCTTCCAAATTCCGTCACTAAGAACCCATCCATCCATAGTGAGCTTATCATTTTTTAACCTTCTTTTAATTTTGACAACTATCAAAAATATGGTTTATCTTCCCATGCCACAATGAAGACAAGGATGGAGATCAAAACATTATATCCCCTTATGTCCAACTTAGTGTTGGTATTGACACTTATTAGGATTTTCACCAATATTTTTATCATCAATAATTGAATTATGACTCTTCATATGTTCAATAAGTAATCATGCACTCACAAGTTAAAAGTAGTTTGAAGTAATCATGAATTTCAAAGGTAATGTCTTTTTCTTTTCCCGATCCTTTTATACTCCCATTTAATTTTAACTCTTCCTAAGGTCTAACATAAACCTTTTTAGAGTCCCCATTACCAAACTTCTTATCCTTCTATTAATTACCAAATATACTTGGTTGAATGTCACTCTTTTTCTTGCATATCTAATTCAAACAATGGATTGTTCTAATCAAGCAGTCATTCAAAATCTATAACCACTTCATGATTCTTTAGTGTCGTTAACTCATCATTCAAAAGTTTAATTTGAATTTGAATCATGTCCATTTTCACATGCATGACTCACAAATAGGTAAGAACATTTTGTAAAGTCCCTTTGTTCATTTTGATTGAGGTGACTTCAATTATATGAATTAGTATTTCCAATAAGTTGAACATTTTTGGAATACATGCATGACTACCCTTAATCTACACATGTTATCTATAATAATTAGAAAAAATAATAATAATGAAGATAATAATAGCCAACTCTATTATTTCTAAGATGTGCCCAAGCTACAATGGAAGGGGATGTGACTTCTTAGTTCTAAAAGTATAGATGACAATATTAGACATTGTTTTTCAAGTTTTTCCCCAAATAGTTGTTTATGTTGATAGGAAATAAAGGGCTCACAAAGGGAGGATGACTTTTTTACATTCTCAAATGAGTTGATTGGATGAAGGAACAAGGATTATAAGTAGATGTCAGTGCCCTCAGAGACCTGAGAGATGTCTCCCTTATTATTTAGCCTTCCGTTGAGAATGAGACTAGATCTAATGGATCCAAGATCATATTAATCTCTCACATTATTTGCACCTAAGAAATTTATAGTTAAACCTAAACATGTCATTGAAGGAAACATTCTAGTTTTTTTACTTGTACCCAAAATAATACATGTACTTTTTCTTTTCCAGAGAAAATTACCCATTATATTAAAAATAGTATAATATGTTTACAATATTGTTGTTTTACTTCAGCCCACTGTCTATGAGCAGCCAAAAGGCAAAAATATGCTAATAAACTGATGTGAATCATGTCTCTATGTAGACACTTAGAAACATAACTACAATGACTATAAGCGTGGCTTGACAAAAATACTCTTCTCATGAGAGTAGATAAGCTTTAGGAGCTTAGCCATACACAAAAAACCACAAGAAATATTGCAGTGGCCAATACAAATTTAAAGAGTGCATAAGGCCCTCATGACCATCCTTCCAATGACTCTAGAAGATTTGTCCTTGACGAAGGTATAGGGCCTTTTTTGAAAGACTGTCAACTACCTTATTCTCTTCTCTGTAGACGTGTGCAAAAGTTAGAGAACTGAAGAGAGGTATGATATCGGAAATTATTTCCATCCAGTTGTGTAAATTTGTCACCGTGATAGAACCCTTGCCATTAAGCCAATCAATAACGATCTTGGAGTCTCCTACCATAAATAAATCATGAACCGAAAGTCTTGTTTCCATGATTAATGATGCCCAAGCACCTAAAATCTCAGCCCTCATGTTTGTGCCTCTTCCACGGTTAAGATTCCATCTATATTCTGTATGGGCATCAATCTTTAAGACTCCACCAACACCACATAGAGTGTCATTATGTTGTGACACTCCATCAAACCAAGCAAGTGCTTTGTCCTTTGGAAAAAAAATTGTTGTTCTCCTAGATTTTGGAAATTTATGAGGTTTTCCCATCGACCCTACAACACCTAACACAAGATAAAAAATCCTCTGTATAGAAGGAGTTATGTCCTCAAAAATCAAATTGTTCCCGTCCAACCAAATGTTCCAACATACAATAGCTAGAAGGAAAGAATATTTTTTATTCTGAGAATACCAACTTTGCATACAATCAACAATCGAATTGTCGGTCCATCCATGATTAAATTTCAGTACCTTTTTCACTTCCTCCAAGACTGTAAACGTAAAGGAACAAGTAACTAAAAGATGGTTGTTTGTCTCTCCCTTATCCTGCATAAATAACACTTTCCAGGCCCTTTCCAACCATTTTTCTGCAAGTTATCCCAAGTTAATACTTTGTTTTTAACTACCAACTAGAAGAAGAGTTTAAATTTCATTAGGCAGTCCCAGGTCCATAAGTTTCTCCTCCATTTGCCTATCTTATAACTCCAAATATTGTTCGACAGTGCTTCATAAATATTTTTAATTGATATTTGGCCTGAGGCATCACCTCCATTCCATAGAAGTTCATACGGTCTGTTTACTAGATAAATCCCTCTATCGATCAAATTTTTCCTATATGATTCCCATTCCTCTACAATATCCCCCTCCATTTTCAAATCATAGCTGCTGACCCAATTTTTTCCTATCACTCCTTGTGACTCTGTTCGACTTGCCTGGAATAAAAGATGAATGTTCTTATAGTTAAAGGTCATAATCAACTCCTGTGAGAGGAAAGAGTCATGTCCCATGCCTATAATTGCATCTCTTCCAATAGAAATTGAATGACCTAAACCCAGCTTCCAGACCATCTAGTGAAGGATCACCGACAGGGTATTTCTAATGTTTTTCAATGATTGTGATCCAAAAGAGGAGAAAGTATCCACAGACCGAAACCATGATAAGATAGAGCCGTGAGGGATGTATTTGTCTTTAATCACTCTTTTCCATAAACCTATCTTCATTATGGCGTGTCATAAAGTGTTTGTTGCTAAGTCCCTATAAAACACAAAGATGTTTCAGAGACCCCATCATCCATATAGCTTCAGTCTTGAGATAGAAATCCAACTACATAAATGATAACCATTCTTATTTTTGTTCCCTTTCCAAAGAAAGGAAAAACTCAGCTTGCGGAGTTTATTGAGGGCCTCCAATGAGAAATGAGCAAGTGTCAGCCAATAAACTGGAAGGCTCTCTAAAACAACTTTAATTAAAATAAATCTCCCTTCTAGGGAAAGCCACTTATTGCACCAATGATTGATCCTGGATTCAAACTTATCTATTAGCCACTGCCAATCCGATGATTTATAACTATCTGGCTTCATCAAGTACCCCAAGTAATTGAAACCCTCTACTAAGTCTTTACAAGAGAAAAAAAAGATATCTTTTAAGTACTGTAAAAAAGCCTGATCAACACCCACATACATAAAGACAGACTTGTGAGCATTGATAACCAAACTCGATGCTCGGTTGAAGAAATGAAGAATATCTCTAATTTTCTCCCATTCCTCGATAGAGGATTTTGACATGATAAGTATTTCGTCTACAAATAAAAGATGCAAGACCTTAATCAATCTCGAAACCTTTATCCCTAAAAGAAAACCTACAGCTTGCGCCCTCTTTAAAGAGAAACTGAGAGACTCCATAACCAGAATGAAGAGTAAAGGAGATAGCGGGCATCCCTGACAAAGACCCCTACTGCTCTTGAAGAAATCAGACGACTCTCCATTAATCAGGATAGCATAAGACGTAGAAGTGACACAAGCCATTATCCAAGCTTTTGTAGGCATCCCAAAGCTGCTTTGAAGAAAAAAAAATCGTAAAAAATCCCAATTGATACAGTCATAGGATTTTTTAAGTCAAGCTTCATAATAATGGCTTGGAGATTTTTGTTTTTTATGCTCTGGAGGCATTCCTGTGTAGTACCAATAGCATCAAGAATTTTCCTACCTTTGAGGAATCCCATCCATTCTTCAGATAGTGCTCTAGAAAGAACCGACCTAATTCTCTTAGAAATGATCTTAGCTATGATCTTATAACATAAGTTGCAAAGTGTTATAGGGAGAAAATCAATGAAGGTGGCAGGACCATTAAATTTGGGTATCATGGCTAAGAAAGTAGAGTTGATCGAAGTGATAACTTCACCATTTACTCTTGATTCCTCAACCATTTCTAGTAGTTCTTGGCCTACTAGATCAAAAAAATTAATGAAAAATTCTATTGTCCACCCATCAGGTCCAAGACTTTTATCTCTGGAAAAACCCCTAATTACTTCAAATATTTCCTCATTCGTTACTACTTTTTCTAACAAAAGGACATCCTCCTCATTCACTATGTTTGTGAATAGCCTTACCAAATTGATCTAATCTTCAATAACATTCTGACCACTTTCACTATAAAAGTTCTTGAACTAATTGATTGCTTCAGTCTTCAAGTCTTGTTGTCCCGAAACATTGATTCCATTTTTATTATTTACCTCCCAAATGTGCTTTTTATTTCTTCTATAACTTGCAAAATGATGAAAGAACTTCGTGTTCTTATCTCCACTTTTTATCCAAAACGCACTGCTCTTTTTCTGCCACATTTCTTCTTCTGCCAATGGTAGTTTCTTCCTATCAGCTTCAAGAGTGTTTAGTGATTGTGACATAGAATCATTCAATGGATCTTGTAGTACCTGTTTATAAATGTCAGCAATAGCCGCTTCAAGCTTTGATAGTTCCAATTGTTCTTGGATTCACTTCTCCCTGGCCTAATGTTTAACACGCTATTTCAAATGAGATAACTTACCCACCGGTCTTCTTTGAGCCCCTGTATATGAAAGAAAGCGCGGATCACTCCACATATCCCAAACTATTCCCTCAAATGTATCATCATTCATCCATTCCAGATTGAATTTAAATAGGTCTGCTACTATTGGGGTCCATGTTCCAATCTCTAGAATTATTGGAGCATGATCTGAAAGATATAGAAACTCAACCCAAGATCTCTACCTCTGAGAGGTAACAAGTAAGTCCTTCGCAGCATATACATGATCAAGTATTTTTTCTATGCTATCAAAACCATGTCTCCCATTTTTCCATGTAGGTACTATCTCAGCTGGCATAATATCCATAAGTATGTTCTTTACAAATAGGTCCTTGAAAAAATCTGTCATATAATCAACATGTGTTGTATGGCCCCAAATCTCCTCAGTCGAGGTCGTAAAGTTTAATTCACCCACCATAATTAAATCTTTATGCTCTAAAAGTCCAGATCCATCCATTTCCAAAAGACTTTACGATCCTGACAGGGTCCATATACATTAAGAAGAGAAATATTTATGTTGTCTTGAAGAGATAAGCCTGACAAAAAAATACCACCACTAGTGAGAAAAAGATTAAGAATGAAAAAGTTTGGATCCCAGGATGTCAAAAGTCCTCCAGAGGAGCCCACAAAAATAACAACATTAACCATCCAGACGGGTCATAACTTATTCATAAATATTCTTGCCTTCTCTGCTTCTACTAGCATTTCCTGAAAGAAAATGATGTTGGGGGGATTTTGTTCAGTAGTCTACGAAGGGAGGACATTTTTAGGGGTCCTCCTACCCCTCTAATATTAATAGATAAAAGGATCATGATTTTTCCCAAGCTAGGGATTTTAATCCTCTAAGTGCCCCTAAATCAGTAATGGCTGGTGTAGAGTCTAGTGTAGAAGTGCTAGCCCCAGCCTTCCGGCGAACACTTCTAGTTTTGATAGGTGAAACTTCATACCTGAATCCTCGAGACAACAAAGGATCAGATATAGAAGTCTGCCCGCCCACATGTGAGACTCTATACAACAGAAGGAAATACTCACTTCCAGAGGGGTATTTCCCAAGAAGGTCGGAATAGGGATTGGGACATATGTTTTAGCCACAGAAGGAGCCAAATCAGTAATCATCTTGTCTAGTGTAGAATATGAGTAGTGTGACTCACTATAGCCCGTAACACCTTCACTATTCACAGAACTTGTCAAGGGTAATGTTCTCAAGGAAACCCTTTGTAGGTCCCCTACAGAAAAAGAAGGTCTATCACCATCCATAACCAAGTTCTCAGGAACTAAGGGAGACATTTCAACATTTTGTTCCTTCCTCATGTATTGATCAGGGAAAAGAATAGAATTTAAATGATCCCTCTCCCACACAGATAAGGATAAATAGAGATTTGGACAGTATTGCTTTAACTTACCAACAAAGGTAGAATCTGTCGGCGATGGGTTGTCCTCTAAACTGAGTCTTGGGTAGTCTACATTACCAAGCGCTTCATCTTCCTATAATTCTGGACCGTGATGTCTATCCTCCATTGAATCATCATCTTCTAGTGAGCCATAAATAGATGTGCATTCCTTTCTTAAATGTCAAGTCTGCCTACATAAAGTACAGTGGAAGGGTATCCCCAAGTAGTCTAAACGTTGTATGACGACATGACCTCGCCACTCAATTTCCAGAACTTCCATTAAACCGACATGAACATCAACTTCGACAAGGATCTTAGCCATTCTTTTGTCAAATGACTTCATAGATAATTCAGCTAAAGATAAGAAATGACCAATGGAGTTTCCAACAGCCTCCAAATCTTTGGCGTTCCATAACTATAGTGGTAAACTTGGCAGAAGCACCCAAATGTGTCTAAAACTAAAATACTCAGTCGTGGCATTAAAGTTGTGCCGCCACCTTTTTAACATTAAACTACCTCTATCAAAACTCCAGAACTTTGTAAGCACTAGTTCAGAGTCCTATATATTCTTAAACATGAAGCCCAGCTAGCCTCTCGGCAGCGATAGGATCTTAGGAGAATATCCTAATAAAGGATTCCAGACCCTTTGAACCCACTCCTCAACTGTTGATGAACAGCGAGACTGATAAGCTAGTCGCCCGACTAAGGCACATAAATCCATGTTACAAGACTCCTCTAGTCCTATATCCATTCCCAATACCAACCTCCATCTGGCCTTTTTTGGCTTCCAAACTTTTAACGTTCTCTTTTTCCTATAAGATGGCTTCTGGCTCATAAATTTACCTGAATCAATACCAGTCGCGTTCAAAGGTTCTCTCTTCCTTTCAGTAAACACTCCTCCATGGCCTAGTTCCTTTTTTGCAATGGAAATGTCTCTTGTGTGACCATTAGACAGACCTTCTGTGTCTTTCAGCGAACAATGTTTCATAATAGGAT
Source organism: Picea glauca (assembly GCA_000966675.3). Taxonomy (NCBI): domain Eukaryota; kingdom Viridiplantae; phylum Streptophyta; class Pinopsida; order Pinales; family Pinaceae; genus Picea; species Picea glauca. The sequence goes on from JZKD02S0126317.1 coordinate 9,913, forward strand.
CTAAGGAAGCTAAACAACACTGATCCAAAGGTAATAATCCAACATTGAATTCCCCATTAGTTCTATCACTTGACCACTTGTTGTGAGCATTAATTCTACTGAGCTCATCAATCGATGCAAGGAAACCTGACCTTTCCCATAACTCCTTGTCATCCACACTTAACACGTTGTTGACTTCACCTTCCATTAAGTGTACACTTGGGCAACAGAGAAAACTCAAGAACGATTATTCAATCAAATCGGACTGCAGACTGAGTCTCTTCACCGTTAAAAAATCCAGGATTTGAGAAATCAGAAATATAAAACAAGACATTGTAATAATTAGTCTGTAGACATTTGGCAGAGTTTTAAAACTCGATAGTCGCATAGTCTAGTAAAACATGTCTGCCACCTGCAGTAAATACTCTCCAAGATCGTCAGAAGCTTATTCTCCAAGTCGGACTACCAACTAAAACCTACTCCTACCCAAAAGACCCCGCTCAGTGTTCTGAAAGCTTCCTATCCTCCATGTTGGATGAGGATCCTGAGTACTATGGAAAGTCCACCTCCCATGCCATCCCAACCTCCATGAAACCTGCAACTTGTAAAACCTTCAATAGTTTTTTAAAATCAACTTCCCACGTCCTCACCTCCTCACCCAAATAATAAAACATGTACTTGAGCATACATATTTGATGAACATGAATAGCCACTCAATGAAATAACACCTCATAGTGTAAGATTTCATAAGAACGTCTCTTTGTTTTGTGCAATGTGAATATAAAGTTCTTCTTTTTTTCAATTGTTTTTTGTTCTTAAGGCAATGTGCTTTTAATAAGAATCTTTCCAATTTGCTTGTGTTGATCTATAGTATGTTTAATCAACCATGGGTTTGGATTAGCACCCATGGGTTTTCCCATGGGGCCATTCACATTTGTTTATGTTTCTTTTTTAGTTTCACTGAAGGGATTTGTTTTATAATAGAATGCATGGTTGCTACTATGTTCAATCACTGAATATGAAGATTGGCTAGAACCATTTGTTACATATGAAAAAAAAGGCTCAAAATTACCATAGGAGAGGTTTTGATCATGGAAAAATATTTTGTAATCATATGTATATTTATTTGCATTAAAATGGAGGTATCACATCCTTTTTGTAAAGGAACAAGAAAAACTTAGAACATAAATCCATCTAGAAAACAATTTAATGAAAAATTTGTCTCCCCATATCCCAACTTCAAAATTTAGTTGATGGGGTGATGCTCACTGAGACATTTTATACAAAAATGTTTCAACATCATTGACACCATGCAATTATTCTAGGAAATAATCTCTTAACTCTATTGTTATTAATAGAAAAACAACAAGATATTTTCAATGAAAACAAGGTTGGAAATGGTTAACTATTCCTCAACATATCTCAATTAATGTGTAGTGAACTTGCAATAGCATTACAAATGCATCAAAAAAACAATCTTCATATTCATAGTAATTTTTTTGTGGATGGAAAAAATGAATAGCAGAAAGCATCACATAAATTTTGCAACCTCTCATTGTTTCACTACACATTTATAAGTGGTTGTATCTTGGATAGAATTTGAATATATGTCAATTCCTTTATTGTTTTTTAATGTTTCACTCTTGCAGTGTTGCAAGGAATCTTGCGTTTGTATCTCTTGTTTCAAATGGTGCAATATTACCGATTATTTCTTTTGAAGTTGGTTATATCTCTTTCTACACTTGTATTGGATGCCTTTATAGGTTCACGCAACATATTTCTATAGTTCTTTGTGGAAATTGCTTCTTTTTTCTTTAGGCAATGTGATTTTACTGAGTATCTTGTCAGTTTTTCCTTGCTAATCCATAGGCTCGTCAACAAATTATGGCTTCACATTGGCAGCCCTAGGCAACCCTAGGACTTATAGTGGGGCCATTGGTATTCATTTGCATTTTTTTCGCCATAGGGATTCACATCACAATTGAATGCACTCTTTCTACTATGTTCAACAACTGAAGATTGGGTAGGACCATTTGTTCCATATGACAAAATCAACTCATAATGACCACATGATACATTTTAATCATGAAGTAATATGTTGCATTTGTATGTGGGTTTCTTTTCATTGAAATGGAGATATCACTCCCTTTTTACAAATGACAAATAGAATCTAGAACTTACATCCATCTAGAAAAATATTTAATGTAGAAAACATCTCCCCAAAGCTCAAGTTCAATAATGTGTTGATAGGGCAACGCTAACTAAGATATTATATGTAAATATTTTTCAACATCATTGACCTTACGCAATTATTTTAATAAATAATTGCTCAACATTATTGTCATTGATAGCAAAGTAGCATGGTCTCTACCTTGCAGACAAGCTAAAAAATGGCCAAGTATTCTTTGATGTATCTCAATTGAAGTGTAACATATGTGCAATAGTGATACAAATTCATTAAATACTTGAGAAATCACTACATTCATAAGGGAAGTTGCATAGCTATAAAAAAAAATGAATCGTAGAGGGCATCACATCATTTTCTTGTAGCTATGTATGTTTTGTTGCAAACTCATTTAATCCACATAGATAAAGCTCTTTGTTTAACATTTGAACCACTTAAACTATAGTAATCATATTGTATGGAAGGGTTCCAAATACAAGATCTTTGGTGGGAAATAGTAATCACACATGTACAATCACATACATTGGAAGGAAAAAAAATAAAAATAAAAATAAAAAGATAAAAAAAATTGTAAAACAAAAACAAACAATGTGTAAAAGAAATTCAACGCTCAGTATGCATATTGAACCAAGATCCATATAATGTCTTTGTTGATTTTGGTTGTTTCAACAAAAGTAAGTAAATCAAAATGAGAAGAAATCAACTTCTCACACACACCTCATTGTTAACATTATCAACGAAGCCTTCCTCTTCTTCTCAAGGAAATCAATACGTATCCACACAAATAATTGGAAACTCTAGAAAACAATTGCAATTATATGTTATTCACATTAAGCGCATGGATTTTTAAGTAGGCATGGACAACTTAATTGCATTTTTTTCATAATGAATAACAAATGTTTTTTTATGCAACTCTAGGAAAAAGGATTCCTATGGAACGTGGCTTACTTGTACCAACCAAGCGAGAAGTAACAACGTAACCATAAGTAAGTTTTGATTCCATTCTCCATATGAAGGATTCCCTAGCATTAACGGATTCATCCTTTGCTAACTTGAACCACATGGGTAATACATGGAGTATTCTTAAGCCTATCCATGGGATTGGTTATGATAAAATTACATGACACCTATGCCTACATTGTTTTATCAATATATCATAGAGAATTCTGCCCATGTGCAAGAAGATGGGGGACTTGTCACTTGTGTAGAAAAAACACATTATAGTTATGCAATTGTCCAAGGAGGGTGCATTGTATGTGTACACATTATCCCACGATAATACAATTTTTCTTATGTTTCTTGTTCTTTGCAAAGAGCAGAACATCAACACTAAACTAGCAAACTTGTATATGATATACATTGATGTTAGTGGAATAATTATAAAGCAATTTTAGCATAACACAATAGATTGGTTGCTTCTCAAAGCAACATTATTGAATATAGATAGTTATTGTCACTAATATTTATTGACCATATTTCATGTTATTAAAGAAGGCACCAACAACAACATTGTTGGTGGCAGCTTAAGATCAATAGCATATTAGATGACACCTTGGAGAGAGTACATATAAGCATAACGATTACGATTTTTTTTCTATGGCTCAATAATGTTTTGTCCAAAGAGGAAAAGGTAACATAAATTCTAGAAAATATGCTTAATGACATAACCTTGATTAATTTTTGACTCCTTGATATGAAGGGTTCCCTACTGAAAATAATGAAACAACCCTATGTAAATTTTGATTTCATTCTCCAGATGAAGGATTCCGAGGAATTAATGGAGTCATTATTTGATAAGAGTTGCATGGGTAAGTGATGGAGTCTTCCTAATCCTATCCATGTAATTTGTTAGGGAAAAAGTACATGATAAGCATGCCTACATTGGTATATTAGTGTATCATGAATAAGTATGGTAGTGGAGCATGACTTTATGCAAGAGGACATGGGACTTGTAACATATGCAATTGAAAAAGAAAAACATAGTTATGTTATTATATGTTTCCTTAGTGTTAGAGGAGGTTACATTCCATGTGAACATATTATCTCTTGATGATACAATTGTTATTATGTTTCTTTTTCCTTATAGGGAAGTAGAACATCAACACTAAACTAGCAAGGTGATTTTTTTATTATATATGCCAATACTAGTGGAATTATTGCTAAGACAATTTTTGAAAAAACATGATAGATTGGTTGCCTCTCACATTGATAGAAAGAATGGTAGTGAATAAATAATCATTTCCACTAGGATTTATTGACTATAATTTATGGTATTCACAAAGAAACTTATGAAGACAGTGTGCATAGCATAATAAGACCAATGAGGTAACAGCAAAGAACACCTTAGGAAGTATTACAAAAAATTCAAAAACATAAATACTAAGTGCTTGCATGCCACCTTTGTGTCAATGTGATTTAACAATCATGTAATAACCCCATTTTTACCCCTAGAATGGATTGCAATAGATTATGTAAATGACATAAATATGTTAATATGGATTCATAGTGTGACACTTGTTACCCCTCATTTTGCATGAAGCCTATATTAGTGAATTTTTTCACTACCCTTGTGGTTTTCATCACAAAGAGATTTGGATGGTTAGGGTGTTCACTTGGTTCCTTAGATCGTTGATGACATGGATGATGATGTACTAGAGGATTTGATGGTGTTTTTCTTAGTATTACTTGCTTATCATATAGATATAGAATTACACTTGATCATGTGATGTTCTAGTCTCCACTCATTTCTAGATGATTGGATATGAATATATATGAATCCCTTGATGGAACACCCTAGCAGTTTAGGGCTAAGTGGACATTGCATTCATTACTTGAGATCACCCTAAATATCTTCATGTGGAGACACATATTATAAGGAATATTCAAAACGCCTTAGGCATATCCACAACTCCCAGGGAAATGATCACAACACCCTAGGCACCTAAGGGCCCTTCTTCATGCAATTGGACTATACATTCCATGCCACATCATAGATATTGGATTTCTCAACCATATCATACATTTGGAGGCACGTGTCATACATTTTGATGAGGTCATCCTTCACCTTGATAATTTGGTGGGGCTCTTGATGACTTGGCATATAGGTTCATGGAATATTTTGACTTCCTCTTACTTAGATCCACTACTCATCATCCTTTATTGGTCAACAATTCCATTTTGGGGATTATTGTACACACATGTTGAGGCATATCGTTGGATTAAAGTGGTACATCCCTTCTTTTCATAGAGATGGTTGAGTGTTATTCACATTCTACATGTTGAGGCCTTGTATCATGGATCCACTTTCTTGATTTGAGAATGGTATCCACTTTGGAGGTTACATTGCACATTTTATTATGTTTTTTGATGGGACATCTCACCTTGGAGAAGATCTAGAAGGTTCCAAATCATAGATTTAGGATTCATTGCATATTTTGAAGGTTGCCTAGCTTTAGAAGCAGTTATATTTTGACAAAGTGCAGATTTCAACTAAATCAATGCCATTAGATGCAGAGTGATCATGGGATTTCCAAAATGTGGTCATTATAGAATTTCTGGGAAAAAAATGATGTAGTTATGTTTCTTTTAAAAACTACCATGAGAGAATTTTGACCGTAATTTTGACCACTCATTTGAGGAATACCCCACCTTTTTTTCTTGAGTGTTTTGGTTATTTGGGGAGTTCATTATTGATATACTCCCATGGTGAAGAGAACCATAGCACTAGATGCCACATGGGCCATGTTTTATGCATCTATTTGAGGCCATCCACTCTTGGGAGCTTATATTCATTGCTTATTGGTTTGTTTCACGTTGGATAGCTACTCATCCACCTTGGAGGAGATCTACGAGGTTTTCATTACCTACTTTGAAGAGTTGGTTGTGGATATATCCACTTGGAGGCATTTTTAGGCTAGACATTGCACCTTTGACTCATATTCTTCCTTCTTTGATGGAGAAGTCCCACCCTCTTGGGCATATGTTTGTTGGAGAGGTGTACGTGTGGCCTTCAACGCTTCATTATTTTATGTATTGTTGAATAATTAGTTGAAGGAAATAATTCTTTACTCCTCCCTAGGATATATTTAGGGTTTTCACATGAGCTATTATTATTTTATTCTAAAGGAACTCGATCTAGACTCTATATAAAGAGTGTACTCATGGTCAGATTTTTACAACTTCCACTCCTTGGAGCTTAATTGAGATATATTTCTTAGAGCATATGGATGTATAAGGGTACTTTTTTTGTGGATATTGGTGTCAATTCTTAAATCTTGTTTCTATTTTGTGCATAAATATTTATTGTGAATGCTCAAGTCTTCTACAAGATAACTAGATTGATCCGTTGAAGGGTAAAATCTACCACTTGGAAGAAATAAGTTTTGGGGTAAATCCTCTCCTTATTCCTTTGTTAGTTTGATAATTATTTGATTCCTTGCTTTGTATATCCATTTTAGGAACCCTGGCAAGGATATTGAGTATGTTTATCAAACTGTAGTTGATCTTGTTGATGAATGTTTCTCCTTTACCCTTTCTTGTAGGGCCTTGGTATTCATTGTTAATCTTGATCGGATGAGATATTATTATTCCCTTTGGGTTTTAGTCTCTTTATCCTAATCCTTAGATGAAATAGACCAATTTTGAAGAGGGGTTTTCTTCTTAACCCCATAAGTACCTTTGATTCACCTTGACTCCATTACCCTTGTTGGACTTGGCACGGATCTCTACTTCCTTCCATCACCTCTTTTATATCCTTAAAATAGCAAACAAAACATTGTTTTACTAAAGCTACTCTCACTTCACCTTGTGCCCCACTGCTTAGCTTTAGTAATCATATTAGGGATACCCCCATTGAGCCAAAGAAGAGTCAACCTACAGTGAAGAGGATAGGATGCTTAGGTGACATAGGTGACCATCCTAGTAGTTCCCTCTTGGGTCGTGCCTTGTGGAATAGAGATTTTGTTATTAAGTAAAATTTGGGAGGTAACATTTTGGCATCTTTTCCAAAGATAAAGTCCATTTCCCATAAAATTTTAAGACTATGCTTCATGAAATTAGAAAACCCAAATAAATGGAAAAAAAGAAAAAGAAAAAAAACATGCAAAATATCATTTAACTTAAAAAAATACACCAACATAAAATGTGTAATGTGAAAATTTTTAAATGTCCGAAATTTGTTTCCTATTTTTATGATCAATTCCTCAAAACATGCAAAAAGTTCACAACAATGACAAGATATTACATTATTTTTTACATCATGATTTATGTTATGATGAGATATTACATTATTTTTGACATCATGATTTATGTAAAGTTATTTCTTACCTTGAAACATAGTGCCCATAAAAACCACAGCTATAAACGATGTAATATTGTGAGGCCTCTAAGGTTGCCCCATTCACCCCCTTCATTAGGATTTATCGTTGTTAGACATGTGAGGTATGTCTTACTCTCTGGGATTTTGAAGAAGACAATATTATCATTGACATAAAATAAATTGTTCAATCTATTTACAGGTAGAATTATAAAAACATGTTATTTTTTTCTTATAAGAGTGTATTATTTTTATTAGTTTTTATTTTACCAAGAGACTTTCGTGTCTATTGGGTGTATTTTGACTAGTTGTAAGGAAAGTTGTTATCCTCGCCAACTAGTTTCAATTTCCACATTATGAAAAATTTAGTCTTAGTGAGTGGATTATTGATGAGTTATAAATGGTGTGCATACCAATAAAATTGTTAGATACACATCAATTCTAGGTCTATAGCATTTTCTTTCAAATGTTGGTAAATGTGCACTTCATCAGTTTTATCAAATAAAATATAATGCTCAATTTCTTCTCAAAATTTGAAGAATTTTAAAGAACTTCTCCAAAATATAAGCCATGAAAATTACTCTCCTCTAAATTATCTTTCCAATGACTACACCCATACCCAATTTGGACTTATGAGTTGGAAGTTATGGCTCTCTAAAGTTATTGATTTTTTTCTCTACTCAACAAGCATGCGACCACCATGAAGCTTACAATTATGGCTTCTCTAATTTGACCCCGAATCAAATTATTTTTCTTTGAGGAAATCTAATCCCATTTCCTGCCAATTCAAATGCCACTGTGGCCAATTTAACTCCCATCCTCCTAAGAAAATGGGTATTTTCACCAGTTTCACAATCCTCCCCCAATTTTTACATAGAGTCGCAACTATGTATTTTTATAAATTTCCTCAACAACAAATTCAATTCAACCATATTCTCTATTAGAAGAAACCATTCAAATATTTTAAAACTAGGAATTCTCAAATATGGCTCTATACAATTCTTCTTCCTCGTGGACATTTATCAAACAAGTACCCTACAAACTACATGTTTACTCAATTTCCATATTGTTGAACTCTACACTCTATGAATTACACCAATTATACTTCTTTAACTTTTCCACATACTCTAACAATATTCCAATTTGAGAATTAAAGCCAATTTCAAGCTTCCACACATTTTCCAATATTCTTTTCATGGAGACGTTTTGTTAAACACTTTATATACAATTGTAGTTTCTTCTTGTACAAATTTATTTCTAGCTCATACAACCCTAGGGTTGCAACCAATATCTTGGATACCATATTGTCACATTCCCAATACTCTTTGTTCTTTGTTGAGGATATAGGTACTTCTTGAAACCACCAAATTTCATTATAATTTGTTTCTCTGATACCATATCCTTGATTTGTTTATTCTGATACCTTTCCTCATGATCCTATTGTCAAATATTTAACATATTCAAGCACTATAATGTAGCCTTATGAAATCATCATTAAACCATTCAATGGACAATGAAACTATAATTTATAGATGCATGATTAAACATGCAAATAGAACTAAACAAACTAAATAATGATTCCATTCATAACATAAACCATAATAACCCAACATATGCACAATTAAATCAAGATCACTTGTCTTTCTAGAAAGTATCCACCAAGTGGTTGTAGAAGGACGTTATGCTCAACCATAGGTTCTCTATTGTAATTAATCTCTCTACCACAAAGGCCACCCCCAAGTTGATGCTATGAATTCAAAAGGGAAAATTTACCTATGGTTGGATCTAACTATCCTCACAAGGCCCAATTCTTAGAGTCACAATCAATTTTCCACCCACAACAGTCCCAATCCACAACCCTCTTTCCCCGCTATCTTGTTCAACCCAAGGAATGGGAGTCCCTTCTATGCTAAGAAGTTGCTCAGGCTTTCCCACTTCTCTCCAGGGCTCCAACATAAACTGGCTAGGAAATCTCATTGTTGAAAGTCTAGGGATTCTTAGTTGTAGTTCAATTCTTCTCAATAACAACAAATATTCTTACACACAATCATAATTTATGGTTGCAAATTGACGTAATTTGATTATAGTAATCTCATGGTAGTTTTATCAGATTGGAATCTCCCATATTTCCCAATTGAATGATCATTTGAATTCCCCTTGCATTATTTGAATGCCATGCACTCTCCACTTGACATTTCATGAGAATCCCACGATTCACCTTTTAATCTTCAAATCCCACATACCTCCTTCATGAAATTAATCCAAAATATTAGGGAAAAAATAAAGCATTGGATATTAATAATCAAAGGTTCTAAGGCTTATGTTATATCATTAGCCAATGTCTTTCCCCCTTATCCCATTAAACCTATTATAATCCACCTGCATTTCCCCACTTGCATAATCATAACCACCCCCCCCCCAATTCTTTGTCCTTCCTTGATGTGGCCCGTGATGTGTTTATATTAACACTTATGTTCCGTTACAAATTACATTTGTCTAACTTATAGTCATTCATCATGTACATATTTACATTATTGGTCTAGGGATCAAAACTAAGGTATTACAATGGGAAAATTGAATAACCAATGCTTGATAAAGTTAATCCCTACAAAATCAATTAGGGATACTAATGAGTCATGGTGCACAATTACCCTTTTCAATGTTTTATATAAGATTCTAGCTATGGTTCTCACTCCTATAATCAAAATACCGTTAGCTCTTATTGTTAAACTTGAACATACAATATTTATTCAAAGTGAATATAATTCAAATACATTTTTTACAGCATGGGAGAATGTTACATAGGAAAAAGAGACCAGTGAACATGATTTGTTGCTAAAAATCATTTTTATAAGGTTTATGACGGGGTAGATTGGTCTTTCATCATTGATATGATTTCCTAGTCAAGGTTTAGAAAACATTTTTTGTACATGGTTGATGCACTTTTTCTAAATGTGTTTGTGTCAATGGAGTGCTTTCAAATAAGGCTATGTTGTATAAATTGGTTTGGCAAGGTTTCCCTTTAGCTCCACGTATATATGTACTTCTTATCGATGCCTTGGGTGACCCTTTTGACTCTATCCAGGGGAATATTAGAGGTATTTTGTTTCTAGGGGTGTTGGTTAATTTGATTAACAACCAATTTGTAGATGACTACTTTCTTTCCATCCATTTTTCTTAGGGCCTTGTTGAGAAATCCATGGAATGATTGAAATTTTTTTCCATAGTTGCCAAGGTAGTAATTAGGTATGAGGAGATCAATTTTGTGTTGACATTTTGAGGAGAAACCTCCTCGGTTAACTCATCCTTGGCATTGTATAAGGGATGGCAACATTGTTTTGTACTTGGGCATTCTATTTGGTTGTGAATATTTCTCTTTTAGGCATGTGGGAATGGTGTTTCTTAAAACTAAAAAAAAAAAAAAGCAGTCTAATTGTTCTACTTTTTGGACCCCCATACAACCAAAATTGGTCAAATCATGACTAAAAATGGTCAATATACAACCAAATGAATCCAAAAATTAGAAGTTAGATAATTCCAAAAGAAAACGAGTAGTCTAATTGTTTTACTTATGAACCCATATACGACCAAAATCAGTGAATTCATGACTAAAATGGTCCATCATTGGTGATATATAGATCTTCCTTTCGCTAGAAAATTGACATTCTTAATAGATTTATGTAAGCTTTGCAAAAATATTGTGTTTCCTTTTGATTCCTTTTGCCTTCACACTTTATGTTCATAGAGAAATTGTTAAAGGACTTCCTTTGGTCTATGATCGCATATCCTCAATGTTTGTGTAGACTAAGAGAGCCTTTTTTTCTCAGTGATATCATTGTAGCTCCATAGGCTTATAATTTCTTGGTACCTTGTGGTGCAAAGCATATGTGAGACTCGGAGGAGAGTTGCTCCAACCCTAAATTGACACTGGATTGATATAGATGATTGGATTTAACTTGTCACTTCATATGGATGATGGAGGAGTAAATGTACCCTTTGGTACACTCCTCGAGATTGATTTCTAAGAGGATTGCAAAGAAAGGAAATATTCAATGGGTGGATCCAACATGGTATAGAGAAACTAGAACTTGGAAAGGTTGGCCATAAGTGTCGAAGGAGTAGAACATGCATTGTAGGACTCTCTGAAAGAATGGAAATGTTGTTAACCTAACATTAACCATCATGAATGCATTTTCATTCAATGAATAAAAAATAATTATGATTACATAATGAAACATGGTTGGATAACAAAATGTTGTTGGTAACATTGAGTTGGATCAACTATCCCTTGTTGACTTATTCCATCCATGGAAGACCTGTCGAATTTTACTCAAACCATAAAAAATAAATAAAGGATTGTTAAACTAATGCTTTCTAATAGTGTTTCCCATGGGAAACACAAATGCGTGGATCTTAATCCTCCCATACCCTGTTGTAATAAACCCCTAACACAAACAATAATTGTAACACAATTAACCAATAACAATGGGGTGGAGTGTAATAAAACCCTAATGTTGACAATAAATGTGATGTAATTAATTGACAATAATGGGGTGGAGTGTGGGTGAAGCTAAGAAAACATTATGCACCTCCCAGTGGAGCATTTAATATTGTATATGTTGGAACACATACTATCCAATCTGAATCACTTCAATTACATAGTATATATCCCAACATATACAACATTAATTGCTTCGTTGTAGGATACATATAAACTAGCAATTGCCCCTAAAGGTGAAAAAAGTACATTGTTATAACATGGAGAGGATGAAAATAATTTTATTTTTAAACTGCATCTAGGATTGGAATAGTGAGAATTGTATAAGTTGAGAAATTACTAATCCACTTAAATTTTGTTGGGGTAATCTTCATTTTTTTTTTTTTTTGAGAATTTGTTAAATAAAAGTATGTGAGGACTAGTGAATCCAACAAAATATAATTGCTAACTTTGAATGTTGAAAAAATGTAAGATGGTAAGAGGGGGGGAACCTTTCTAGAAGTACCTTTGTCTCATGAACTGTGAAAAATTTGGAGGCATGCAAATTAAAAGCAAGAAAGAAACAATAGAAACACATAAAACACATTGACCAATTATGACAAGGAATATCTTGATAAATGAATGCATAATAATACACATGTTTTTCTGGGGATGTTGATTAGAAAATTTACAATGGTGCCATAGAATAAATCCTATTATATTTCAACCTACCTTGGAGAGATTAACAATGTGATTAGAGAGTAAATGCATGTGAATGTTGAAAAGAATTAATTAGAACAAAAAATATCACGAATTAATAAATGACGACTAAGAAGGAACCAAGCCATTGCAAAGGAAAGTATAACATCCTCAAATTTCAAAATATGCAATAAATAGTAGCGTCAATTGGTGTAATGAATTCAGAGACTTATTCAACAAATGGGCATATGGCATAACTAGTGCAAATGTTATTTGTCCTCGTGCAATATCAACATCCATGTCCCTAATGTTTCATGTTCCCTTTCTCTTATCTAGATTGATAAACAACGACAAGATTAACAAGAAGAATGTCACAAGAAAAACGTCACTCTGCATTTGATCTCTGGTTCAAATCAAGATTCACATCCCACAAAAACATCAAAAAAGGATGCAACAAAATTTTGGATCAGACACAGAAATAAGTTACAATGATGTGAACATTTAGATTAGACAAGATTAGATTGTTCTAGGTCAAGGTGAAAGAACTCCACCTATGGGTTAGATCATGTTGGTTGTGCATGAAGGAGTAGTAAAGAAAATGTGACTATTGAATCTTGCCAATGCCTTTTTCCTTACAGGGAGGGTTTTGTGGCTTCTACCACTATGTGATCACTTTCCTTGGAGCATGGGGGTCTACTGTTGTCTCGATAAAGTGGGATTATTGTATGAAGAGTGCATTGAGAAGAAGAATTGTTGGTTGATGCTTAAAATTCTAGACATTGAAATAAGAAAACAAACTAATTGAAAATAGTGAATGTGTGAGTACACACGCTAGCTAGAGAAGTTGGTTAGTTGTGAGAAGTGAAGATTTTGTTCTGGTGTTCATTGTTTAATCTTTACCATGTAGCATAATTTCAAATTGAGTTTAAAAATAAGTGTTAAAATTTTTGTTGTGGCTTTTGTGGCTATTGATCTTGCGGGTACATTGCATTGTTGGCTTGACTTATAAATCAACTCTAACATATCGAGGAAATCAAACAAAACAACACCAAGCATGGGTATTTTTGGCAATCCCCTCTGCATCAATCCCTAAACATGACATAACAACTTTGATTTTTGGGTATAATCATCAATGGACAAATAGGGTTTGTATCACAAGAACATATGAAAATGTAAAGAGCTAATCTACATCATGGCATTGGTCTCACCTCGCTAGCTTCCATCATTGGCTTCACTTCAACGACCACATTTGGTTCTTGCAGTTTCCCACAATGTTGTGCCTAAAGCTCTTAAGCCAAATGGTCATTTCTCAAAATTTTATGAATTTTTTTTTCCTCCTCAACTAGGCATAATCGTGGTTGTGTTGAAGGGAATTCAAGGGTAGCTGGAGGCAGAGCCTCTACTTGTGATAGTTCCTCTTGGTTATGGTGTCCATGGCCACTTGTGATGTCGCAACCATCTTGGTTTACTCACATTACCCACATTAATCCAAAAAATGTCTCTTATTAATCATCAATTTGGATTCAGTGTTATCACATACAATGGAACGATAGAAATTTGAACTGG
>JZKD02S0126328.1:10404-24132 GCA_000966675.3 Picea glauca
CAAGACGTGCGGGGAAATGAAGCCATGGGAGTCAATCTATCATCGAGCTAGGCTAAGAAAATTTCAGAAAACCATCTAGACAATCAGTTCACTTACCCAAGTAAAAATGCAGATTTAAGCATAAGTTCTAAAACAATTTACCATGCAAAACGAAGAAAGTGTATTGTTGCTTGTTCGAAGTGGACGTCTCGCGTGCTCCTTGCAACTCCCGCTCGCCGATCGTAGAGACTTCACCGGTACCTCCCAGCCAATGTTAGGGGTACTCTTCTTCCCCCTTAGCCCCCCGAGCCGCAAAGGGGCCACACACTCACTATCCAGAGATTTCGACTAGCTCCCAGCTCACCTTGCAAGGCCGAGCTACCACTCCTCACCGAGCTGGGTATCCCAACTCCCACAAGTTAAGTCAGTCAAGTAGATATTTCTGCAACGTAACGTTACGCAAAACAGAAGAGCTCCAACCTCCATCTCCTCCCTTCATTATATAGAGTTTTGTGGTTCTTTACTTTCCTAAAATCTCTTTTAATTAAGTTTTTAAAATTTAATTCCTAAAAATTCCTCCCCGTACAAGTGTCACCCATCCCCTACATTCCTCCATAATTTAATTTCTTTAATTAATTAATTATCTTTATTTCTCTCACCCACCTAGAGTTACTCCTAGAATCACTCCTAGGTGTCTCCAAATTCTCTTACAGGTTTTAATGGCATTCCCTATTATTAAATTGCTAGTTCAGTTTAAATAAGAAATCTCTTAAATGGTAGATACTTTTTTGAAGTTTGACTTTCCACTTTTTCCCTTATGTTCCCTTTTTTCTCTTTTTATGTTTATCTATTTTCCTAGTTTCCTAATTTTTTAGATTTTCCCTCTTTCCCCTTTTTAATTAGAACTCAAAAAGGCAAGTGTGGAAATTAACCATTTTTCTTTTTTCTCATTTAATTAGTATTTTAAAATTATCAAAATAATAAAACCATTAATTCCCCTTTTTCTTTAAATTTTATTCCAATAGAATTTTTTTTTTAATGAATAAATTAAATTTCTTATTCCCTTCGTGTTACAAGATTTAACAAAGGTCATAATTATTATTTATGTGGTTTTTTTATTTTTATTATTATTATTGTTATTTTTTTTTATAGAGAGATAAAATTTTACCACTTGCATAGTTTAGACTTAAACCTTAAATTTTCGTACAGGGCGACATTTAATTAGGGAATTTGTTTTAAAAAAATTTTAACACGTTATTCATCTAGGTTCATTCATCTATCATCAACAATGCAACGTGCCCTTCAGGACGCACTAGGTGCTACAAGGGTGTCACTCGCCTTAATCTGTCTCCCTTGCGCAACGTCCCCTTCAGGACGCACTACGTGCTCTAAGGGTGCCACTCGCCTCTTGACTGACTTGGTAGACATCAATAACCCCTGGAGTCAATACTCCGCCAGGTGAACTTGTGGGAGACTAAGGGCCTCTAAGGAATAAGGCCCCCGCCTTATTGCGCGCACCTTAGAATCATTGTGAGCGACTGTCGCAATCTATCCTCATGGCATCGTGGGCCCTCTTGAACTAGGTAAACGTTAACCTACAGTTCGAGCCACGACGGGAGTGCTAGTAGGTTGTGGCAGGGCTCCTGTCCACACCTCTCCCTCAACATCTCTAGTAGTCGTGTGTGACCCCTTTACTCCACATGTGAGTCTAGTCGGCAAGCTATCGTCAGTTTGCATCATCAACAAATCATGTCATAACATATCCATATCATATCATCTAATCAGATGCACTAATATTACAGTAAAACAATCAAACCCCAATGGTACACTCCCTGACTCGATCCGAAGTCCAACGGGTTCCATCGATGCCTCTGCATCCTCGAGGTCCAAAATACTACACACTCAGTAAAACCAAGTCAATAGCACCTTTCTATGTCAATGCAGTAAAACAACATGTCATCAACCCATAACGTCTCATAATCAAAATCAAAAGTTTTAATAGCATAATAATCCAGATCACTTACGAGCAAGTGTCCTCAAAGAATAAGTTTGCTCAGTGCGCCAGAGCGGGATGTTACAACAATGAAAGTGTAATATCTAGACAACAATAATAGTTTATAACAACCCATACATGTTAGCACAATAATATTGTTGAAATCGTCTCAAATAATTGAAAATGAAATCTGTAACATCATCCCTGCACTCACAAGAAATCACAATAGCATAAGAATCATGAATACTAGCACAGAAATAGTTCATATGATCAATACCCAAAAAACTTAATCAACAAAATACAAGTATAAAATAGTCCCACAAGCATTTGCAAACAGTTATGACTTCATAAATGTCTTATGCTCTTTACTATTCGAAAAAAATAGTACCATCTTTGTTACAAAGGGAAAAAGTCTCTCTTCCATTCAACTAGCTCTTTTTTATAAAACAAGAGAGATTTTTCAGCTCTCATGACCATTCGTTTTGTTTTCCCCTAATTTTGGGAGTTACAAATGGGAGCTGATGAGACTCCTGGGTGGTTACATTCACCCTATGGCGGTTTACAAATGATATCTATCTAAATTTATTATTCATTCTTCCTATTGGGTCGTTTTCTAAATTTCTTAGGTCGTTTTGGGCGTTTTTGGTTTTAGTACGCTGAACGAAATCATTATGGATTATTCTCCTTTATCTCAGCTTTATATCAAGCTATTGTTGGCTTGATTTCGTTGCATGTAGCTTAAGATATAATTGTTTGAAGTCTGCATGATGGGTTCTTCATTTGAATTTGGGTTCATTCTGTGTTTTTCATTTTCGAACCTTTTATGGTTAGCATCGGCCAACACTTGTTATCCCAACCTATTCTTCTCTCCTCTAGCTTTCCATCGGGCCCTCATGGACCTAATTTCGTTACTCGTAGCTCCAGATATGACTATTTGAAGTATGCACAATCCATTTTCTCCCCAAATTTGTGGTCTATTTCCTACAATTTATGAGATTTTATGTCACTTTTCTGACCTTAAGACCTCTTCCATTGCATTCCTCTACTTGATACCTTTCCAACAAGGTATCATGGGGTCAATTCCGACACTTGTAGCCTAAGATATGACCGTTTTAAAAATGTTGCATGGATGGTATTTCGGGAGAGCTAGTCGGGCGAAAGATATGATCGAAAGGGAGTTGATCGGGTCGGAAAAAATCAGTCGGGTCGAAAGATATGATCGGAAGAGATAAAATTGGTCGAGTCGGAAGGAGATGATCGTCATCGGAAAAATTGATCGACATGTTCTGTAGTGTAACAACCTGAAAGGCTTAAAAACTAAAGTAAATCTATATTTATGTTTTTNCAAGTCAATAGCACCTGTCTATGTCAATGCAGTAAAACAACATGTCATCAACCCATAACGTCTCATAATCAAAATCAAAAGTTTTAATAGCATAATAATCCGAATCACTTACGAGCAAGTGTCCTCAAAGAATAAGTTTGCTCAGTGCGCCAGAGCGGGATGTTACAACAATGAAAGTGTAATATCTAGACAATAATAATAGTTCATAACAACCCATACATGTTAGCACAATAATATTGTTGAAATCGTCTCAAATAATTGAAAATGAAATCCGTAACATCATCCCTGCACTCACGAGAAATCACAACAGCATAAGAATCATGAATACTAAGCACATAAATAGTTCATATGATCAATACCCAAAAAACTTAATCAACAAAATACAAGTATAAAATAGTCCCACAAGCATTTGCAAACAGTTATGACTTCATAAATGTCTTATGCTCTTTATTATTCGAAAAAAATAGTACCATCTTTGTTACAAAGGGAAAAAGTCTCTCTTCCATTCAACTAGCTCTTTTTTATAAAACAAGAGAGATTTTTCAGCTCTCATGACCATTCGTTTTGTTTTCCCCTAATTTTGTATTTTTTACATTTTGAATTTCTTTTTCATTTCGAAAATCTAGATGTGGGAGTTACAAATGGGAGCTGAAGAGACTCCTGGGTGGTTACATTCACCCTATGGCGGTTTACAAATGATATCTATCTAAATTTATTATTCATTCTTCCTATTGGGTCGTTTTCTAAATTTCTTAGGTCATTCTGGGCGTTTTTTATTTTGGTACATTGAACGAAATCATTATGGATTATTCTCCTTTATCTCAGCTTTCTATCAAGCTATTGTTGGCTTGATTTCGTTGCATGTAGCTTAAGATATAATTGTTTGAAGTCTGCATGATGGGTTCTTCATTTGAATTTGGGTTCATTCTGTGTTTTGCATTTTCGAACCTTTTATTGTCAGCATCGGCCAACACTTGTTATCCCAACCTATTCTTCTCTCCTCCAGCTTTCCATCGGGCCCTCATGGACCTAATTTCGTTACTTGTAGCTCCAGATATGACTATTTGAAGTATGCACAATCCATTTTCTCCCTAAATTCGTGGTCTATTTCCTACAATTTATGAGATTTTATGTCACTTTTCTGACCTTAAGACCTCTTCCATTGCATTTCTCTACTTGATACCTTTCCAACAAGGTATCATGGGGTCAATTCCGACACTTGTAGCCTAAGATATGACCGTTTTAAAAATGTTGCATGGATGGTACTTCGGGAGAGCTAGTAGGGCGAAAGATATGATCGAAAGGGAGTTGATCGGGTCGGAAAAAATCAGTCGGGTCGAAAGATATGATCGGAAGAGAGTTGATCGGATCGAGAAAATTAGTCGAGTCGGAAGGAGATGATCGTCGTCGGAAAAATTGATCAACATGTTCTGTAGTGTAACAACCTGAAAGGCTTAAAAACTAAAGTAAATCTATATTTATGTTTTTATATGACACAAAACTTCTTTAACACTCCGGTGTTACAATATTGAACAATCAAATTTAACAATCACATAATATATCTAAATGCTATAACTTGAATTTAGGGTAAAACAATAATAATTTCAAAATACCTCTTGAAGAAGAAGGTTGTCCTGTTGCAACTACTTGCCTGCAGTTGCCTGCCTGAAATCGTTTCCTCTCAGCCAGCTAGGGACAAAACCTCCCTGGCTCCATAGCTCCAGGAAATTAGATTCCCTTGCCCCCGAGCCAAAAATCTCAGCAACCAGTCCACTAGCCCAAACACTCATCTCCAATTTACCTCCAATTCTCCTTCTCAAACCTCTCTTCTTTCCTCTTGAATTCCCCTCACCCCCCTCTAATGCACCCAACCCCCTTCCTTATCCTCCCTCCATCCTCCTACTCCTTGCCCCCTCATAAACTTTCTATCTGCCTTATTTTGTCATTAATTCTTTACCGACCCTTAATTAAATAAAATAATAATTCTTTTGATGGTGGCATTACTGAATTTAAAAGATAATATAAAATTCCATCAACTAAATTGTTAATTGACTTAATTTAAACTAAATTAATCATAATAATTAAAGCAATTAATTGGGTGTTACATGCACCCACCCTTCAAGAAACTTCATCATAAAGTTATAGTAACTTACAAAACAATGATAGCAATAACATGATTCATACATCTCAATCAGATACACACATCATCAACTTAAACATGCTTACATACTAGTATACATGTGCAAGGCATGTATACATAGCTAGCACATACAGGACTCACACGTGTACTAATGACAATAATTATCGCATCTAGTGCAATTCTTGTATGCTTCCAATCCAATCAGTAATGTTATTCATTTCATAAAGAATAGTAAACCATTTAAAATATTTGCAGAGTCCTTTCATTATAATAATTTAACACAAACAACATTCACTTTGATAAATGTAGTTTAATTAAGCAAAAAAAAAATTAAAAGGAAATCATGTAGTTTTGCTATAAGATTAAAACTCTACACACTCTCAACTACTTCTAATCATCATTCCTCCCTAACCTACTTCCATATTTCATCCATATCCTTTCTATGTTGGACTATCCTGGAGCTTCAACTATATTGACCTAACTCCAGATAGAACCCGTAAGCGGAAGTGTCAACTACCTTGACCAAGCTTCCCCAACAGGTAACTAACAGTCATCATCACACATCTAGGACAGTGTGATTTAACACCGTCCTCCCATGACTCCAGGTTTCAGAGGATACAGGATGGGAAATGTCTCCACCCCTCTTGATAGAACTAGGTTCAACACCTTATCATGGACTATACAATGGAACTTTGTTGCTCGGATTTTGTGATCATATATTCAAAAACCTCCACTTTCCCACATATCATAGCAATGCATTTGAACCAACATAATTTCACATACAAAGATTCATACCATACTATTCTCGATTGATGTTCACGACATCAACCCTTTATTATCATTATCCTTTGGTTATTTCATAGTCCATTAACCTGCAGAT
Organism: Picea glauca; assembly: GCA_000966675.3. Taxonomy (NCBI): domain Eukaryota; kingdom Viridiplantae; phylum Streptophyta; class Pinopsida; order Pinales; family Pinaceae; genus Picea; species Picea glauca. The sequence goes on from JZKD02S0126328.1 coordinate 16,742, forward strand.
TAGTTATAACACAAATTCACATATCCAGACATTATTATCATGTAAATGCATTTAATCATATCATTAATTAGGTATCCACATACCAACAACTTTAAATGTCAAAATTTTCAAGCTAGAAATAGGTTGCATAATATCCATCGTAATTCAAATAACGATAAACATTCATAGAATTGTCATTCGCACACACAGGACTCGCACGTGTACTAATGACAATAATTATCGCATCTAGTACAATTATTGTATGATTCTAATCTAGTCAGTGATGTTATTCATTTGATAAAGAATAGTAAACCATTTAAAATATTTGCAGAGTCCTTCCATTATAATAATTTAACACAAGCAACATTCACTTAGATAAATGTAGTTTAGTGAAGCAAAAAAAAATTAAAAAGAAATCATGCAGTTCTGCTATAAAATTAAAACTCTACACACTCTCAACTACTTTTAATCATCATTCCTCCCTAACCTACTTCCATATTTCATCCCTATCCTTCCTCTGTTGGACTATCCTAGAACTTCAACTATATTGACCTGACTCCAGATGGAACCCGTAAGCGGAAGTGTCAACAACCTTGACCAAGCTTCCTCAGCAGGTAATTGGCAGTCATCGTCACATATCTAGGGCAGTGTGATTTAACACCGTCCTCCCATGACTCCAGGTTTTAGAGGATACAAGATGGGAAATGTCTCCACCCCTCTTGATAGAACTAGGGTCAACACCTTATCATGGACTATACAATGGAACTTTGTTGTTGGGATTTTGTGATCATATATTCAGAAACCTCCACTTTCNGACACGAAACTTCTTTAACACTCTGGTGTTACAATATTGAACAATCAAATTTAACAATCACATAATATATCTAAATGTTATAACTTGAATTTAGGGTAAAACAATAATAATTTCAAAATACCTCTTGAAGAAGAAGGTTGTCCTGTTGCAACTACTTGCCTGCAGCTGCCTGCCTGAAATTGTTTCCTCTCAGCCAGCTAGGAACAAAACCTCCCTGGCTCCATAGCTCCAGGAAATTAGATTCCCTTGCCACCGAGCCAAAAATCTCAGCAACCAGTGCACTAGTCCAAACACTCATCTCCAATTTACCTCCAATTCTCCTTCTCAAACCTCTCTTCTTTCCTCTCGAATTCCCCTCCTCCCCCTCTACTGCACCCCACCCCCTTCCTTATCCTCCCTCCATCCTCCTACTCCCTTCCCCCTCATAAACTTTCTATCTTCCTTATTTTGTCATTAATTCTTTACCGACCCTTAATTAAATAAAATAATAATTCTTTTGATGGTGGCATTATTGAATTTAAAAGATAATATAAAATTCCATCAACTAAATTGTTAATTGACTTAATTTAAACTAAATTAATCATAATAATTAAAGTAATTAATTGGGTGTTACATGCACCCACCCTTCAAGAAACTTCATCCTGAAGTTATAGTAACTTACAAAACAATGATAGCAATAACATGATTCATACATCTCAATCAGATACGCACATCATCAACTTAAACATGCATACATACTAGTATACATGTGCAAGGCATGTATACATAGCTAGCACATACAGGACTCGCACGTATACTAATGACAATAATTATCGCATCTAGTGCAATTCTTGTATGCTTCCAATCTAGTCAGTAATGTTATTCATTTCATAAAAAATAGTAAACCATTTAAAATATTTGCAGAGTTATTTCATTATAATAATTTAACACAAGCAACATTCACTTAGATAAATGTAGTTTAATTAAGCAAAAAAAAAAAGTAAAAGGAAATCATGTAGTTCTGCTATAAGATTAAAACTCTACACACTCTCAACTACTTCTAATTATCATTCCTCCCTAACCTACTTCCATATTTCATCCCTATCCTTCCTATGTTGGACTATCCTGGAGCTTCAACTATATTGACCTAACTCTAGATAGAACCCCTAAGCGGAAGTGTCAACTACCTTGACCAAGCTTCCCCAACGGGTAACTGGCAGTCATCATCACACATCTAGGACAGTGTGATTTAACACCGTCCTCCCATGACTCCAGGTTTCAGAGGATACAGGATGGGAAATGTCTCCACCCCTCCTGATAGAACTAGGTGCAACACCTTATCATGGACTATACAATGGAACTTTGTTGCTGGGATTTTGTGATCATATATTCAAAAACCTCCACTTTCCCACATATCATAGCAATGCATTTGAACCAACATAATTTCACATACAAAGATTCATACCATAGTATTCTCGATTGATGTTCACGACATCAACCCTTTATTATCATTATCCTTTGGTTATTTCATAGTCCATTAACCTGCAGATTAGTTATAACACAAACTCACATATCCAGACATTATTATCATGTAAATGCATTTAATCATATCATTAATTAGGTATCCACGTACCAACAGCTTTAAATGTCAAAATTTTCAAGCTAGAAATAGGTTGCATAATATCCATCGTAATTCAAATAACGATAAACATTCATAGAATTGTCATTCGCACATACAGGACTCGCACGTGTACTAATGACAATAATTATCGCATCTAGTACAATTATTGTATGCTTCTAATCTAGTCAGTGATGTTATTCATTTGATAAAGAATAGTAAACCATTTAAAATATTTGCAGAGTCCTTCCATTATAATAATTTAACACAAGCAACATTCACTTAGATAAATGTAGTTTAGTGAAGCAAAAAAAAATTAAAAAGAAATCATGCAGTTCTGCTATAAAATTAAAACTCTACACACTCTCAACTACTTTTAATCATCATTCCTCCCTAACCTACTTCCATATTTCATCCCTATCCTTCCTCTGTTGGACTATCCTAGAACTTCAACTATATTGACCTGACTCCAGATGGAACCCGTAAGCGGAAGTGTCAACAACCTTGACCAAGCTTCCTCAGCAGGTAATTGGCAGTCATCGTCACATATCTAGGGCAGTGTGATTTAACACCGTCCTCCCATGACTCCAGGTTTTAGAGGATACAAGATGGGAAATGTCTCCACCCCTCTTGATAGAACTAGGGTCAACACCTTATCATGGACTATACAATGGAACTTTGTTGTTGGGATTTTGTGATCATATATTCAGAAACCTCCACTTTCGCACATATCATAGCAATGCATTTGAACCAACATAATTTCACATACAAAGATTCATACCATACTATTCTCGATTGATGTTCACGACATCAACCTTTTATTATCATTATCCTTTGGCTATTTCATAGTCCATTAACCTGCACATTAGTTATAACACAAACTCACATATCCAGACATTATTATCATGTAAATGCATTTAATCATATCATTAATTAGGTATCCACGTACCAACAGCTTTAAATGTCAAAATTTTCAAGCTATAAATAGATTGCATAATATCCATCATAATTCAAATAACGATAAACATTCATAGAATTGTCATTCGCATAGGTCCATATGTCTAAAATTTTAAGTGTACCCTTAATAGTTTCACAGTTAATAAGCAAATAAGATATGATTAGGCCATAAGTAATTCTAGTTGTCTAAATCAAATGTGGCATTACATACACCCAACCTTCGAGAAACATATTCCCGAGGTGGTCAAAAAAGTGAGGGATGATCTCGTCATAAGGTCTCTGCATCCTCCCAAGTAGCAGATCATGAACTATACTTATCTTATTGGACCTTAACTTGGTCTACCAAACGATTTCTAAGTTGTCGAACCCTACGATCTAATATGCATAATGGTTCGACCATGATGGTTCCCACATCCGAGACCTGCAATATCTTCCAATTTAGATTGTGAGATTCGTCAGCAACATAATGACGTAGAACAGATACATGAAAAACATTATGAGTTTTATGCAAGTGGGATGGCAGTACGAAGCAATAGGCAACAAGTCTAATTCTCTCTTAGATTTTGAACGGTCCTATAAATCGAAGCAACAACTTTGTCCCTTTCCCAAACATAATGGTACTCTTATTAGGCATGATACGAATGAAAACATGATCTCCAACTTTGTAACTCGATCAATCCGATGAGCATCAACATAAATTTTCAGTCTATCCTGCACCTCCTTTAATCGTTGTCTAATTTGAATCACTTGTTCATCTATCTCTTGAATCAATTATGGCCCTATTGTCACTCGGTCTTCTAACCTTTCCCAACTCAACGGTGTCATGCATGGCCTTCCATACAGAGCTTCATAGGGTAGCATTCCAATTGAGTTGTCAAAATTGTTATTGTAGGTGAACTCTACCAAAGGTAAGTACTTCTCCCAATGGGCTTCATTATCCATAACATACATCCTAAGCATGTCTTCTATAACCTGATTTACTCTCTCAGTTTGCCCATCCATTTTGGGATGATATGTTGTGCTCAAGTTCAAATGAGTTCCCAACGCTGACTACACACTTGTCCAAAACCTAGAGGTAAATCGAGAGTCCCTATCTGAAATAATCTTCTTGGGTAACCCATGCAAACGGATGACTTTACTTATAAAAATATGTGCCACATCAGTGACATCGTAAGTGTCTCTAACTGGAATAAAATGAGCACTCTTGATCAATTTATCAACTATAACAAGAATGGCATTGTGCCTCAGTGATGTGAGTGGCAATTCCACAACAAAATCCATAGAAATGACTTCCCACTTGGACATAGGAACATCATTCAGTTGTAGGAGACCTGTCGAGTGGTGATGATCGGCCTTCACTTACTGACACTCAAGGCACTTGGTGACAAAATGGACTACATCACGCTTCATGCCTAACTAGAAGAAAAGCTTCTTCATATCTGCATACATTTTCTTCACTCGGATGTGCACAATAAAGTGTTCTCTGGGCTTCCTTGAGTATGATGCTTCAAATATCCCCACCCTCAAGGATGTACTTCATTCAATGATATCTTAACAATCCATCTACTTCAAGGCTATATCCTTCATACATGGGTTCTAACTCCCTCTCACTCTAGAAGGTTGAAGTAACCTTTAAATACCAACTATCTCCAAGAAGTTTCCCCAACACTTTCTCCCTCAAATTAATCTTTACGGGCACCAAGGAGAAAACACGTGGCCTCTTGCTCAGGGCATCCGCGACAACATTCTCCTTTCACTTGATGTACGAAATTCCAAAATTGTACTCACTCATAAACTCACTCCATCGTCTCTACGTAGCATTGAGATCCCTTTGAGTGAAGAGGTGCTTTAAGCTTTCATGGTCTGCTTTGAGCTCAAAGCTTCGCCACACTAGATAATGCCTACAAAGCTTCAAAGCTAGCATTACAGCTGCCAACTATAAATCATGAGAGTGTAAAGTTCCTCATGTTGCTTCAACTTTCTTGATGCATACATTATCACTCCCTTGTCTTGCATTAGCACGACCCCCAATCCTTGCTTCAAGCATTCGTGCAAACCATGAAGTCCTTCTCCATATCTGGCACTCGTAGAATTTGCACACTAGTTAGTAATGAATGCAAATATCGCATTCCTCTATCCATTCATACAAGACCCCCTTGCGCTAGTTAGTAATGAGTGCAATATTGCATTCCTTTGTCCATTCATACAGGACCCCCTTGCGTTGCAAGGTGGTGATGGGTTTCACTATCTTAGAGAACCCTTCCACAAACCTTCGGTAATAAGCAACTAGCCCCATGAAACTTCTCACCTCATGAACATTTCTTGACACTGGCCAATACATTATGGCCTTCACCTTTTCTGAATCGACAAAAATCCCTTTACCCGAAATTATATGACCTAAATAATGAATCTCTTTCTAGAATAAAGAGCACTTTGACAACTTGTTCTCCCTAAGGCATGAAAACACCACTCATAAGTGTTCCTCATGTTCTCTTTCGTTCTTGGAATAGATGAGGATATCATCAAGAAATACATGTACAAAACAATCTAGGTACTTTCGGAATACACCATTCAAGAGGTTCATGAACATTGTTTGTGCATTGGTCAACCCAAAAGCTACTACATTGAATTCGTAATGCCTGAACTGAATTCGAAAGACAGTTTTAGGAATATCGTCTTCCTTAATCCTTAACTAGTGAAACCCTGATCACATATCAATCTTGGAGAAAACCGTTGCTCCTTTCTTCTGATCAAAGAGATCATTTATATGTGGTATTGGGTACCTATTTTTCACTATAGCACGGTTCAAGTCCATGTAATCTATGCACGGTCGTAAGGAACCATCCTTGACAAAAAAAATTGGTGCACCCCAAGGTGATACACTGGGCCTTATCAACCCTAAGTCAAGTAGTTCCTTCAACTGCATCCATAACTCACAAATTTATGGCGTTGTCTTCCTATATGGTGTCTTGGAAATTGGCTCTGCACCAGGTTTTAGCTCAATGGTAAAATCAAGCTCCCTCTCAGGAGATAACCCTGGCAACTCTTTTGGAAAAACATCCTTAAATTTCGACAAAATTGGATGTTGATCTATAGAGGTTCATTTCCCTTCATTGACTACCTCCACTACATATAATTGACAACCTTGTCTCATGCAACGTTTAACGTTCATTGTTGACATAGAGCGTAGAGACCCCTTCCTTTGTATACGTGGATCTCTACTGGCCTTCCTTCATCATCAACACAAGGCACCCTCTTTGTGAAACAATCTGCCATTCCCCTATAAATTTTGGAATTAAGTAATGTGATTGAATAATTGTTAATTAAATCTATGCATTATCATAGGTTAAACCTACCACCCTATGTTTAAACTAACCGTTTTTAAAATTAACAAAAGGGCCCCAAGATTGGATGAATTCTAAGGACGAAAAGGGCTCCGAGATTGATTGTGGGCTTGACGAGACAAGTGGCAAATGCCATGTCAACATCCATGTTAGTGCCACATCATATGGCACCAATGATAGGGGGCACGTGGGTACCACATCATATGGCACCAATGACAGGGGGCCACATGGCAGTGAGGTGGCAATGGTGAAATTTGGCTTATGAAACTTTGGGAAGCCATAACTTTTGATCTGGAACTCAGATTTAAGTATGGTTACAATCGTTGGAAAGCTATCAACTAGCATACTCCAACTATGAGGTTTAGTTATAGAAAATAATGGAAGAAAAAAGAAGAAAAGCTCAATAAAGAAAATGAAGACTAAAAGGAGAAGGAAATCAAATGATTCCCCCACACACATCTCAAGACTAGAGCAATCGTGAAGAAAGGATATCATGCTAACATGTTCCTGCAATCATAGAAGGAGACGAAATCAGTTGTGCGATTAAGAGGACATCTGTCAACATATCAGAAACATTATATTTCCTTACCTTTAAGCAAACTCATGAATAAGTCTAGATTTTGAACAACATGAAGAGGAGAGGCTTATCGAAGGAAATCATCTATGATCTGAATTAAATAACTATCACGATAGTTGCATG
>JZKD02S0126361.1:10857-24132 GCA_000966675.3 Picea glauca
CTTTATAAGCAGAGGTCAACCCCTCTCTTCTACACAGTTCATATGCAGGTTAAGGGTGAAGCATATTAGAGGCGCATATCGGTGATATAGAGGCAGCATAATAGAGGCACATATCAACATATAGAGGCAACATATAAAGGCGCATAACAGTGTTGTAGTAACAACATAATAGAGTCGCATATCGACATATAGAGGCAGTATACAAAGGCGCATAACAGTGTTGTAGTAAAAACATAGAGAGGTAGCATAATAGAGGTGCATATCATTGATATAGAGACAGATATTGAGGCGCATAACAATGTTGTAGAAGCGCATTTTAGTGCCTTAGAGGCAACATATCAGAGGCGCATATCAGTCAATTAGAGACAACTTAAACAACCCATATCAGAGTTGATATATCTCAGTCTTTGAAAGCAACTAGGATACATCTATGTCAACAAATTATCTTAGTTCTCTGTCAAGTCAAAGTCATCTTGGCAAGCTCTTTAAGAGTATAACATTCATGGTGGATATTTTTAAGTGATCATACATTATATGGAATAAAGGAATATCATTTGTTGGGGTTTTTCTCCCTGTACAGGATTTCCCCAAGTTATATGTGTTGTTGATGTACATGCTTACGTATCTATTGACGTGTATTAAGATGGAATCAAAGTGTTGAAGAAAATAAAAGAATTAATCCGCATAAGAAATCAAGCTCAAAATTTAACATCATGAAGTGTGATGCAGACCCCAACTTGTATTACATCGTTGTTGATGGTGAGATGCTTATGTTTATTCTCTATGTTGATGATTTGTTCATTACAGGTGCAGAGAAACTTATTGAGGGATGCAAGGGGGATCTTGCCTCGGAGTTTGACATGAAGATATAGGGCCGATGCATTACTTTCTGGGGTTAGAGGTGTGGCAGAAAGAGGGGCATATCTTCCTGGGACAAGAAAAATATACAGTTGATATTCTCAGAAGATTCCACATGGGTGCTTGCAAACCCATGTCCACTCCCATGGCCACCAATGGGAAGGATCTTTATTCCTATGATTCTGGGTTGGTGGATCCTACATTATATCATCAGCTCATTGATTCCTTGATGTATTTGGTCAATACTTGACCATATATTTGTTTTGTAGTTAATACTTTCAATCAGTTTATGGTGGAGCCCAGGAGAGTACACTTGATAGCTGAAAAACATGTGCTTCGGTATTTGATGGGAACTATTGACTATGTTTTGGATTATGTTCGTGGTGATGGAGTCAGACTCACGAGATTCATAGCTTCGGATTAGGCAGGTTCAGTTTCAGATAGGAAAATCACATCAGGTTGTTGTTTTGGATTGGGTTCGGCTATTGTATCATGGCTTAGTCAAAAGCAGAAGTCTGTTGATTTGAGCTCAACTAAAGCAGAGTATATGGCTGCGAGCCAAACCTCTTGTGAGGCCATTTGGCTTTGCAAATTGTTGACAGGTTTGTTCAGACAAGAGTTAGGGCCTATGATGATTTATTGCGACAATTAGAGTTGTTTAAAATTCATGGAGAATCTGGTATTTCATGATCGGTCCAAACACATTGAGATTCGATATCACTTCATTCGTGATCATGTTCAGAGAGGGGTTGTGAAGATTGAATATGTGTCTATAGATGAGCAGGTGGCTAACATCCTCACAAAGTCTCTTCCAAGAGGAAAGCATGTTTATTTCAGGGACAAGATGGGGGTGGTAAGTAACACCTTCCTCGGTAAGAGGGAGTGTTAATTTTTATACCGAGGCAAGTGGTGTTCCTTAGGCTTGGTCTCTTTGCCTAGGGAAATGTGACCACTTTAATGTAAACCCATTTTATTTCATAAATTGAAAGTGACTTAGGAAATAAAAGCTTAGTGTGTCGTTTATTTAAGTTGGGTGAATAAGAGAGAGTAGATTGGAGAGCAGGAAGAAGATCATTTCTAGAAAAGAGTGGCATGGTTTTCCATGCAAAGGTGGGCACGGAAATTGAGGCAAATACCAACATTTATTACTTCCATAACCAATCTGTACAATATGTATTTTTTGCACGGAAATCAAGGATAAATCTGCACAGAAATCGAGGCAGCGTACAACATTTATTGAATCCTTACGGATCCATACAGGCTGCACAGAAATTGAGGTCTGTATAGTGTTGTCCATACAGTACGGATCTGTACAACATACATAATTTCTGAGTAAGCTTGGCTTAGATTTCAAGGAGGTTTATTGGCACAGTTTCCAAGAAAGTTTTGTCTTGGGAAAAGAGAGATAAGTTGTCTCTGCTATGTATTTTATTTTCTGTTGCAAATGTAATTTCCAGATGCTTGCAAATTAATAAAGGAAGCTGCCCTCTCAGAAGAATAGGTTTCCCCCACCCTGGGGGTTTTTCCTGGGTCATTTTTGGACCAAAATTTCCTATGTACTGTGGTTATTTATTGTTGAGTTATTTCTACATTTAATTTACAGCCAAAGAAGTTGTCTCTTGTGTTTCAAATTCATCAATTTCATTTCCAGAATTTAACAAATGTTATAAGATGATTTTTTTGTTCATGGGTTGGGCATTAAACTATGGGAGTGATAAAGAGTGATTGAAACTTGATTAGGGACATCAAATTTCTTCATTTATGTCTACTACAATCTTCGGTTCAGTGAAATAGCTTGAGAGACCCACCGATGTGGACACCATATCCTTGCATGTTAACTTTGACACCATGTCTGAGTGGAGCGTGGAGAGGCATGTTGTGGAGAAGGCACCCTAGTGGTTACATGAGAAGCAGTAGGAGCAAGGGGCAGGGAAGGATGACTCACAATGGTTAGGGAGACAGACACTAAGAATGGGGAGGATCATGTACCAACCTCAACACCACTTTATACACATAGTGAGACACCTACAACTGGTCGTCCATCTCCAGCCAAAGACCTACTTGAGGACAAACCATTGTTTACGATGTCCAGGGGTCAAGACCCTTGGCAATTTGCCAATTTGTGCAACCCTTGTATGCATTGCCTCCTGGATTTGGGCCTGAGTTGATGGCCATACCTTCTTAGGAAAGTTTCATTTTTTGTGCTGTAGGTTTCAAATATTCAGCAACTGTTACTACTGGTGGACTTTTTTTCTATTGTAAGTACTCTAGAATTTTCTATCAAATGCTTTGTTGGACATTGCTAGTATTACCACTGTTATCATTGAGCTTACTGTTGTTAGTGTTAAGTTTACTGTTGTTAATGCTTATTTTTCCTGTTCTTTACTACTTTTAGAAGTTAGAACCTTATCAGTTTCTGAAAGTATATTAGTTTCCAAGTTCCAGCTTCTGTTTTGAGTCTCAATTTTAAAAATCAGATTTCCAATTAGGCCCATAATACTCATTCTTTACAATATCACATATATATAGTCCAAAAATAAAGACTGAAGACAAAAATAGATCTTTAGCAATTTATGAACTTAACCTTTAAAAATACTAAGTTCTAACTTATCAGAAGTAAATTCTCATATTACGAGGATTAAAAATAAAAGTGGTAAAAAGGATGTGGATAATAGAAAGATTAAAAATAAGGTATTTTTAGTGCTCATCATTTTTAATACCTTATCCTAACTATTTTGTGTTATAATTTTAGAAGTTACAGTTATCTTCTTTAACATTCATTAACAATTGCATGTAATAGGATCACTGAAAGATAAACAATCATAGAACACAAGATATATCCTGGGAAACCCTCATGGGGGATAAAACCCAACAACCAATTCTTCAGTATAGATCCCTTCTACCAATACAATGTCACATTATAGACCAAGACCAAGATACCAAAGACCAATAAACCAAGACCTCCTGCGCTAGACCTCCTTTGCTATGCTCTAAATAAAAAAGAGAAGGTGAGTTGTGCGTGTATACAAATGAGAGAAACTCAACCTCTATTTATACACATAACTTGACTCCCAAAAAGACGCAACCCTAAGAAAGGACATTTTCACTTTTACAATCAGGATAACAATAAAATAATAATTTATTTTGAGCCGATTTATAAAATAAGATTACAATAACCTTCTCGAGGTTTGAACAATACAAATACAAAAGAATATCTTCCGTAATTACATCAAAATATCAACACTCCCTCTTAACTAGGAAGGTATTCTTTGTTGCCACACAAGCTCATGACCACTGACTGTTGAACATATGAATCTATACATCATCGRATATCCATAGTACAACTTGACTTCACAGCCAATGCATCCAAGGCCTATGGGTAGCTCTCAAATAGCTTCAACATGTCACCATRACATCCACTACCCYRCAATGCATCTGTACCTCATCATGTGCACCCATGTGACTTCACAGCCAATGCATCCAAGGCATGTGGGTAACTCTCAAATAGCTACAACACGTCCCCATGACATCCACTACCCCACAATGCATCTGTACCTTGTCACTCCCTCTGAAGAGGGACCACGCCAAGCTTGTCCGTGAAGTGCTCGAACTTCATCCTCAACATTGGCTTGGTCAACACGTCTGCAACCTGCTCCTCAATAGTCACATATTGGAGCCTCACTGCTCCCCTCTGCACCATATCCATGATATCGTGATAATTGATCTCGATATGCTTCGATCTGTCATGGAACACCAGATTCTCTAACAACTTCATGCAACTCTGGTTGCCACACCAAATGCAGGTCATCTCCAGTTTGAGACCAAATAACCCATACAATAGCTTCCAAATCCACATTGCTTCTCTACATGCTACACATGCTGCCACATATTACAGCCTTAGCTGTACTAAGTGCTACACATGACTGCTTCCTGCTACTCCACAAAACCATACTGGAGCCTATACTGAAGAAATATGTCGAAGTAATCCTCCGATCAGGAATATTGCCTGCCCAATCTAAATCCGAATATCCATATAGCTCAAACTCATGGTTTGTCACATACCTAAGACCATAATCCAATGTACCCTTAAGGTACCTTATCACATGTTTTGATGCGACCAAATGAACCTTCCTGGGCTGCTCCATATACTGACTAAGGGTGTTCACAACAAAACATATATCTAGTCTCATGTTCATCAAGTACATCAACGAACCCACCATCTTCCTATATAAAGTAACATCCACAGTCTCTGAAGTCATATCTTGCAGCAAATTCAAATTCAATACCATAGGTGTATCCATTGCCTTGCAATCGAACATACCAAACCTCTTCAGGATTTCAACTGCATACTTCCCTTGATTCAGAAAGATCTCATCCTGCCTCTGCCATACCTTGAGACCCAAAAAGTAATGCATCATCCCAAGATCTTTCATCTCAAACTCTGCAACCAGTTTTCTCTTACACTCTGAGATGACCTTTTCCACACCTGTTAGAAACAAGTCATCCACATACAACAATAGTATCACCGGACCATCATCCACAACCTTAAAGTAAAGGCTAGGATCTGCACTACTCTTTGTAAATCCTAAGCTCATCAGAAAATTTTCGATCTTTCCATAACATGCTTTGGGTGCTTTCTTTAATCCATATAAATCCTTCTTCAATCTACACACATGTGTCTCCTGTCATGTACCTCGAACCCTTATGGCTGCTCCACATATACTTCATATTTTCTATCACCATTCAAGAAGGATGTCTTCACATCCATCTGATGCACCTTCCATTTCATTACTACGGCCAACTAAATTATAGTCCTGATCAAGGTATATCTCGCCAAAAGAGAAAATGTCTCCTTATAGTCAATGCCCTCCTTCTGAGAGAATCCTCGAGCCATAAATCTAACCTTATACTTTTCAATAATGCCATCAGCTGCATGTTTCATTTTGTAGATCCATTTTGAACTTACTATTGATTTTTCCTTCGGTCTGTGGACCACATCCCAAACATCATTCTTTACTATGGACTGATATTCCTTCCCCATGGCATCCTTCCATACCCTCTTTTTTGCAATCTCTTCATAATTGAAYGATTTTGCATCCATGWTATCACACAAACATGCCACATAGCTGGAATACGGTTTCRGCTTCTTACTTTCCCTGAGATATTTTTCTAGGGCACCATATCTTTCTGCATCTCTGATGAGCTCCTGTGCCCAAGCTRGTSTTCTCTTGCGAGAAAKCATCTCTGCTAGCCTCTGAGGTTCTGCCATGTCATTATCCTCATGAATGAATTCCTCTGGTTCAACTGCTTCTGCCTCTGGAACTCTAGTAACTTCATTCTCATCCTCATGAACCTCTTTTGCACAATCATGTTTTGATTTGTTGAAGACTGCACTCTCATCGAAGGTGACATCTCGACTAATCTCAACTTTCCAGAGATCGGGAATATATATCCTGTATTCCTTCGATGTGTCACTGTAACCAAAAAATATGCCATTCTTTCTAGATGGATCCAATTTTGTCCTCTTTTCCTTGGGGACATGCACAAATACGGGGCAGCCAAATATCCTTAGATTGAATACTTCCGACTTCTCTCCTAAAAACATCTCCTCTGGTGTCATGTTTTCAAGTACTTTGTTGGGAATTCTATTCTGCACATACACTGAAGTCCTTGTTACTTCTTCCCACAGATGCATAGGTAGATCTTGATCATGGATCATAGCCTTCACTGCTTCCATGATCGTCTGATTCTTCCTTTCTTCTACTCCATTATGTTGAAGATTGTAGGGAGTAGAAAGATTCCTCTTAATACCAGCTTCCTTGCAATATTCTTTGAATTCTTCTGAAGTGAATTTTCCTCCATTATATGATTGCAAGGTCTTTATCTTCCACTTTGTCAGGTTTTCTACCAATGCCTTAAATTATTTGAATTTGCCAAACACCTCATTCTTTGCCTTCAACAAATAGATCCAAGTTTTACGTGAGTAATCATCAATAAAAGACACATAATATACATACTCGCTTAGTGAAGTTGTTGACATTGGTCTACACACATCCAAGTGATGTCCAATACTCTTTTGGCTTTGCTATTGCTACTGGGAAAGGAGTGCTTCACGCTCTTGACTTATGCACAACCTTTGCACATGTTGTCTAGTTTTGCCTGGATCTCTGGTAGTCCCATCACCATCTTTCTCACACTTGGTAGGGCCTTGTAATGTAGGTGAGCAAATCTCCTATGCCATAATTCATTGGGATTCACAGTGTCGTGAATTAATGTTGAATCTAATCGCCCTTTCATATTGTAGAGTCCTCCCTCTTGAACTCCAATCACCACAACATCATCAAAAGTCATCCCTCTTGGCCACATAAGAACTTGTCTATCAACAAATGAAACTCTATAACCCTTCTCATCCAATGCTAAAATCAAGTGAAGGTTCTTCTTCAATCCAAGAACATAGAGAACTTTCTTCATCTTCATTGGCTTTCCTGAGTCTAACTTGTAGGAGGCTTCTCCTACTCCTTTGATCAGATACTGATAGTCATCTCCTAATTTCACCTTGTGCGGTGAATCCTTATGAGTAAGTTTAGACAAGGAGTCTTTATAACTTGTCATGTGCTTGGAAGCACCACTTTCCACCAGCCAAATGTCATTTACACGAGTGATAGTTCCTGTATGGGCTGAGATAAGAACATACTCCTCATCACTTAATTCATTTTCCTTTGAAACCTTCTTGGGTGGCTCATAATATTCAATTGTATGAACATGATGCCTTTTACCTCCTTTATTTTCCCTTTTTCTCTAAATCAGGGAACAATTCCTAGAAAGTGTCCCACTTTCTGACAACAAAAACATCTGATATTTGGGTTATTTCTTTGACCCTTCTAAAACTTCTTGGGTGAGGAGGGTTCTTTCTTTCTCTCTCCTTCCCTGGTGAGGGTGGCTAGGGCTTGATCATCATCTATCATATTCTCTTCTCTTCCTGTCGTCCTTGCTTCTTCTTGGTTTCAATCTTCCCATAGCCTACTGAACTTGGGTAGCTTCCTTCTTGAGCATAACCCTTAAATAAATGCATCCCATGACATTGGGAGGCCATTCAAGGTGGTCATCACCATTTCTTCTCCATTCACTRTATCACTAATGGCTTCTATATGCTCCTTGATCTGGTTCACTCTTGAGAAGTAAGAGTGGATGGTTTCTGAATTTTGCATCCTCACGTTCTTTAACTGAGTTCTCAAGGTCATTCTTCGGTTGATGTTGTTKCCTTCAAACARTYAGGTTAAGGCATCCATCATTTMTTTTGGAGTGGATRATGAAKATATGTGATGATTAAKATSGTCCTTAATGGAKTCTSCARTAATCCTCTTTGMTTTGACCATATCCTTCTTGTGCTTTTCTTTAGCCTCATCTCCCTCTGGTTTTGAAACCTCTTCTTTAGTGAACTTCTCTAGATCACGTTCTTCTAGGAGGAGGGATACTCTATACCTTCATGCTCTAAAGTTGTCATCTCCCTCTATCTTCTCATCAATCTTGGTTCCGGTAGTCATCCTGCCCCTAAATATCAAATTCTGGATTTTGAAGATCTGATCCAGGGAAAAGATGCACTCCACTAGGGCACACTTGTTGGTGGTCTTGTCTTGTTCAGCAACCACTCCTATCAAGAAAAAAGACTCCTTTGTCTTCTATATCTGCGAATTGTCTTCTATTAAGGCTTGCTCTAATACCATGTTATAATTTTAGAAGTTATAGTAATCTTCTTTAACATTCATTAGAAATTGCATGTAATAGGCTCACTGAAAGATAAACAATCACAAAACACAAGATATTTCCTGGGAAACCCTCGTGTTTGAGAAAACCCAGCAACCAATTCTTCAGTATAGATTCCTTCAAGCAGTACAATGTCACGTTATAGCTCTCCACAAATAGACCAAAGCTAGGATACCAAAGACCAAGAAACCAAGACCTCCTACGCTAGACCTCCTTTGCTATGCTCCAAATACACAAGAGAAGGCAAGTTGTGTGTGTATACAAATGAGAGTAACTCGACCTCTATTTATACACATAACTTGACTCCTGAATAGACGCAACCCTAAGAAGGGGCATTTTGACTTTTACAATAAGGATAACAATACAAATACAAAAGAACATCTTCCATAGTTACATCAAAATATCAACATTTACAAATCATGCAAAGTGTATGCCTATCTTATTTCATCAAGATTTCATTACTCAAGTAATTTCCCAAAACTTTAGTGTTTATGTAGCATTGTTGACATCTATTTCGAACATTTTGGTAATTCATCCTCATTTTTCTTTGCTTCATCCTTCTAAGATGTAGAAGTAGCAACAAGACATAAGAGATGTAATAGTATGAGCTCCTGCTTTTTACTTTGCCCAATTTTTCCTCACATTCTTAAAGCGCAACGGTCTAAAAAAGTGCCCCATAAGAATTTAGCTCTCTTGGACAAAGTGGGGACCCTTTGTAGTAGCTTGCCCTACCAAATCGCAGTACCAACTGTTGTAGGAAAATCTCCCTGCAGACAAGTAGATCACCTCTAAGGCTTGACCTTAACCCTATACAGAAAAATGCTTAATGTGGACACTCACTTCCTTTCAAATCTATCTAAGCCTAATGCATGAGAAGGGAGAATAATAGAAGTACCTTTTAATCGACGTTTGTCCCTGCACGCTCCGAGTTGCGCTCCAATACTTTTTCTCCTCGCTAAGGTCTGTAGACAAAACAAGGTACNACCATATCCTTCTTGTGCTTTTCTTTAGCCTCATCTCCCTCTGGTTTTGAAACCTCTTCTTTAGTGAACTTCTCTAGATCACGTTCTTCTAGGAGGAGGGATACTCTATACCTTCGGGCTCTAAAGTTTCCATCTCCCTCTAGCTTCTCATCAATCTTGGTTCCGGTAGTCATCCTTCCCCTAAATAACAAATTATGGATTTTGAAGATCTGATCCAGGGTAAAGATGCACTCCACTAGGGCACACTTGTTGGTGGTCTTGTCTTGTTCGGAAACCACTCCTATCAAGAAAAAAGACTCCTTTGTCTTCTAGATCTTCAAACTGTCTTCTATTAAGGCTTGCTTTGATACCATGTTATAATTTTACAAGTTATAGTAATCTTCTTTAACATTCATTAGCAATTGCATGTAATAGGATCACTGAAAGATAAACAATCACAAAACACAAGATATTTCCTGGGAAACCCTCGTGTTTGAGAAAACCCAAAAACCAATTCTTCAGTATAGATTCCTTCAAGTAGTACAATGTCACGTTATAGCTCTCCACAAATAGACCAAAGCCAAGATACCAAAGACCAAGAAACCAATACCTCCTATGCTAGACCTCCTTTGCTATGCTCCAAATACACAAGAAAAGGCGTGTTGTGTGTGTATACAAATGAGAGTAACTCGACCTCTATTTATACACATAACTTGACTCCTGAAAAGATGCAACCCTAAGAAGGGCCATTTTGACTTTTACAATAAGGATAAAAATACAAATACAAAAGAACATATTCCATAGTTACATCAAAATATCAACATTTACAAAGCATGCAAAGTGTGTGCCTATCTTATTTCATCAAGATTTCATTACTCAAGTAATTTCCCAAAACTTTAGTGTTTATGTAGCATTGTTGACATCTATTTCGAACAATTTGGTCATTCNTATGTTCAGTTCTTCCCTCTTTCAGCTATGTTCCAACACCACTTATGAGATCATAAGTTTGGTGTAATTCTCCATTTTGCAGTCCTCACTTATGAGATCATAAGTTTGACATTCTTTATTTTTCAGTCTTCACTTATGAGATCATAAGTTTGACATTCTCTATTCTGCAGTCCTCACTTATGAGATCGTAAGTTTGACATTCTCTATTCTGCAGTCCTCACTTATGAGATCTTAAGTTTGACATTCTCTATTCTTCAGTCTTCGCTTATGAGATCATAAGTTTGACATTCTCTATTTTGAAGTCCATACCACTCATGAGATCATAAGTTTGGTATGATTCTCTCTTTCTCTCCCCCCTTTCACCATTAGAAAGCTTGCTTATATAGCCTTGGAGAGGCTCAACAATCTTGAGATATCCTTGGGGAAGTTGAGGATTTTCCTCCTTCAGTTGAGGATCTTCCCTAGGATCATGGCTAGACTAGGGATTTGAATCCAACTACCTTCCAAGAATGAAAAGATGCTTCCCCCATTCATCTCAACAGTTTAACAACCACCCAGAATAGGTAGCGCTCCCTCAAAAGGGCCATCAGAGTGCTGTAGCGCTCCCTAGTAGGATTTAGGGGGCACCAGCACTCTCAAAATCTATAGCGCTCCCTTAAAAGGGCCAGGGGAGCATTATAACGCTCCCTGATAGTGTATTGGGGAGCGTCGGTGCTCCGAGATAGTGTAAGGGGGAGTGCTCCTCTCCAAAACTCAATTTTTTGGGTGCTTTCAGATGTCAAAAGGTTTGCAAGCCTGCTGACTCATTTCTCCTCTTCCAAATCATATGTTTGAGGTGTTTCAAGTGTCCTCCTCATGTCATTATAGGAACGACATAGGCATCATGGCAACATGCTTTATTTGACACTTTACGACACTTGTGAGCAACATGCGACACTTGCGACCTTGTGAGAAAAATGCGACACTTGCGACCTTTGTAATGATGACACTTGCAACACTATCAAAGTGAGTAATTTTGATGTGTAACAGATTTACCCCCAAAGTATTTCAGTCAGTCGCCAGTTTCTGTTGTAGGAAAATCTCCCTGCAGACAGGTAGATCACCTCTAAGGCTTGACCTTAACCCTAGACAGAAAAATTCTTAACATGGACACTAACTTCCTTTCAAATATATCTAAGCCTAATGCATGAGAAGGGAGAATAACAGAAGTATATTTTAATCGACGTTTGTCCCTGCACGCTCTGAGTTGCGCTCCAATCCTTTTGCTCCTCGCTAAGGTCTATAGACAAAACAAGGTACGACCACTTCCTACTCTATTGACATTAGCTTGAAAACAGATCTATCAATAAATGATAAGTTCATGTGGTATCAGACACAAACTAGAAAGAAACAGGTCAAGTGTGTCATATTAATGAGAATGACGACAACAGTACTTACAATCATAGATGCGAATGCGACAACTTCGTCAAGTCCTCTTCGTCCAACCATTGCCTGAAAGATCCACAACTTGGATAACAACAGCTTCACTGATCACTTCTCTTTGGCTGACTGTCAGTTTTCTCCAAGATCATAAGTTTCATATGTTCAGTTCTTCCCTCTTTCAGCTATGTTCCAACACCACTTATGAGATCATAAGTTTGGTGTAATTCTCCATTTTGCAGTCCTCACTTATGAGATCATAAGTTTGACATTCTCTATTTTTCAGTCTTCACTTATGAGATCATAAGTTTGACATTCTCTATTCTGCAGTCCTCACTTATGAGATCGTAAGTTTGACATTCTCTATTATGCATTCCTCACTTATGAGATCATAAGTTTGACATTCTCTATTCTTCAGTCTTCACTTATGAGATCATAAGTTTGACATTCTCTATTTTGCAGTCCATACCACTCATGAGATCATAAGTTTGGTATGATTATCTCTTTCTCTCCCCCCTTTCACCATTAGAAATCTTGCTTATATAGCCTTGGAGAGGCTCAACAATATTGAGATATCCTTGGGGAAGTTGAGGATTTTCCTCCTTCCGTTGAGGATCTTCCCTAGGATCATGGCTGGACTAGGGATTTGAATCCAACTGCCTTCCAAGAATGAAAATATGCTTCCCCCATTCATCTCAATAGTTTAACAACCACCCAGAATAGGTAGCACTCCCTCAAAAGGGCCATCAGAGCACTGTAGCGCTCCCTAGTAGGCTTTAGGGGGCGCCAGTGCTCTCAAAATCTATAGCGCTCCTTTAAAAGGGCCATGGGAGCATTATAACGCTCCTTGATAGTGTATTGGGGAGCGCCGGTGCTCCAAGATAGTGTAAGGGGGAGCACTCCTCTCCAAAACTCAATTTTTTGGGTGCTTTCAGATGGCAAAAGGTTTGCAAGCCTGCTGACTCATTTCTCCTCTTCCAAATTAGATGTTTGAGGTGTTTCAAGTGTCCTCCTCATGTCGTTATAGGAACAACATAGGCATCATGGCAACATGATTTCTTTGACACTTTACGACACTTGTGAGAAACATGCGACACTTGCGACCTTGTGATAAAAATGCGACACTTGCGACCTTTGTAATGATGACACTTGAGACACTATCAAAGTGAGTAATTTTGATGTGTAACAACAACTACTGTGAAGGAGAAAGGTGGAGTCGGGTTTTAAACTAGGTTCCTTTCGAGCAATTCTGATGACATTTATTGTCCCTTTTTTCACCACAATCCAAAATGATTTCATTTAATACTTTACTTCTTGTGTGTTT
>JZKD02S0126372.1:0-17676 GCA_000966675.3 Picea glauca
TTTAGTTTGTTTTATTAGTTTCTAGTTTCCTTAGTTTAGATTATTTAGCTCAGATCACTCTCTCTTTGGTTTCCTTACGAGACCTTAGGGCGGCCAACGGAGCCGTTAAACTCGTTAGGGTGGTCCATACCAAACGTCTTGGGTTATTTAGACAACCCCGGACCGGTTCCACTCTCCCAGTTGACGGACGGTCATTTGCGCCCGTCAACAAGTTGGGAGAGTTGGGATAACTCACAGTAGAATATCCGAAGCACAAAGTTTCAAAGCACCTTTTTGATTGGTGACTGGTCATATCTAGTGGTCATGTGAATAGGAACATTGCACCTGTTGCTTGTTTGTGCGAGTAAAGTTCGCGAGGAACTGTGGATCAAAAATCCTCTACGTGTATAATCCAACGTCACAGATTAAATAGACAATCTGATCGAAGGGTTGTTGTTTTGCTTCATGATTTCTTGATCAGTTACGATTGTTGATTTCACTACCAAGCATGAGTCTTCCTATGGGCAGTGGACTCCATCTCTGGTTGGCATCGATTCACACAGTTAGATAAACTAAGATCATATCTATGATATTTAGATAAGGAAATAGTGAGTTATATGAACTGAATCATTGTTCTTGGGCGTTAGAGATTCGAAGTGTAATGGATTATGAGAAAAAGGATAAAATAAAAATGTTGTGATAGGGTGAATTTGGTTTTTTTCTCTGTAAAATGAGTTGAACTATATGTAATGAAAATAACTGTATGAAAAAAATGAGAGCAAATTCATAGATGAAGAACAGAAGCGGGACGAAGAATAAATGGTGAAAAGAGAAGAATGTACAAGAACCTAAGAGAATTAGAATAATTGAGAAAGAGCAAATGGAAAGAGACACCAGGTGAAGCTAAGTATGAACAGACAAAAGTAGAGGGGTACTACAAAACATAAAAGAGAAAACAAGTGGAGCCAAGCATGAACAGACAAAAGCATAGCAGAATTGCAGAAAAGAGAAGAAATGGTAAGCATTGACATATTTATTTTGTTGTAAGATATTATTCAAGAAAATATCTATAATCAGGGTGGTAGGGTGGTGCTAGGGAGGAATGTGGTCCTCTGTTATTCAAGTTGGTGCTTGAATACTGGGAGTTGTAGATTCCATCTAGTTATGGCTAGAAAATAGGGTGGCATGGTGGTGCTAGGGAAAACTAAGAGTTTTCTATGTGCATGTTGGTGCTTGTATAAGTGGAAGTAAGTGCTTCCATCCAGTTGGTGTTGGAGATCATAACGAGCAAATCTGATTCTTTCTAGTGGGTGCTAGAGAAACTTGAGGGTTGGTGCTCTCTAAAAGTTGCAGCTTGTTAAAGAAGAGGTTGTAGCCTCATTTTGATTTGGTGCTAAAAGATATATGATGTACAGAACATAAAATACTACCTATCATTCTAAGAAGAAGAGGTTTTCTCCCTTTATGGGTTTCCTCATGAATATTTGTCTCTGTTTATATCATGTGTGTTATTGATGTTTATTATTTATACTGTTCATGTCATGCATAATCTTAATGATCACTTGGAGAAGATTAATAATATGTTAATAAGCATAAATTGTTTAAGCATAGTAACAACTGATTCACACCCCCCTCTCAATTGTCTTAGTAATATCAACAATTGGTATAAGAGAAGGTTACATTTATTTAAAGGTAGATTTGTAAGCTTAAACATGACAAGTCATGAAGGGACTTCAACCAATAAGCCTCCTCTATTTGATGGAACAAATTTTTCTTTCTAGAAAGATAGAATAATAACATACATTATGGCCTTAGGTGTTGATGTTTGGGATGTAGTAGAGTCTAGTTATACAAAACCTATTGTGCTATCTTCCAAAGATGATAATCTAGAATTTAGCTTCAATGCAAAGGAAATGAATTCTATCTTGAGTGGGCTTGATGAAGCTGAGATTGTAAAGGTGATGCATCTTGAATTTACCAAAGAGATGTGGGATAAACTTATTAACAATTATGAAGGAAATGAGAAAGTAAAAGGTGCCAAACTTCAGACATATAGATTGAAATTTGAACAACTAAAGATGAATGATGATGAAACAATTCGTAAATATTTTTTAAGAATTGAGGATCTTGTGAATGCCATGAATGGTCTTGGTGAGAATATTGAAGACACACTTTTAGTTCAAAATATTTTAAGATCTCTTCCTCATAGATTTAATCCAAAAGTTTTTGCAATAGAAGAATTGAATGATCTTAAAATTCTTCCTATTGATCAATTCCTAGGAACTCTAACTACTTTTGAAATGAGGATTAGTAAAGATAAATCCACCACTAGAGAAGGTCTTTTAAAGTAGACAAGAATACAGATTCAAAATTAGATGAGATTGAGGCTAAATTTGTGAGAAGGCTAAAGAAAGGATCAGGCAAATACCAAGGCAAGCTTCCATTTAAATGATTCAATTGTGGTAACATAGGGAATTTTTCATCTAAGTGTCCTCACAAAGAAAAAGACCAGAAATCTGATGATGAAAAGAAATACAAATTTAAGAAATATAGTAAAAATAAAGGTTTGTGTGCAAATAATGATGACTCCTCAGAAGACATAGATAACAATTCATCTTGTAAAGATAAAGTGAATGATTTTATGCTTATGGAATAGGAGACCTTGATGATGAATACAAAGGAAGTGACATGAATGAATACGAAGCTTTGTTTGATATGGAAGGTGAACTAATAAGTGCTTTAGAAGAGATTGGCAGGCTCAGACTTAAGAAGAAAAAAAAAATAAAAAAAATTGATGCAGTTTGAAAAGAATGGTAAAGAACCAAGTGAAGATTTTGTTTTGCTAAAATTAGAATTAGAAGAAGCAAAGAAAATAAAAGATATTCTAAAATAAAAATTAGCAGAGAAGAAGGTGAGATGTGAAGCTCTGGAAGAAGAAGTAGTGAAAACTAGAAAAGCATTGGAGAATTTTCAAGCCTTGTATCACAAAAATCTGTCCAGTATGAAAGTCTCAGAATAACTGAATAGCATCATGAGTAAAAAAAGATCTCCATTGATGAAAATTGGTCTAGGTTATGAAATTGGTTCAAGTAGTAGTCAGTCAAAAACGAAAGAAACTACCAAGATGATCAAATTTCAAGTCAACAGACAGTCAGATTATGATCATACTCTACAAACAAAAGTTAATAAAGATGAGTTGAATTTTGAATAGGAACAAAGCCTAAAACAGATAAAGCAACCAATTTCAAGAGGAAGTTCAATATCCAGGTATCAAAATTTGTTCTATGGTTATTGTTATTATTGTTCTAATTTTGGTCATAAATCTACAAATTGTGGAATTAAATTTAGAAGTATGCAACTAAGGAGGTCACAGAATGAAAAATGGTTGAAACATAGAACTAAAAAGTCAGTGGGTAGACAACATTGTAACAATTATTTTGATCCATTGTATAATGAGACCGAATGTTACATTTGTCATAATTTTGGTCAGAAAACCTTAGATTGTCATTTGAAGAATTACAAAGTTGAGCCAGATTTAAATCCCTCTGCTAAAAATGTCATGTTTTGGAAGAAGAAAGAATATGACAAGTGTGGATTAGTTTTGTCAACTCAAAGACAAAATAACCCCTAGTATATTGACAGTGGATCTTCCAAACATATGACTAGAGACAAAAGTAAGTTTCTATCTCTAAGTGAAAGCAAATCAGGGAATGTAAGTTTTTTAAATGATGCACTAGGAAAAATTAAAGGTAAAGGAATGGTAAGTCTATGTAATGGCAAAGGGAAAGCTCAAGATGTGTTGTTTGTATATGGTCTGAAACATAATCTGCTTGGTGTCAATCAAGTTTGTGACAGAGGATGTAAAGTTGTTTTCACACTTAAAGATTGTAGAATACAATCTATGAATTCAGGACAGTTGATTGCAAAAGGCATAAGAACATAAACCAATGTCTATGTTTTGAAAGAAGAAAAAGAAGAATTTCACTTAAGAAAGTATGATGAAAGTTGGATATGGCATAGGAGACTTGGACACCTAAATTTTAATCATCTAATCAAACTTAGAAACAATGGGGCAGTAAAAGATCTTCCAAAGATATCAAAGCCATATGATTTTGTATGTAAACCCTGCCAAATAAGAAATCTTACTTGGACACAGTTTAAATCTAATAACTTTGCATCAACAGAGAAACCTCTTCAGTTAGTACATATGGATTTATGTGGACCATCAAGGAAGGAAGGTACAGGAAAATAAAATTATTTCATGTTGACTATTGATGATTATTCTAGACTCACGTGGGTTTCCATTTTGAAAGAAAAATCTAAAGCATTTGAAAAATTCAAAGTGTTTAAGGATCTTACTGAGAATCAAACAGGAAAACGATTGAAGGTGGTAAGGTCTGATACAGGAGGAGAGTTTAGTTTAGGGGACTTCAAAGATTTTTGTGATAAACATGGGATAAAAAGAGAGTATACTATTCCAAGGACTCCACAACAAAATGGATTAGTTGAGAGGAAGAATAGATCAATTCAACAGATGGAAAGATCAATGATGAATGAAAGGAATATGGCTTAAACATATTGGGTATAAGCAATTCATATAGCTGTACATATTCTTAACAAATCTCATCTTAGGCCACAAAGTGACAAGACTCCTTATGAAATATGGTTTGGAAGACCTGCTTCAATCAAGCATTTTAAAGTCTTTGGGATTAAGTGTTATATCAAGAATAATGATGAAAATCTTGGAAAATATGATGAAAGGGATGATGAAGGTGTATTCTTAGGGTATGCTACAAACAATAAAGGATACAGATGCTATAATAAGAGGCTGCATAAATTGGTTGATTGTATTGACATAAAAGTTGATGAAGAAATCTTGGTACAAGATATAAGCAGTGTTGAATCAACAACAAAGGATATAGTTGAAGTTGAAGATGAACAGGTCCAAGAATTAGAAAGAGAAGACTCTGAGCCACATGAATATACAAATAATCAGACAGACTCAAATCAACAGACAGAAAAAAACCCAGCTCTTAGAATTTTTAGAAGAAATCATCCTGAAAAACAAATAATTGGTGATATGAATAAAGGAGTTCAGACAAGAAGGAAATTGATTAAAAACTCAGAACAATATCATATTTCTTTCCTATATATGATTGAACCCAAATTTTTTGATGAATCCAAAAAGCATGATGATTGGATTAGATCTATGAATGAAGAGCTTGATCATATTCAGAAGAACAATACTTGGGAGTTTGTTCCTAGACCTGCATATAAAAATGTAATAGGCTCCAAATGGGTGTTTAAAAATAAAATGAATGAACAAGGAAAAATTGTTAGGAATAAGCCAGATTGGTCTGTAACAGGTATGCACAAGTTGAAGGACAAGATTTTGATGAAGCCTTTGCACCAGTGGCAAGATTGGAAGCCATAAGAATGTTTCTTGTCTATGCATGTCATAAGAACTTTAAAGTATACTAGATGGACGTTAAGTCAACATTTCTTAATGGAGACCTAAAAGAAGAAGTATATATGGAAGAACCTGAAGGATTTTCATTGACATATAATCCTGACAATGTATGTAAGTTGAAAAAGGAATTACATGGACTGAAACATGCACCATGAGCCTAGTATTATAGACTATACAAATATTTACAGGACAAAGGGTTCAAGAAAGGTATTGTTGACAGTAATCTATACATTAAGTCTGAAGGTGATGATTTATTTGTTGTTTTGGTTTATGTAGATGACATTATTTTTGTATGTACTAATGACCCTTTTGTTCAGTGGTTTGCTAATTCTATGCAAATTGAGTTTGAGATGTCCATGATAGGAGAATTGTCATATTTTCTTGGTTTTCAAATCAATCAGAGTTATGCAAGGTTATTTATCTCTCAAGAAAAGTATTTGAAAGAGATGTTGAAGAAGTTTCATATGGAATAATCCTCTCCTATTAGTACACCTATGGTGGTTGGTTGCAAGCTCAATAAAGATGATATTTCATCTGATGTTGATCAAAGAACATATCGATCAATGATAGGTAGTCTTATGTACATCACAACATCTCGTCCTGATATAATGCAAGATGTTAGAATGGTAGTTTTTTATCAGTCTTATCCTAAACAAATTCATTTAGTAGTTGTCAAGAGGATATTCAAATATTTGAAGGGTACAATGCATTATGGTCTTTGGTATCCTAGAAACCAGAATTTTCAAAAACTAGATATTCAGATGCTGATTGGGAAAATTGTTTGGATGAGAGAAAGAGAACCAGTGGAGGTGCATTCTTCATAAGTGATTCATTAGTACCATGGCTTAGTAAGAATAAGGGATCTATTTAATTATCAACTACAGAGGAAGACTACATTGTTGCTACAACTTGCTGCACTCAAATTCTATGGATGATACAAACTCTTGCAGATTTGAAGGTATCTTATACTGATCCAATTCCACTTCATTCTAATAAAAATAGTGCCATTAGTGTATCCAAGAATCATGTTATTCATTCAAAGACTAAGCATATACCAATAAAATATCATTTTCTCAAAGAGCAGGTTACAAACAAAGTTGTTCAGCTGAATTATATTCCTTCCACAGAGAATATTTTTGATATCTTTACTAAACCATTAGCAAAGACACCATTTGAATACCTTCGTCAGAAGTTGGTGGTCATATCTTCTTTCATATAATGTGTTCACCTTGTCAGAGGGAGTACTAATTGATTATCTGTTGTATTTTTGGTGAATATTGTTCTGGTTTTTCCATTCATATTTGAAGGGGGAGTGTGTTTCCTTTGTCATCGATGTCAAATGGGGAGAAATATATTGTTGTGAAAATGTCAAATTTCCAGAATGCAGAACGTTGCCATCAATGTCAAAGGGGGATATTGTTGGTGAGTTCTTTGTTTAGTGTGTTGTCGGTGTTGTCATTGATGTCAACTGAGAATGGTGAGAAGGAAATAAGGAATATTGAGACAAAGGTTTGAAAGAAACTACATCGTGGATGATAGATCTATGGCACACATTCATATCAGTGTATGAAAATAAACGAAAGTTAACAAAACAGAGAGGGGGCCATTTCCAAAGTACCGAAAAATGAAGTGTCGATGAGATTTGGACCATTGGATTGAGGAATGTCATGGGTCATAGATCGGACAAGAGACAAAATGTGAAGTTGTGAAGTCTCGAATCATGAAGGAGAGATATTGACCATTGGATCGAGGAAGGTCATGGACCATTGATCTGGCATGATGAAGTTAGGAGTTCAGAAATAGAAGAAAGGAGGAGGGCTAACTTGCAAGTTCCCAAAACATGAAGTCTTGAAGTGCTTGGCCCAAAGTCATAGCCAAGGTCACATCAGCGGAGAAGAAGGGAAGGAGCTTGCATTTCTAGGCTCTACTTTAGAGATCGGGAGTTAGGAGAGTCGGGATAACTAATAGAAAAATATCTGAAGCGCAAAGTTTCGAAGGGCCTTTTTGATTGGTGATTGGTCACAACCAGTGGTCATGGGGAGAGGAACATTGCGCCCAGTGCTTGTTCACACGGGTAACATTTGCAAGTACATGTGTATAAAAAATCCTCTGCATGGATAATCCAACGACACAGATTAAATAGACAATCTGATCGAAAGGTTTTTTTTTCACTTCGTGATTTCTTGATCAATTATGATTCAGTTATACAAACTCAATCATTAGTCTTGGGCATTAGAGATTCGTAGTGTAACGAATTATGAGAAAAAGAATAAAAGAAAAATGTTGTGATAGAGTGAAGTTGTTTGTTTTCTCTGTAAAATGAGTTGAATCATATGTAATGAAAATAACTGTATGAACAGAATGAGAGAAAATTTAGAGATGAAGAACAGAAGCATGACAAAGAAGAAATGGTGAAAATAGGAGAATATACAAGAACCTAAGAGCATGAGAAGAATTCAGAAAGAGCAGATGGAAAGATACAACAAGTGAATCTAAGTATGAATAGATAGAAGGAGAGCGATGCTGCAAAACAAAAAAGAGACAACAGGTGGAGACAAGTATGAACAGACAGAAGCAAAGCAAAATTGCAGAAAAGAGAAGAAATGGTAAGCATTGACATATCTGTATTGTTGTAAGGTATTATTCAAGAAAATATCTATAATCAGGGTGGTAGGGTGGTGCTAGGGAGGATTGTGGTCCTTTGTTATTCAAGTTGGTGCTTGAATACTGGGAGTTGTAGCTTCCATCTAGTTATCGCTAGAAAACAGGGTGGCAGGGTGGTGCTAGGGAAAACAAATAGTTTTCTGTATGCAAGTTGGTGCTTGTATAAGTGGAAATAGGTTCTTCCATCTAGTTGGTGCTGGAGATAATAAGGATCAAATATGATTCTTTCTAGTGGGTGCTAGAGAAACTTGAGGGTTGGTGCTATCTACAAGTTGTAGCTTGTTAAATAAGAGGTTGTAGCCTCATTTTGAGTTGGTTCTCAAAGATAGATGATGTACAGAACATAAAAGACTGCCTATCATTCTAAGAAGAAGAGTTTTTCTCCCTTTATGGGTTTCCTCATGAATATATGTCTCTGTGTATGTCATATGTGTGATTGATGTTTATTATTTATGTTGTTCATGTCTTGCATAATCTTGATGATCGCTTGGAGAAGATTAATAATATTTTAATAGGCATAAGATTGTTTAAGCACAATAACAATTGACTCACCCCCCCCTCTTAGTTGTCTTAGTAATATTAACAAGAGATTCTCAACTCACTACACCTCAAATTCACCAAAGTGCTCAGTCTCTGAACTAAGGGATCTAGTGCCACACGTCCCCTGTATATTGACAGTTGAGAGGGATCCCAAAGAATTTGAGGATCGACGGTCCTCATTACTTTGTGACTTCAGCCTTTGGGGAGTTTGGCGTTACAACACCCTGTCCTCCCGAAGCGGTCAATTTTGGTTCGACTTTATTGTGAATCCTATGGCTAGAAAGAAATTGAAGTGTCCCTAGATCAACGGCTCTTGTCACTTCGCAGCTTCGGCCTTTGGGGTTTTTCACTTTACTTCCACTCGATTCTTCTGAAGCAGGACTTTGCCAAAGTACCATGTGCAGGTCCCCCCTCCTAAATGATCAGACAGTAGGTGGGGCTTCTGACGATCTTCTCCAAATCTACGGTTGTCCTTTACTTCGTAACTTCGTCGTTCAGGGATTTTGATTCTACAGCATCTCTACTCTCCTGAAGTAAAACTTATATGAAGTCCTCTCAATGTAGATCCAATGGCTAAGGAAATCCCCAAACATTCTTGATGGGTGGCTCATGCTACTTCGCAATGGGGAGTTGGATCCCAGTTTATTTAGTAAGATAGGTTCCTCTAACCACTAGGGAAACTTCCCAACGTTAGTTGACCTTATAGGTAACCGTGACTCTCGGTCACCTTCGGTCAGTTTGTGACTATTTGGGCCAACAATGCTCCAAAGTATTGGACTTTCGAAGTTCTGAATCCAGATTGAATTAACTCCCATAGGATTAGCACAGGGCTGCTAGGTGTTGGTCACATGGGTCCTTATAAACTCTCACGAGTTAAACACCTATTCCTCATCATGAACTTGCTAAGGACTTGGACATGGTGTCCAGGTTTCTCAGTAAGGAATCTGAAGGAAATATCCTCTTCAAATGGACATGGTTAGATTGATGCAAGGATTTCTATCCTAGCCCTCCTACAGGGTTACATCCCAAAGAAGTCTCAAAGGCTAAACCANTTTGATGGAACAAATTTTTCTTTCTAGAAAGATAGAATAATAACATACATTATGGCCTTAGGTGTTGATGTTTGGGATGTAGTAGAGTCTAGTTATACAAAACCTATTGTGCTATCTTCCAAAGATGATAATCTAGAATTTAGCTTCAATGCAAAGGAAATGAATTCTATCTTGAGTGGGCTTGATGAAGCTGAGATTGTAAAGGTGATGCATCTTGAATTTACCAAAGAGATGTGGGATAAACTTATTAACAATTATGAAGGAAATGAGAAAGTAAAAGGTGCCAAACTTCAGACATATAGATTGAAATTTGAACAACTAAAGATGAATGATGATGAAACAATTCGTAAATATTTTTTAAGAATTGAGGATCTTGTGAATGCCATGAATGGTCTTGGTGAGAATATTGAAGACACACTTTTAGTTCAAAATATTTTAAGATCTCTTCCTCATAGATTTAATCCAAAAGTTTTTGCAATAGAAGAATTGAATGATCTTAAAATTCTTCCTATTGATCAATTCCTAGGAACTCTAACTACTTTTGAAATGAGGATTAGTAAAGATAAATCCACCACTAGAGAAGGTCTTTTAAAGTAGACAAGAATACAGATTCAAAATTAGATGAGATTGAGGCTAAATTTGTGAGAAGGCTAAAGAAAGGATCAGGCAAATACCAAGGCAAGCTTCCATTTAAATGATTCAATTGTGGTAACATAGGGAATTTTTCATCTAAGTGTCCTCACAAAGAAAAAGACCAGAAATCTGATGATGAAAAGAAATACAAATTTAAGAAATATAGTAAAAATAAAGGTTTGTGTGCAAATAATGATGACTCCTCAGAAGACATAGATAACAATTCATCTTGTAAAGATAAAGTGAATGATTTTATGCTTATGGAATAGGAGACCTTGATGATGAATACAAAGGAAGTGACATGAATGAATACGAAGCTTTGTTTGATATGGAAGGTGAACTAATAAGTGCTTTAGAAGAGATTGGCAGGCTCAGACTTAAGAAGAAAAAAAAAATAAAAAAAATTGATGCAGTTTGAAAAGAATGGTAAAGAACCAAGTGAAGATTTTGTTTTGCTAAAATTAGAATTAGAAGAAGCAAAGAAAATAAAAGATATTCTAAAATAAAAATTAGCAGAGAAGAAGGTGAGATGTGAAGCTCTGGAAGAAGAAGTAGTGAAAACTAGAAAAGCATTGGAGAATTTTCAAGCCTTGTATCACAAAAATCTGTCCAGTATGAAAGTCTCAGAATAACTGAATAGCATCATGAGTAAAAAAAGATCTCCATTGATGAAAATTGGTCTAGGTTATGAAATTGGTTCAAGTAGTAGTCAGTCAAAAACGAAAGAAACTACCAAGATGATCAAATTTCAAGTCAACAGACAGTCAGATTATGATCATACTCTACAAACAAAAGTTAATAAAGATGAGTTGAATTTTGAATAGGAACAAAGCCTAAAACAGATAAAGCAACCAATTTCAAGAGGAAGTTCAATATCCAGGTATCAAAATTTGTTCTATGGTTATTGTTATTATTGTTCTAATTTTGGTCATAAATCTACAAATTGTGGAATTAAATTTAGAAGTATGCAACTAAGGAGGTCACAGAATGAAAAATGGTTGAAACATAGAACTAAAAAGTCAGTGGGTAGACAACATTGTAACAATTATTTTGATCCATTGTATAATGAGACCGAATGTTACATTTGTCATAATTTTGGTCAGAAAACCTTAGATTGTCATTTGAAGAATTACAAAGTTGAGCCAGATTTAAATCCCTCTGCTAAAAATGTCATGTTTTGGAAGAAGAAAGAATATGACAAGTGTGGATTAGTTTTGTCAACTCAAAGACAAAATAACCCCTAGTATATTGACAGTGGATCTTCCAAACATATGACTAGAGACAAAAGTAAGTTTCTATCTCTAAGTGAAAGCAAATCAGGGAATGTAAGTTTTTTAAATGATGCACTAGGAAAAATTAAAGGTAAAGGAATGGTAAGTCTATGTAATGGAAAAGGGAAAGCTCAAGATGTGTTGTTTGTATATGGTCTGAAACATAATCTGCTTAGTTTCAATCAAGTTTGTGACAGAGGATGTAAAGTTGTTTTCACATCTAAAGATTGTAGAATACAATCTATGAATTCAGGATAGTTGATTGCAAAAGGCATAAGAACATAAACCAATGTCTATGTTTTGAAAGAAGAAAAAGAAGAATGTCACTTAAGAAAGTATGATGAAAGTTGGCTATGGAATAGGATACTTGGACACCTAAATTTTAATCATCTAATCAAACTTAGAAACAATGGGGCGGTAAAAGATCTTCCAAAGATATCAAAGCCATATGATTTTGTATGTAAACCCTACCAAATAAGAAATCTTACTTGGACACAGTTTAAATCTAATAACTTTGCATCAACAGAGAAACCTCTTCAGTTAGTACATATGGATTTATGTGGACCATCAAGGAAGGAAGGTATAGGAAAATAAAATTATTTCATGTTGACTATTGATGATTATTCTAGACTCACGTGGGTTTCCATTCTGAAAGAAAAATCTAAAGCATTTGAAAAATTCAAAGTGTTTAAGGATCTTACTGAGAATCAAACAGGAAAATGATTGAAGGTGGTAAGGTCTGATAGAGGAGGAGAGTTTAGTTTAGGGGACTTCAAAGAGTTTTGTGATAAACATGGGATAAAAAGAGAGTATACTATTCCAAGGACTCCACAACAAAATGGAGTAGTTGAGAGGAAGAATAGATCAATTCAACAGATGGAAAGATCAATGATGAATGAAAGGAATATGGCTTAAACATATTGGGTATAAGCAATTCATATAGCTGTACATATTCTTAACAAATCTCATCTTAGGCCACAAAGTGACAAGACTCCTTATGAAATATGGTTTGGAAGACCTGCTTCAATCAAGCATTTTAAAGTCTTTGGGATTAAGTGTTATATCAAGAATAATGATGAAAATCTTGGAAAATATGATGAAAGGGATGATGAAGGTGTATTCTTAGGGTATGCTACAAACAATAAAGGATACAGATGCTATAATAAGAGGCTGCATAAATTGGTTGATTGTATTGACATAAAAGTTGATGAAGAAATCTTGGTACAAGATATAAGCAGTGTTGAATCAACAACAAAGGATATAGTTGAAGTTGAAGATGAACAGGTCCAAGAATTAGAAAGAGAAGACTCTGAGCCACATGAATATACAAATAATCAGACAGACTCAAATCAACAGACAGAAAAAAACCCAGCTCTTAGAATTTTTAGAAGAAATCATCCTGAAAAACAAATAATTGGTGATATGAATAAAGGAGTTCAGACAAGAAGGAAATTGATTAAAAACTCAGAACAATATCATATTTCTTTCCTATATATGATTGAACCCAAATTTTTTGATGAATCCAAAAAGCATGATGATTGGATTAGATCTATGAATGAAGAGCTTGATCATATTCAGAAGAACAATACTTGGGAGTTTGTTCCTAGACCTGCATATAAAAATGTAATAGGCTCCAAATGGGTGTTTAAAAATAAAATGAATGAACAAGGAAAAATTGTTAGGAATAAGCCAGATTGGTCTGTAACAGGTATGCACAAGTTGAAGGACAAGATTTTGATGAAGCCTTTGCACCAGTGGCAAGATTGGAAGCCATAAGAATGTTTCTTGTCTATGCATGTCATAAGAACTTTAAAGTATACTAGATGGACGTTAAGTCAACATTTCTTAATGGAGACCTAAAAGAAGAAGTATATATGGAAGAACCTGAAGGATTTTCATTGACATATAATCCTGACAATGTATGTAAGTTGAAAAAGGAATTACATGGACTGAAACATGCACCATGAGCCTAGTATTATAGACTATACAAATATTTACAGGACAAAGGGTTCAAGAAAGGTATTGTTGACAGTAATCTATACATTAAGTCTGAAGGTGATGATTTATTTGTTGTTTTGGTTTATGTAGATGACATTATTTTTGTATGTACTAATGACCCTTTTGTTCAGTGGTTTGCTAATTCTATGCAAATTGAGTTTGAGATGTCCATGATAGGAGAATTGTCATATTTTCTTGGTTTTCAAATCAATCAGAGTTATGCAAGGTTATTTATCTCTCAAGAAAAGTATTTGAAAGAGATGTTGAAGAAGTTTCATATGGAATAATCCTCTCCTATTAGTACACCTATGGTGGTTGGTTGCAAGCTCAATAAAGATGATATTTCATCTGATGTTGATCAAAGAACATATCGATCAATGATAGGTAGTCTTATGTACATCACAACATCTCGTCCTGATATAATGCAAGATGTTAGAATGGTAGTTTTTTATCAGTCTTATCCTAAACAAATTCATTTAG
Source organism: Picea glauca (assembly GCA_000966675.3). NCBI lineage: Eukaryota > Viridiplantae > Streptophyta > Pinopsida > Pinales > Pinaceae > Picea > Picea glauca. The sequence continues at coordinate 14,088 of JZKD02S0126372.1, forward strand.
TAGTTGTCAAGAGGATATTCAAATATTTGAAGGGTACAATGCATTATGGTCTTTGGTATCCTAGAAACCAGAATTTTCAAAAACTAGATATTCAGATGCTGATTGGGAAAATTGTTTGGATGAGAGAAAGAGAACCAGTGGAGGTGCATTCTTCATAAGTGATTCATTAGTACCATGGCTTAGTAAGAATAAGGGATCTATTTAATTATCAACTACAGAGGAAGACTACATTGTTGCTACAACTTGCTGCACTCAAATTCTATGGATGATACAAACTCTTGCAGATTTGAAGGTATCTTATACTGATCCAATTCCACTTCATTCTAATAAAAATAGTGCCATTAGTGTATCCAAGAATCATGTTATTCATTCAAAGACTAAGCATATACCAATAAAATATCATTTTCTCAAAGAGCAGGTTACAAACAAAGTTGTTCAGCTGAATTATATTCCTTCCACAGAGAATATTTTTGATATCTTTACTAAACCATTAGCAAAGACACCATTTGAATACCTTCGTCAGAAGTTGGTGGTCATATCTTCTTTCATATAATGTGTTCACCTTGTCAGAGGGAGTACTAATTGATTATCTGTTGTATTTTTGGTGAATATTGTTCTGGTTTTTCCATTCATATTTGAAGGGGGAGTGTGTTTCCTTTGTCATCGATGTCAAATGGGGAGAAATATATTGTTGTGAAAATGTCAAATTTCCAGAATGCAGAACGTTGCCATCAATGTCAAAGGGGGATATTGTTGGTGAGTTCTTTGTTTAGTGTGTTGTCGGTGTTGTCATTGATGTCAACTGAGAATGGTGAGAAGGAAATAAGGAATATTGAGACAAAGGTTTGAAAGAAACTACATCGTGGATGATAGATCTATGGCACACATTCATATCAGTGTATGAAAATAAACGAAAGTTAACAAAACAGAGAGGGGGCCATTTCCAAAGTACCGAAAAATGAAGTGTCGATGAGATTTGGACCATTGGATTGAGGAATGTCATGGGTCATAGATCGGACAAGAGACAAAATGTGAAGTTGTGAAGTCTCGAATCATGAAGGAGAGATATTGACCATTGGATCGAGGAAGGTCATGGACCATTGATCTGGCATGATGAAGTTAGGAGTTCAGAAATAGAAGAAAGGAGGAGGGCTAACTTGCAAGTTCCCAAAACATGAAGTCTTGAAGTGCTTGGCCCAAAGTCATAGCCAAGGTCACATCAGCGGAGAAGAAGGGAAGGAGCTTGCATTTCTAGGCTCTACTTTAGAGATCGGGAGTTAGGAGAGTCGGGATAACTAATAGAAAAATATCTGAAGCGCAAAGTTTCGAAGGGCCTTTTTGATTGGTGATTGGTCACAACCAGTGGTCATGGGGAGAGGAACATTGCGCCCAGTGCTTGTTCACACGGGTAACATTTGCAAGTACATGTGTATAAAAAATCCTCTGCATGGATAATCCAACGACACAGATTAAATAGACAATCTGATCGAAAGGTTTTTTTTTCACTTCGTGATTTCTTGATCAATTATGATTCAGTTATACAAACTCAATCATTAGTCTTGGGCATTAGAGATTCGTAGTGTAACGAATTATGAGAAAAAGAATAAAAGAAAAATGTTGTGATAGAGTGAAGTTGTTTGTTTTCTCTGTAAAATGAGTTGAATCATATGTAATGAAAATAACTGTATGAACAGAATGAGAGAAAATTTAGAGATGAAGAACAGAAGCATGACAAAGAAGAAATGGTGAAAATAGGAGAATATACAAGAACCTAAGAGCATGAGAAGAATTCAGAAAGAGCAGATGGAAAGATACAACAAGTGAATCTAAGTATGAATAGATAGAAGGAGAGCGATGCTGCAAAACAAAAAAGAGACAACAGGTGGAGACAAGTATGAACAGACAGAAGCAAAGCAAAATTGCAGAAAAGAGAAGAAATGGTAAGCATTGACATATCTGTATTGTTGTAAGGTATTATTCAAGAAAATATCTATAATCAGGGTGGTAGGGTGGTGCTAGGGAGGATTGTGGTCCTTTGTTATTCAAGTTGGTGCTTGAATACTGGGAGTTGTAGCTTCCATCTAGTTATCGCTAGAAAACAGGGTGGCAGGGTGGTGCTAGGGAAAACAAATAGTTTTCTGTATGCAAGTTGGTGCTTGTATAAGTGGAAATAGGTTCTTCCATCTAGTTGGTGCTGGAGATAATAAGGATCAAATATGATTCTTTCTAGTGGGTGCTAGAGAAACTTGAGGGTTGGTGCTATCTACAAGTTGTAGCTTGTTAAATAAGAGGTTGTAGCCTCATTTTGAGTTGGTTCTCAAAGATAGATGATGTACAGAACATAAAAGACTGCCTATCATTCTAAGAAGAAGAGTTTTTCTCCCTTTATGGGTTTCCTCATGAATATATGTCTCTGTGTATGTCATATGTGTGATTGATGTTTATTATTTATGTTGTTCATGTCTTGCATAATCTTGATGATCGCTTGGAGAAGATTAATAATATTTTAATAGGCATAAGATTGTTTAAGCACAATAACAATTGACTCACCCCCCCCTCTTAGTTGTCTTAGTAATATTAACAAGAGATTCTCAACTCACTACACCTCAAATTCACCAAAGTGCTCAGTCTCTGAACTAAGGGATCTAGTGCCACACGTCCCCTGTATATTGACAGTTGAGAGGGATCCCAAAGAATTTGAGGATCGACGGTCCTCATTACTTTGTGACTTCAGCCTTTGGGGAGTTTGGCGTTACAACACCCTGTCCTCCCGAAGCGGTCAATTTTGGTTCGACTTTATTGTGAATCCTATGGCTAGAAAGAAATTGAAGTGTCCCTAGATCAACGGCTCTTGTCACTTCGCAGCTTCGGCCTTTGGGGTTTTTCACTTTACTTCCACTCGATTCTTCTGAAGCAGGACTTTGCCAAAGTACCATGTGCAGGTCCCCCCTCCTAAATGATCAGACAGTAGGTGGGGCTTCTGACGATCTTCTCCAAATCTACGGTTGTCCTTTACTTCGTAACTTCGTCGTTCAGGGATTTTGATTCTACAGCATCTCTACTCTCCTGAAGTAAAACTTATATGAAGTCCTCTCAATGTAGATCCAATGGCTAAGGAAATCCCCAAACATTCTTGATGGGTGGCTCATGCTACTTCGCAATGGGGAGTTGGATCCCAGTTTATTTAGTAAGATAGGTTCCTCTAACCACTAGGGAAACTTCCCAACGTTAGTTGACCTTATAGGTAACCGTGACTCTCGGTCACCTTCGGTCAGTTTGTGACTATTTGGGCCAACAATGCTCCAAAGTATTGGACTTTCGAAGTTCTGAATCCAGATTGAATTAACTCCCATAGGATTAGCACAGGGCTGCTAGGTGTTGGTCACATGGGTCCTTATAAACTCTCACGAGTTAAACACCTATTCCTCATCATGAACTTGCTAAGGACTTGGACATGGTGTCCAGGTTTCTCAGTAAGGAATCTGAAGGAAATATCCTCTTCAAATGGACATGGTTAGATTGATGCAAGGATTTCTATCCTAGCCCTCCTACAGGGTTACATCCCAAAGAAGTCTCAAAGGCTAAACCA
>JZKD02S0126405.1:571-27204 GCA_000966675.3 Picea glauca
GAAATAAATATTATACCTGGCAATTAAGATAAAATTTGATAATTAAATTATTTATTATCAATTATTTTGATTTAAAAATTTAAATTTTTATTACTAAAATAATATGAAAATTGTATTTCTTCATCATTAAATGATTTAGAAATTCCAACCTTGCTTGTAACTTTAAAATACTCTTGACTTATCATGGATATGAATTGAAGCTATGCACATGCCATGTATTATAACATTAAAATGATAAAGAATTATGGAATTTCGTAACTTTAAAATACTCTTCACTTATCATGGATATGGATTGAAGCTATGCACATGCCATGTATTATAACATTAAAAAGATAAGGAATTAAAATGATGAGGAATTATGGAATTTCATATAAAAAAGATGGTAAAGAGAAATGAGCATTTTTTTTTTAATGATATTGTAAAAAATTATATTTAGTTAAAAATTGGATATACAAAATTTTACAATGAAGAATGAAGAAAATGACTGATATACAAAATGTTATAATGAAGAAAATGATTGATATATAAAATGTTATAATAAAGAAAATGATTGGTTTATTGTGTAAAGTGATTTAATATTTGGAAAAGAAAACTATATGGAATTCCAATTTTTTATAATATAAATTTTGTGTTTAATTTTTTAAATCATTTGTTGTGATTTTCTAATGTGATTTTTTTGTTTATCGTAAAATCATTAACTTATGATTTTACAATGGTGAAAAGAATAAATAAATTCGTACGAATCATGATTGTGAGTTAATTATTATAGAAGCAATGTTAAATAATGTGAATTTAAATTAGTAATAGACTTTGTTTATGTAATGTTATATAGGCTACTTGTTTATGAAAAACAATGTCATGAAGACAAAAACAAAGAAATATCTGATTTTTTTTGTTTATCGTAAAATCATTAACTTATTATTTTAGAATGGTGAAAGGAATAAACAAATTCGTACGAAATATGATTGTAAGTTAATTATCATAGAAGCAATGTTAAATAATGTGAATTTAATTTAGTAATACACTTTCTCTATGTAATGTTATATACGCTGCTTGTTTATGAAAAACAATGTCATGAAGACAAAAACAAAGAAATATCAAATAATAAAGGTTTAAACAAATTTAAAACACTATAATGGAAGAAAAAGAAAAAGTAAAAAAAAAAAATAGCATTTATAGTGAAGAAGACCAAAACAAATAATATTATAAGATTTGGTAATATTATAGTAATATAAGGTTAAAAATGAACTTATTATTATATAGAGAAACATTTAGGGGTTAAATTTAGTATATGGAATAATTTTTTATGTTTTTTCTAAAAAAAAAATGTAACACACCCAGTCCTAAGTTGGTTCACGCTACTGATAAAAACGACCCAATTTAAAAATTTTGATACCAAATCTAGATGCAGAAGTAATACACGACATGAAATTAAAACTTAGACAATTGTCCATACTAATTAAAACTTAAATGCAATTACTTTAACTGTGCACAAGCAACAACTTAAGCACATAGAGAAACATTTCAACCACATAAATAGGAAATCATGTGCATCATCCTACTCACAACAAGTAGCACTAACCAAAATAACTCAAAGAAAAATGTGCAGCTATTATATCAACATTTAACACAAATAAACACAACAAATAAGAACACTTATCTTATGAAATATTCAACCCAATGTAGGGAATGAATGTTTCTCCCAACCGTAGACTTTTTGTTCCAGTTCTCAACAACAAGTCAACCCTGCGTTGGGTCTATGAATCCACAAGAGATGGTGGTCCCTAAGGCTAGCTAAAGCCCCCCTCTCAACAGTTAATCCCCACCAATTCTAGTCCACCAACTCTCTTCCCCACAACTTGCACAACCCAAGGATGGGATCCCCCTTCACTTCTCACAATCCCTCAAGCATTTCCACTCCCCTCTAGGGTTTCCAACATAGGTTGGAAATGAAATATATTTGTTGGTACCTAAGGAATTCTACAGATGCTACATGAATTCACACAACAACAAAATGATTACTTCTCTTGACAACTTTCAAACGTAATATTTCTCATAGGCCTACATCCTCTCTTCCCATGAAATTGCAACTCCAAACAGCTACCAAACATGCCCTCTATGGATTCCTTCAAGATTCAACACTCAAAACTCTCTTGTTGTCAAAAAGTCTTCATCTAAAAATTGTTCTCCATGCAAAAATGTGAATGAAAAATTATCCCCCTCTACCCATACAAATTTCTCCCTTTTCCCAAGACAATTGACTCCTCACTCTGCCCAATGTTGATTATAATTTATCCCCATGCTCCCCAATAACTATGGAATGCGAACTTTAAACCCACTCTCTTACATGAAATCAATGATTGGCTTTGGGAGCAGTCAATAAAAAAATGGAAGGTTCATAGTAAGGATAATTAGGAAACAAAGGTTTTGGGGTTAATATACATGGGTAAACTCTCCCCCTTGGACCCCTTCCTTCTCCTGTAGAAATTAAGCCCCCAAATCTTCGTTCATGTCCAGCTGCAGCTTGTGATACATTTTATTTATTATATTCAATATACATCATTTACATATTACATCTCTTATCCCTCAACCATACATCACATTTACAATACACATCACTAGTTTGGGGTTTGAAAACATGGATGTTACGCTCCCCTCCCCATAATTATTTCAATGTCCTTAGTGCACATAACCATAAATTTTACACATTGAAATATACAAAATATTACATTAAAATACTTGATAATTACACAACTTTAATGACTGACGCATCAATTCCAACCAACAAAAATCTTTTCCCCTCAACCTACACATCGGTTGGACATGAAATATCATAGTTGTGGCTCCAAGATTTCCAGATGCCAAAATGGAGTCTTCATTCGCCTATATACAGATGTACATTCATATTTCTTTAAAATTTGTACAAATTTGCAGGTATGCTTCCCACAAGGCTTCATCATTCTCTCACGTACCGTCTTTAGGACCGTAGCAGGTCCATTGAACCTTTACCAAGACAATGGATTTGTTCCTGAGCACCTTCACTTTCCAGTCCAGGATGCATACTAGTTCCATCCGGAAGTCCCATTCATGTTCCACTTAGATCACATTCCAATAAATCACATGATTAGGAGCATGTACATATTTCTTAATAAAGACACATGGAACACATTATGAATTATCATGGATGCATGTAATGCTAGCATGTATGTAACTGACCCTATCTTTTCTAAGATTACAAAAGGCCCACAGAATCTTGCTGTCAACTTTGGGAAACTTCCCATTCATCAATCTCCTCTTAGATTTTATTTTTTTTAAATCATGCTCCCTCACTTTGAATTCTCTATGTGTTCTTCTTTTATCGACATAGCTCTTATGTCTGTCTTGTGCACTTTTAAAGTTTTCCTGATCTTTACATTCTTCTCTTCCATTTCCATTAACAATTATGGCCCAATCACGGTCCTATCTTCTAGGTTATCCCAACTTACTGGTGTGTTGCACTTTCTTCCATACAATGCTTTAAACATGATCATCTTCAATGATTCTTGATACACATAATTGTAAGAAAATTCAACTAAATGGATATAATCCTCCCACCTAGATGGATTTTCCATTACATGCATTCTCAACATATCTTTGATTATCTGATTAATCATTTCTGTCTTCCCATTCAAATTTGGGTGATATGATGTATGGAATTCAAATTTGTCTCAAATCCTTTAAATAGTCCTTTCAAAAAATTTGATGTGAACTTGAAATTTCAGCCAGAAACAATTTTCTTAGGCACACCATGTAGCCTAGCAATTTCTTTCATATTATTTTTTTCAATATTGGTTGCCTTATGAATTACTTTCACATGAATGAAATGTGCAACCTTTGTAATATTGTCTACCACTACCATGACAGAATCATGTTTCCTTGTTGTCCTAGACAATTTGGTAATGAAATCAATGGTGACAACTTCCCATTTCCATTCATGAATGGGCAATGGATGCAACAATCCTATTGGATTTCTATGTTGGATTCTTGTGCTCAGCCTTTGCCTTATGACATTCAATGCATCCGGCCAAATAATCAATGACATCTCTTTTCATACCATGCCAAAAATATTTGCCTCTTATCATTGTAATAGTTTTCTAGTATCATAGATGTACAGCGTATGGCACATTGTGCATATCCTTTAAAACCAAGTTTCTCAATTCCTAAGAATTGGCAACATAAACTCAGTTCCAGAATAAGAGGATCCCATCCTCTTCTAGTTTGTAATCCTTATATATATGTTGTATATTATCATGTTGTAAGCTTTCTTTAACTTGCACATAATGTTGATATGTTGTTACAACCTCTAGAATTCTGTCTTTTAAATCTGTCGTGTTCATAATAATGGTTGTAGAATGAATTTTATGTACCCTTATGTTGAGTGCATTATCCACCTTGTTCTCTTTTCCATTTATGTGCTTAATGTCAAAGTCATGTTCACTAAGAAATTATATCCATCTAGTTTGTATGGAATTTAGTGTTGGTTGTTCAAACAAGTATTTTAAACCACTATGGTATGTCCTCAATTCAAATGTTGTTCCCATAAGGTAATGCCTCCACATCCTTAAATCATGTACTATGGATTCCAACTCTAAGTCATGTGTGGCTTAATTTGCTTCATGCTCCTTCAATTTTCTAGATGCATAACAAATTACATGTCCATTTTTTGTGAGGAATCCACCAAGCCCTTCCCTACATGCATATTATCACACAACAAAATCCTCATCTAGATCTACAACTTTTAAAACAGGTGCACTGGTTAATAAATCCTTTGAGTGCTAGATTTTKTTTTCACACTTAGCASTCCATTCAAAYTTTAATCCKTTTTTTTTCAAAGATTTTATTAGGTGTGCAATCTTGGAGAATCCTACAATGAATCTCCTATAGTAACCAGCTAGAYCGATAAATGATCTAACCTATGAAATGTTTATTGGTGTTGGTCAAATTTTGATTTCTTCAATTTTATTTGAATCTAYTGYTATGCCATCTTCTGAAACAATGTGACCYAAATAATGGATCTGTTTTTACTAAAAAGTGAATTTAATCAACYTGGCATACAATTGGTGYTCTCTCAACAYTTGTAGCACCATCCTCAAATGTTKCTCATGATCTTCCTCTGTCTTGTAATAGATAAGAATATCATCCAAGAATACAATGACAAACTTGTCCAAGAAATMTCTGAACACCCCATTCAYCAGACACATAAATATAGCKRGTGARTTAGTGAACCTGAAATGAACCACTACAAATTCATAGTCTTCATAMCTTGTTCAAAAGGTTKTTTTTCTAGTATATTATTCTCTGATTCTCACTTGATGATAGCCCGATCTCAAGTCAATCTTGGAAAATAACTTTTCTCCCTTCAKTTGCTCAAAAAAATCATCAATCCTTGGCAAAGGATATTTKYTCTTCACTGTAACCTCGTTCAGTTGTMTGAAGTAAATACATAACCTCGATGTTCCATATTTTTTCTTGACAAAAATAACTAGGGAACCCTAAGGAGAAACACTCGAGCATATGWACCCCTTCTTCAACAACACTTTTATCTGCATTCRAAATTCTTTTATCTCCRRTGTGCTCATTYTSTAGGGAGTTTTGGAGATWGGGGAAACTCCATGCATTAAATAAATAGRGAAATCAATATCCATTTTTGGTGGAAATCCTRGAAAATACCMAAACACATCCTCATACTCTCTCAATATTGGATAATATTCAAGACTTGGATTTTWATCCTTCATTGGCTCTTCCATATGGGTTGCATATATTTGGCACCCTTTTMYAAAATTTATTTTCGGTTGMAAGGACGAAATCTCTCGAACAKATATATGCCTTGGAATAACTTGCATTGTCCTTGAATTCCCTTCCCCATCAAGACATGTGAAAGMCTTGTTATAATAAYMTAAGACAACATGATGCTTTTCTAGMTAATCCATAACAATSAAGCAGTCATAAGACCAAAGYRGTATGATGTTCAAATATGTCTTAGTTTCAATTCCATTCGTGTTTAKTTGGYAATMTTTAATAAKMTCATTTATTCTTCTCTTAATTCTAGTAGCTAGCTAAACTAAYGAAGGMTTTTYATGCTTAYTTTTCTTCAATTTAAATCTTTCAACTAGATTTGGATCTGTATAGATATGACCAGCTATAKAATCAATCAAAATAGTTATGGGTTGATTATCAATATTACCATAYAMTTCAATCATGTGGGATTGATAGTRCGCTTGTCTATTSTCCAAGGCCGCATAGATCCTTGGCATGTTTYCACCCATGACCTTTATTATCTCCTACTTCTTGATGTTATKCATAGTCCTCATCTTATCYCCCTAGTGAGGACWTTGTTTATACATGTGATCTTCTTCACATCCCCAACACTTTACGKGATGTTTTCTTGGCCTCTTTCCCAAGGAATTTTCCATTTTTTTATCACCTTGAGATGACTACCCTTGTTGATGTGCTTGAGAACTATTCCTGATGAAAGGTGGCTTGAATCCTTTATTTCATTAATCCATCTTGTCTTTCTTCTTATCATCCAATGCCTTTTGGAAAGTTTGTCTTCCTCTGTTATGCTCATATAAATACTTAGACTTTATTATCGATTCTTCTAAATTTTCGTGGTTATCAAAATGAATTTTATCTTTGTAGAAGGGTGATAGTCCACTTAGGAACCTACAAGTTTTTAATTTATCATCCCTGATGAATCTCACATACTCGAGAAGTTCCAATATTTTCCTCTAATATTCATCCATGGTCATGTTCCCAAGTTTGAGTTCAAAGAACTCTTGCATATTCTTGCCATAATATTTCTTTGACAAGCACTACTGGTGGAAATATTTCTTGAATTGCTTCCAATAAATTGTCTTCTCATCAAGGTTCTTGACTTGCTTAAGTCGATCCCACCACATAGATGTCTCTCCTTGAATATGGTAGGTTGCAATTCTAACATCTACATGTTATGGGTAATCATGTAACTTGAAATATTTACTCATTCCAAAAAACTATGCTTCTACATCTTCTCCATTTATACACTTTGTCTCTACATCTCAAATAAAACAACTCAGATAGATATTTCCAACAAGCTACTCCATGTGAAAAATAGAGCTTGTATGAGAAAGTTATAGTTGAAACAGTGAAGGTAAAATTTCAGTACCAGTTTACATCCAGAGGCATAATGCCTTGCTCAGAGGTCTGTTTGAGAATAAATAATAGTCTATGGAAACCTTATGAACCATATAATACATACATAGAGTCGATAATGAAAGAATTATGAAGGCTCGAGAAGATATATAAGTCTAAATATGCTAGATAAGAAAGTTAACAAGGAATTTGACACTAATCAAGGAGTTAGTGCTAGAAAAACAACTTCATCCAAATATTATAACATAAAGGATGATCATGGAAATGATAGGAAATCAAGAAGCGTGATAAGGAAGCATCATTATCCAAGGAAATCCACGAGAATAATTCAAGAAATTTCAGGTCTAGGGAGCATCCCAAGTGTGTCTCATGTTAATATATAGAGAAGAAGGCATGAAGCAGACATCTTGCAAGGTGAAATCAAGAAAATAAATTCAACAAATTTCAATGCTGAGAAAAGGAAAGGAGAAGAGGTTGAGTCCTGGCTATTGGAAATGAAGAAATATTTACAGCTGCATGATTATCCCTCAAGGGTAGAAGATAGAATTGCAATCTACCACTTGCAAGGAAATCCATCCATGTGGTGGGATCAACTTAAGCAATCCAAACATCTTGATGAACATAGGATCTCATGGAGGAAGTTAAAAGGATACTTTCGAGAGAAATGTTTGTCTGAGCATTACTATGAAAGGAAAAGGAAAGATTTCTTTGAAGTCAATTTTGGAGGCATACTAATGGATGAATATGAGAAGAGGTTCTTTGAATTTTTGAAGTATGTTGACTTCATAAAGGATGAGAAGGTCAAAATCCAAATATTTATGAGTGGGTTACCTTCTTTCTATAGTGAAAAGATACAATATGATAACCTTTAGACTTTGAAGGAAGCCATAACGAGAGAAAATCATCTTTATGAGTAGAGCAAAGGAAGACCAATTTTCCAAAGATCTTGGAATGACAAGATGAAGGGTAAAAATGATCAAAGGTATAAATGTTTTAAGCCAACCTCTTTCAAGAACAACTCCCAAGCAAATCAACAATGTCATTCAACCCAAAATGAACACAAGACTGCAAATTCATTTGGGAAAAGGCCAAGGCAACAACCTGTACAATGTTGGGGATGTGAGGGAAATCACTTATATAGGGACTTCCCTAACAAAGAAGAAAGAATGAGGATTGTCCAATACATTCAGGAGGTTGAAATAGTGGAAGACAAGGGGAGAAACATGCCAAGAATTTATGGATCCTTGGACAACAAGCAAGAAAAAGATCAATCCCATGTGATTGAAGTGGAAGTTAAGATTGATAACCAACCCATAGAAATTTTAATTGATTCTAGAGCTATTCATAGTTACATAAAATCTAACATTGTTGAAATATTTTACTTGCAAAGGAGTAAGCATAAGATATCTTGGTTAGTTTAATTAGCCACAAGGGCTAAGAGGAAAATCAATGAGCTATTTAAAGATTGTCCAATAGACATAAATGGACTTAGCACGAAGATAGATGTGAACATCATACCATTGGGTTCATATGATTTTCTAATTGGCATGGTGATCCAGGAGGATCTAACGAATTCTCATAGAGGTCCAAGAGGATCCAAAACTCTCTAAGAGGTACCAAGGGGTCCATAAAATCTCAAACTTTAACCATATTAAATGATCAAAAAAACAACATCATAGCGTAGAGCGTGTCTTCATCTTTTCAACAATGCAGATGACAAGTCAAATGGATGTTGTATGCAAAAGATATGGATGGTCAAAGTTCAAGTCAAACTAGGAAAAAAGTCAAAAGTCAAAGGGACACGTGTTATGTATGTACAGTTAGCGTGACACAGGATGACATCAACAGGGTGATGTGGCAACATGAGAAGCTACCACATGTCACTCATTTTTGGCATTTTCATAGGTCCATGTGGACCATTAAAAAAGTGTCACATGTCATCGTATAGATGACATGGCAGGTGACATCAATAGGTACAGGTGACGCAGAAAAGTGAGGCGGCAGGTATAGTTATCACAGGTGGATGAATAAGGGTGTGACACATGGCTCAATGGGATTGCACCATGTGGCACTAACCGTTTGACTAAGTTGTCGTGGTATAAAAAAATGTTACAACTATGTGTCCATAGGAATCGAACTCAAGACCTATTATTAGCTATACAAACAACTTGACCAACTGTGCTACATATCTGGTTTGAATATTCGAGTAATAATATTTCATTTAAATTAATGTTTGGTTATATATAGTAAATAAATTGGGGTCGGGGGGTTTTGAACCCAGGACCTCCAACCAAAAATGCATGTGCCCAACCAATGTGCCAATGGGAACCCACGTGACAAACTGTCTGACAACAAATTCATAAGAATAAAGATCTAGTGGGGGGGTCTCCCAACCGTATATATACCCTGAAGTGCATGCCAATACAGACATCCCGAGGTTTACATACATCTCAAGACGTGAACAGATATCTAGGAATGCATTCCATTGTGCATGGATTCCAATGCGGGCACAGATCCCCAGGTATGGACTGCATTATTTTGTGTGTCGAGTTTATGTGTTGCATGGAAAAGTGTGCCATAGGGTATATTGTCCACACCTAGGAAATTTTATACTCATTGCATTTGTTTTTCCAAAAGGATTATGAATATGAAGTATGTTTTGTGATCAGAGGTTATTTGTAAAAGTCTTATCACATTTTTTTCATGTATGAAACCCATAGTCTCGTTATACATGTAAAAAGGGAATTTTCGGCCCCTGTTCAGAATTTGGTTGACTTTATACTCAATTTTTGCAGAATTTCGCAAGGAATTCAATGATAAAATTGTTTTCTGCATTTGAGTAGTGGAATTAAAGAGAGCTCAATAAATTGGCTTTTTATAAGCCCATATTGTAATGTAATTTGGTATTTTGAGATGATGGAGAACAATCATACTATCTAAAGAGGACTTGAAGATGAAGTGACAGATGTCATCCATATATGTAATTTGAGTTCTTTTATTTTATGTCATATTATCTCATTATTCTTCAAGTTATTCAGCAACATTAATGGATTTTATGGACAAATAAGCATATTCACATGTATTTTTACAAATAGTCAAGAGATCTTCATTTATATTCCTGAATCTAGTCAGATGTTTAGTATCTGCATATGAACTAATTGGCATATAAGGAATTTTGGGTTGAATTGATATAATATTTTGTTGATATTTTTGGATCAAGTTGGTATCAGAACTTGTTTGGTATTTTCATATCATGCGGTATTAGAGTTTTTTTTGACCTGTATTTGCAAGTGAGTTCTTATGAGGTCCAAATCTAAGTGAGGTGAAGGAAATCTTGTAAGTCATAATCCTGAAATTGGTTCAAGGGGATTCACTCGAAGAGGAGAAATCGAGCATGAAGATTTTTTCCCTAAGACTGATAAGGAGTTTTGAAGGATGTTTATTGAGATGAAAATTGTGATTAAGGAATTGTGGGAAGACCTATAAATAAAGAGGTCAACTCCTCATCAAAATGAAGGTGGTCTTATTGAAACAATGGTAAAAGAAGAAGGAGACGGTGGAAAAACTACAGGGTCTCCTCCATCCTCATCATCATCATCATCGTCCTCCTCCTCCTCCTCATAATCATCATCATCTTCTTCTTCTTCTGATGAAAGTGAACATTCTTCTCATAAGAGGAAAAAGCATCCTAAGAAGTATCCTCGTTCTCATGATTTGCCTTTGTTAAATCTAGATGTAAAATTTGTTTTTCCTACTTACGATGGAGAGTTGAAAAAAGAAAATTTGGATAACTGGGTCAAGAATATTGAAGTGTGTTGTAGGGTACATAAAATCATATAGGACACTTCAACGATATAATTGGCTACTCTTCGCCCGAGCGACACGAAATTGATATGGTGGGAGATCCAGACACATGATGATATTATTCAACATGCTAAAATCATTTCTTCCTGGATTGAGTTTATTTTTTCATTAAGAAATAAATTTTATCCATTAGCTTATATGCAAACATTAATGATTTCTTGGAAACATCTAAGGCAGGGAAAACAGAAAAATATTCAAGATTATACATAGTAATTTAAAAGCAAGGAATTATCTTTGCGAATTCCATTACACATTCTTGAGACTCTTCTGAAGAATATTGGTGGTATGCGCTCATATCTTTGTCATACTATATTGATGTTCAATCCTACAAATATTGATAAAGTATCAGTACAAGCTACACGTATTGAAGCCAACAAAGAAAAACATGTTGAAGATGTGTCAGAGGAGGCACATGAATTCGAGGAGTAGTCAAAGGGAAAAGGGAAGAGTTAGAAGACAACTACAGTGAAGAATGATGAAGAGAACAATCCTACATGTTCTCATTGTGAGAATAAAGGACATGATGAGAAGCATTGTTGGAAGTTGCATCTAGAATTGAAACCAAAATGGGCTTAGCCTAGGAAAGGTAAAAATAAGGCCACAACCATAGTGCAGGATCTTGTATCAGATTATGAGGATGAAACCAAGGTTGAAGCTATGGGCATCAAAGGTAAATCTTATGTTGCAAGTTTTAGTTTGCGTACTTCTTTTGGAAATCCTAATGTAATTCATCATGGAAGGCAAATAAAAGACCTGTTTCATTTGTGAGTTATCTCAAAGCACACTAAGATTGATACACTTATTGATAGTGGATCGCAAGTGAATCTTATTTCAGAGCAACTTGTTCAGAATTTGGGATTGGAAACTAGGTTTCATCCAATATTGTATCCTTTAGGTTGGATTTGTGATAATGCTCAGGTGTAGGTAACTAAGAATTGCAAGTTACAGTTTGTGATCACGTCCAATTTCATTGATGAGGTAGAGTTAGATATTGTTCCACTTGACATTTATGGTATTGTTTTGGGAAGTCCATACTTGTATGACAGGAAGTCCATTTTCTACAGGGAAAAAAATAAGTTTCATCTATCTAAGGATGGGATTGAGTTCATTATGAGAGCTCATAGGATTAAGATGAATTTGATAGTTGTCACTACAGGTCACATGCTAGCTAATTCTAGTATTGAGGATCTAGATTTACATCCTATGGTTGAAAGTAACACAGATCCTTTAGTTGATGTTGTTCCTATTAAGAAGGGTATCTATGTTGATGGTTCATTCTCTTTCGCATATGTATATTCATTTTTGTTGTTCAGTTTATTACTAATTAGTAGGATATTGTTGGCTACTGCAACAATGAATGGCAGAGTTTGTGAATTTAAAGGAATTATTAACTTGGTCAGTAGTGTTATTTCAGTCTTCATTATGGTTGTGATGACTTAGGTGCTCGTTATTCAAGAAATAATGATGGATGATATTGTACAAGTGAGGCGAAACCATTATCACTTCATTTCTAAATAATCCATACTTTTGGAGGTCCAAAATTCCTCCAGTGGGGAGGTGTGATCCAGGAGTATTTAAGGAATGCTCATAAAGTTCCAGGAGGATCTAGAACCCTCTCAAAGGTCCCAGGGGGTCCAGAAAAGCTCAAAATTAGACCGTCTCAAATTATAGTGCATATCTCTTCATCAACTTTCCAATGACACAAACAGAAACTCAAATGGACGTCGTATGCAAAATATATGTCTAGTCAAATTTCAAGTCAAAATAGGAAAAAAGTCAAAATTCAAAGGGACATGTGTCATGTCCATACAGTCAATGTGACATCATCATGAGACATGATAACATTAGTAGGGTCACGTGGCAACATGAGAGGTTTCTATGTGTCACTCATTTTTGTCATTTTCGGTGGTCCATGTGGACTAATAAAAAAGTGCCATGTGTCATCATACAAAAGACATGGCAAGTGACATCAACAGGTATAGGTGACATGGCATGTACAGTGGAAGGTATTGTTGGAACAGGTGGAAAACTAAGGGTGTGACACATTGCCCAATAGGATTATGCCATGTGGCACTAATCGTTTGACTAAGTTAGCTTGGTATCAAAAATTGTTACAACTATGATTCTGTAGGACTCAAAATCAAGACCTATGATTAGCTATACAAACAAATTTACTAACTATGCTACATATCCAGTTGGAATATTCAGGCAAGAATATTTCATTTAAACTAATTTTTGGTTATATATAGTAAATAAGTCGAGGTCGATGAGTTCTAAACCCGTGACCTCTAGCCACAAATGCATCCTCCTTACCAATGCACCAACAAGTGCCCACGTGACAAATCGTCCAACAAAAAATTCATAAACATAAAAATCTGGGTGGAACACGAAGGGGATTTCCAGGTGGAACTAATGTGCATCTTGGACCGGAAATTCAATGTGCTCAAGAAAAAAGACATAAGGCTAGTAAAGGTTCAATGGACCTACTACGATTATGAATATGCTACATGGGAGCACGAAGAAAACATGTGGGAATAATACCCACAAATGTTTTACAATTTTGAAGAAGAAAAAAATATAAGAATGCAAGACTCCATTTTGAGCAGCTAGAGTTTCGGAACCACCTCTTTGAGTCCTGGCTAACCTACACTAGGGACCCTGATAAAAGAATGGTACATACCGATGGAATGAGAATGGTAAAGTCGGTACATTCCTTGGGTCAGTGGATTGAGAGGAACATGAGATTTTGGTTGAAACTTCTCTTGGAGTTGTAAAATTGCATAATTTTATTTCTTAGTATCGTGATGTAAATTTGTATATATATGTATATCGACATAGTGTGCATCGAGGATATCGTACAATTGTAGGGGAGGGGGAATGTAGCATCCCCAATATAATCCCTATTTTAACTAATGGTTAATGTAGATATAATTTGTGGCTACGACCAAGCGATGTATATGCGAATTGTATTTCTGAATTTTAATAATAAAATGTGATGCCATCTCCTAGGAAAACTACCAGGAAAAATTGCAGAAAACTATGTTACAGTGCAACTCATAGAAGAGTTCACTCTTCAGGAATAAAAACCTACCTCTTCAGTATTCTACTCCAAATACGCTCAAGAAATGCTCCATAATTTTCCCTCCATGGTTTCTCTAGCTCCAATGCTCTTCTTCCTCTTCTGTACTTTTTGTTCATGCAAAAACATAACTCCCCAAAATTGTTGTAAAAACCCATACAAATTTCCTATCCTTTAGCTTTCTTTCTTGATTCACACACTTCCCTAAGATGATTTTACACAACCCACATCCTCCCAATAACTATGGGATGTGTCTTCTCACACCCTCTTACATGTATTCAATGATTGGCTTCCAGGACACTCAATCATAAATTAGAAGGTTCATATACCAATAGTAATTTTAGGAAGTGGGTTGAATTAATAGACATGATTAATTCCCCCTTGGACCCCTCTTAGACATTCTCTTATACTCTCCCTTATAATGTGAATTAATTCAACCCCTATCTTTATCCATATCCCCCAATGGTTGGCATCACATTTTATTATTAAAATTCAGAAATACAATTTGCATATGCATCGCTTGGTTATAGCCACACATTATATATACATTAAGAATTAATTAAAGTATGGATTGTATGAGGGATGTTAAATTATCTCATCAAATGATCGTGGCTTGATTTTTTTGAGCTCCTATTGCAATATATATGACCCATGTCTCCTCCTCTAATGTCTAATAGGAGACATACTTGGGATTCTTTCCGAACTTGAATGTGCATATGCTCTTCCGGTCGAGTGCCTTGGGGAATGATTATCTTGATGATGTCTATTGACACTCCTAGATTGTTTAAATCCTCCATGTTCATCCCTCCGATCATGATATCTAGATACTTGTACTTGAATTGCACTAGCTTCTTGTTTTGTGCCAGAATATTTATTGACTTGCTTCTATAGCATATTTAGACTCTTTATTATCTCCTCCTTGGCTTTCATAATCTTCTCATTGTCTGTATTATAGCTCCGCACTTATATTTTCAAGATTCTCATAGTTACATGATCCTACTTGTCTCTTATTCCATTAAACTCTATCTCAACATTTCCCATGCTGAGATGTTTCCCTCTGAATTCCTCTCATGACTGTTAGGAACCTTGGCATACTCCATGACTCTAGGACCCTTGGGAATCCTCCATGATTGTAGGACCCTTGGGCATCCTCCATGACTGTAGTTATCATACATGAACCAACTACCTTCGTGTACCTCTAAATTCTACAAGAAATGTGCATGGAAACAATTTTCAATTATAAAAAATATATACACACAGTTCTGGGAAAGAATCCATAAATTGTTTGCTCTTTAATTCCACAAGTCATCCTCTTCTGAGTTAGCTGTAAAATTTACTACTCAAATCAATTTTCTGGGTTGATATATGGATTCTCCTCATCAAGAAATTTCCATCCACTATTCATTTTCCCAATTATGAGTTCCGGGACGAAAGTTATAGTCATCTAAATATTGTCAATTTATTCATTTTTGTGCACTTTTCTCCTAGGTGCAGTTTATCCCAGACACCAAATTCTATCAATTGTAGAAGTAAATATGTCAGGAAATAGGGAAATTTTTGTATAAAACATCAATAATAATGATGACAAGGAAATCATAACAACTCTTATATTGTCAATTTGATGGTACAGTAAAAAATTGTAGCAATCTAGAAATGACAACTTTGTCCTTTTTTCACCTCTTTTTCCAAACTTAGAATTTTTAGCCAAATTGGCTATCTCCCAAACTATGTTCTTATGGAAAAGCTTCACTAATTTTTTTTTGTATGGATTAGTGAATAAACAATTTTTTCCATATTTTCCATATGAGGACCCTTTTCCTCCGAAAATCCCAAAAATCCCCAAAAAGTGGCTTGGAATAGTGGATTTTTCCCTCTTTTGGAATATTCACTCCAAAATCCTTGAAATCCATCCAATTATTTCACACAGTATTTTCATGTTTGCATTTATGACACTCTATATGAGTCTCAACTGTAGCAGTGCTCCTGCCACTAAGCTTGACCCTAATCTTAAAAAACATGTAATTTGCATCTTTTGGAAAATCAGAACATAATTGGCCATTGAACCTCTTTGATATTTATATATCCCTCAACACTGCAGAAAAAAACCATAAAATAGTATCTTCTTCTGAGGTATTCTTCTCATGCTTTGGCCAAACTATGAAAATGGCTTCAAACTTGGTTTTAATTTCTTTTTATACTAAAGGAATTTTTTTCCTACATGGCATATTTGTTGATGTGGCCCTCTGGGTCCAAATGGAACCTTGAGGTGATGCCATGTCACCCTCTTGACCACCCTGGTCTCACCCCATCATCCTTCATCACCTTGTTCCTTCTCTCCTTCACCTTACCTTTAATACATTTTATAAATAATAAAATATATTTATTTGTGGACCCACCTGTATTGGCTGCCACGTGGAACCACCACAATGTCCCATGCCATTGGCAGGTCCCATCCATACTTTACCTATATCATTTTCCATTGGTCGCGGTGATGTATGGGTCCCACCCTTGCTTTTTACCTTCGTTGTGAAACTTACCCACGCCTCATATATAATGACGGAGACGATCGAATAATCGACGACCCACGCCTATTTCCCATCATGAACATGCATGAGTGTTAACATCCCTCCACAGTGTAATACATATTACCACCCATTTACATGTGGTGTCCTCCCACTAGCTTCACATCATAGAAAACCTTTGGAAAACCACTTTGCTCGCGCTGCAAAACCGCTTATGGTTTTGGTCAATATTGTGGTCCATCACCCAACCACGATGGTTTGTCGCCTCGCTACTGGTCATACCACCAACCACCACCATGGACCTACCACCATGGAATTCCATGTTGCCACTTCCATTTCATAGCCACGTCACCCACCACGTGGCCTCCACATCATGTTGACGTCATGGTATGAAAAATTACCCAAAATTTCCAAATTTTCAAATTTCTCAAATTTTTCAAATATGTTTATTTTCAAAAATTTTATCAGGGTTTTCATGAAACCATGTACTATATTCTGATGGCCAATTTTGGCCCTATGCATTTCAATTCTCCCCCTACACCTAAAATTTGACACTCTCATGTTGAATTCTCAATGAACTTCACTATGGAAATTGGGGCTTTTGCCCGATTTCTCCCAATTTATCCATGGATAGCTCGCAAATCCCAAATTTGACCAATCACATGCCAAAAAGAACTCATTCAAAGATTAAATTTAGGGATTTAACCCCTTATCTCAATTCCCTTAATTCCCCAAATTCATCATGAATTGTTTTTTTCAATTCCACTGGAGCAATTTTTACAATTAAATTTGTAGGCATCCTCTAAGCTTTATTCTGCAAATTCAGTTTTTATGTGCTACATCTAGGCCATGCAGGATCAGTTTTGAACCTATGGCTGTGATACCACTATGCAACACACCCAACCCCAAGATGGGTCACACTACTTCTAGAAATGACCCAATTTAAAAAATTTGATACCAAATCCAGGTGCGGAAGTAATACACAAAATGGCATTCGAACTCAGAAAATTGTCCATACTAATTAGAATGCAAATGCAACTACTTTAACTGTGAAAAATCAACAACTTAAGCACATATAGAAACATTTCAACCACATGAATAGGAAATCATGTGCATCATCCTACTCATAGAAAGTAATATTAACCGAAATAACTTAGAGTAAAATGCATAGTTTTTATATCATCATTTAACACAAATAAACACAACAAATAAAAACATGTATCTTTTGAAATATGCAACCCATTGCAGAGGACAGATGTTCCTCCCAACCATAGACTTTTTGTTCCATTTCTCAACAACAACTCACCCCCGAGTTGGGGCTATGAATCCACAAGCGACAATGGTCCCTAAGATTGGCTAAAGTCCCCGTCTCAATATTTAATCCCCATAGCTAATTCCAGTCCACCAACTCTCTTCCTCACTACCTACACAAACTAGGGATGGGATTCCCTTTCACTGCTCACACTCCCTCAAGCCTTCCCGCTCTCCTCCAGGGCTTCCAACATAGGTTGGATAGGAAATCTCTTTGTTGGGACCTTAGGAATTCTACAGTGGCTATAGAAATTTGCACGAAAAAAAAACACTTGTTTCTCCTGACAATTTTTGAAAATAATATTGCTCACAGGCCTGAAGTCTCTCTTCCCATGAAATTGCAACTATAAATAGCTATCAAACATGCCCACTATGGCTTCCTTCAATATTCAACACTCAAAACTCTCTTATTGTCCAAAAATCTCCATGTAAAAACTACTCTCCATGCAAAAACGTGAATAATTGATTCTCCCCCTCTACCCATATGAATCCTTCTATTTTCCCAAGACAATTGACTACTCACTCTTCCCAATGTTGATTGTACTTCAACCCCATGCTCCCCAATAACTCTGGGATGTGACTTTTATACCCACCCTCTTACATGAAATCAATTATTTGCTTTGGGAGCACTCAATTAGAAAATGGAAGGTTCATATTAAGGATAATTAGAAAGAAAAGAGTTTGGGTTTCATAGACATAGGTAAACTCTCCCCTGTGGACCCCTTCCCTCTCTTGTGGAAACTAGGCCCCCAAATATTCATCTGTTTCCACCTGTAGTTGGTGATATACTTTATTTATTATATTCAATATGCATCATTTAGATATTACGTCGCTTGGCCCTCAACCATACATCACATTTATAATACACATCACTAGTTTGGGGTTTGAAAATGGGCATGTTACAAAAAAAAATCATTAATTTCCTTTTGATCTAAAATGATTTGCCTAAATTATATAAGATAAAAGCATTTTACTCTAAAAATCACCAATGTTTTATAGAAACTATAAAAAATCTTTAGAAATTTGAACATTTTTACAAATAAATCTTCAAACATTTTACAGTTCGCATCTTAAGAATTACTAAGATTCATGAAAGTTTCTACACTTTAAAGTAAATATGGACACTTAAACTTTTCTTTGTTTCTATAGCATCATGGCCTTCAACAAGGACTAATAATGTTGATGAGCCATACAACTTGGTTCCATCGATAATGTTAATGTTATAATACATGGCATGTGCATAGCCTTAGTCTATGTCCATGAAATAATTAAGAGCATGTGTTTCCTTTTAGGAGATCATAGGTTTGAATTTGGAAGGGAGTAAGGTATGTACACCTTAAAATTAAATTAATATTTTTATTAGTCTACTGAAAAATGATGGGCATTGATTAGGTCAGCAACATAATAGAGTGTCATATCTCTCTTGTATTCATTCAATCTTTTTCAATATATGATATTTTCAACAATTTTCAATGAGGTAAGGCGTTAACATCATAAGGGGCACAATACTATTCTTGTTATGGAAGAAGATTATTAGGTCTCAAGATTAGGGAATGCTTTAATGTTGATGGGGCCATAACTTATTGTTTAATGCCATCAATTTCGTATAAGTGGACCCATAATATTTATGCATTTATGGCTTTTAATCTAATGCTACCACCAAATGCCATTGCCATGAAGGTAGCTGGAAATTGGAAGATGAATGGAAAGGATGGAGAATGCCTTAATTTATTGTAAGAAGCATGATAGGTGATAATCTCATTCCTTAAAAATAACTTTTTGGATGTAGAAACATTATTTACTTCAAATTCTTAACTATGCATTTATAAACTTCTAAATTTATTCCTTAACCGTATCTCTATCAAACTTTAATTTTTATTTTGTTATTAAGAATCTTTGATCCTTTATTAAAATTTGAAAATCCCTAAATTATTTCATCATTTTCATATGCTAGTTATAATAATATGCTCAAATTTGGCTCAATCTTTGTTAACATGTTTTGCAATTTTTTAATATGTTTGATTTGAGTTTCCTAGATACTCGACAACTTCATAATTCGGAGCATGTATTGGAAATGGGGTTCTAGAATATATGATATTTTAATGATAAATATTACATAGATGGCCAAGATTTAACGAGGAATGGTATTAAAATAAAAACTAATAATGAACGTTTTTTCCTTTATCGTTTAATTTTTTCCTTTTATCGTGGCGAGGTGTTAGGGCAGTTCATTTCTTTTTTCCTTGATCATGACCAGGTGTCGTAGTGGTTCATTTCCTTTTTCGGGCAAACATGTAAACCTCCATGCCTTTTATCATGCCTTCTTTTTGGTTCAATTTCGCAATGAATTCTGAGAAAAGAGTAATTCAGGTGCTTTCACCACTACATCACGACTTAGAGATGCATACTAGGTTAGGGGATCGATAGATTTAGGTTGGGGGATTGATAGGTTGAGACCACTTTAATTTTAAGTTATCATTGAAATTTTTATTTTAAGAATTAACGTGGCTTTCACAAGTGCTTTCAAATGTTGAACGGCATCAAAAAGGCGAGGAGGAGGATTATTTGCTCTCGTATTTGAAAGCTCCATTGGATCAACTTGGATCAACTATGAGTGGGGTGATTTTGAGTTTCTTTTATAGGGAAAATTGGTATATCAACTTCCATATTGGTATATTATGATGAATAAATAGTAGTAAAGTATGTATTTCTTTTATATCATTTTTCGGGTAAATATTTTATATTATCACGAGTATGTATTTGTGAGTATTGAGATGAATTTAGTAGAGGAAATATAATTAAAAGTGGTTTGATATTATGATGAATAAATAGTGTTAGGTTAGATATTATGATGAATAAATAGTGTTATTTCTTTAATATATATATTAAGATATTGAGTAGATTTGAAAAAGAAGAAGTTGGAATGCATTTTTCGTTTCAAATGAAACAAGGTTGCGTGGCAGCGTAGTCCCTGTCAACGAGGTTACAAAACATATTGTGGAAAATGGAGTCGAATTGTAAACGATGGAAGTGTTCGGTAAAAAATGTATATCACGGAAATGTTGTGTGCAACATGTATATCACGGAACATGGGGCATAAGTAAATGACGCTTGGTATGTAGAGCACCATTTATTTTTTGAAAGTATATAACAAACTACAAATTTGTTCACAGTGGAAGAAAAAAATTGTAAATTTAAATGCATTTGTCATATAGACTGGTGAAAGATAAAAATGTATGAAGACATATATTTAAAAGGAGATAAGAAAACAGTTTTATTTGAAATATGTAAAAAAATAAAAGTTTGTTACATACTACTGGAAATTTTGAAATGTATATCACGGAAATGTTGTGTGCAACATGTATACGTTTGGCATGTAGAGCATCATTTATTTTTTGAAAGTATATAACAAACTACAAATTTGTTCACAGTGGAAGAAAAAAATTGGAAATTTAAATGCATTTGTCATATAGACTGGTGAAAGATAAAAATGTATGAAGACATAAATTTAAAAGGAGATAAGAAAACAGTTTTATTTGAAATATGTAAAAAAATAAAAGTTCGTTACATACTACTGGAATTTTTGAAATATATAAAAAAATAAAATTTTGTTACATATAAAAATTTAAATGCATCTGTCATATAGAATGGTGAAAGATAAAAATGTATGAAGACATCAATTTAAAAGGAGATAAAAAAACAGTTTTATTTGAAATATGTCAAAAAACAAAAGTTTGTTACATACTACTTGAAATTTTGAAATATATAAAAAAAATATAAGTTTGTTACATATAAATGGAAATTTCAATGTGTTTGTCATGTAGACTGAGATTGAGGCTCCCGCGGACCATTAGAGAAATATGTACAAGAAACATGATTGTAGAAATAAGATAGAGTGAAATACCTGCAAAAAAATAAATTGAAAGGTATAAGTGTTTGCCTACACATCTCTATTTAAAAAAGTGGAATAATTGGGTTGATAAACAAAGCAGGATGCGACCAATAGACTTACAATGAAGGTACATATGAACCATTTAGCTATTTGCTTGCGGCTATTGTTTCATAGATGTCGCTAACGACTGTCATTTCATTGATGTCATCGATGGCTGTTGGAATCCTGACAACTGCCTATTGCCTTTCATCTATGGCCTACTTCAATTCCCTTTCGAGCAATTCTTCAATGTAGTTTCTCATTGGGGTGACTTTGATCTCATTCCGTATTTTTATGTTAAAAAGATCATTTTCTAATTCCCAGAAGTCGATAGAAACATTACACAGAGGTTGATGAATTTCCTTATTATGTACTGAATATTTGACTAGCGAGTCGTCGACGTGAGCTTGATCATAGTGAAGGATGGTGTAAAACGTTTCCAGAGACAGGGCCTTTAGCATAACAATCTGTTTATTGAACTCTTGCCTAGTTAAGGGCAAGGAGTTTGTGATTAAGTCGGAGTCTTGGAAGTCGTTGGTTTTTCCGGCTAAGTTTATTCTTGACAGCCTTGTGAATAATTTATCTTTCTTCGATATGGATTGTTCACATGACTGAATAATGAGATGCAGGTGCTTCACTTTTTATTTCCAACATGCATTTAATTGACCAATCCAGTTTTTGGATGGAAGATCTTGTTCTCTTCTTTTTGTTTCTGTCATATTGTTGACAATGGGGCCAAAAGGAAGGACCGTTTTTAAATAAAAATTTTCTTCATCTTTTAACTCCGCCTGCAAATGTTCGAACAAACTATGTGCCTTGGTTCCAAGGGAAGTGATGTTTTGTGATGTTTTCCAAGCCTCGGTAACCAGTTCCATTCTTTTCTTGATATTATTCTCCACATATCCTCTACAAGATGCGAGGAGGGTGGAGGATGCTTTTACATTGGCTACAGGGGTGGCAGGCATGGCTATTGCCAAAGGATTGACAAGTAATGGCATAGGAATCAAAACCTCTTCGAATTCCTTGACCTGGTCCTTCAGTCTGGCATTCTTGGCCTCAATGCCTCCAATGGAATCATGAAGTACAACTTCACTCACGTTGTGAAGTTGACATATTTGGGACGACCGCATGTTGGCAAGGTCAAGCTCTGAACGAGATTTTCCTTTCTTATTTTTTACATCTTTTTTCTCAATTATCAATTTTTTTGACTGGCTATCAAAAACAGTGTTATCAAACACAAAGGATTCATCTTCGTCAAAATTTTAGGTAACGGATATGTCCATTGGATGACTATGTTGGATGGCGTCTCTAGGCTAATCAAGGTAGCGGTGCATGCTATCTAGATCAGTGTCAAGTTCCATGTTCTCACTCTAAATTTCCGTCTCTTCTGCCTGTCCCACATTTTTTTTCCTCTTCTTGTCTACTGAAAGCTTGTGAGAACTATCAATTTTAGAGTGAGGAGGGTCGTTATATCCTCCTCTGTTTGAAGAACTATGAATTTCTTTGTTGTTGTGGTGGGCCGTTGGAGCGATGCTTCGGGATGTCGTACTTTTTGGAGTGTTATTTGCCAATTGAACACTCTTGTCACTAGGGCCTTTCCCCTGTTGCGTGTACAATTTAGTGCAGCTTTGCACTGTGTCTAGGTCATTGGCATCAGAGGCAAGAGTGTTTCCACAATTATCTCTGTTTTCGGGCAGGTGTTTTTTGATAAAACAATCATCGAGGCCAAGTGTTGACATTTTTCAACATGAACTCCCTTACTTTCCAAGGAAGAGGAATGAACTGCTTTTTTCTATTCTTTTGCAACAGATGCAACCAGTAGTTGTATTGTCGTGCTACTTATGGAACAAACATTATGTCTATAATGTGACATGGAAGGAGAGCAGGTTTTTCCGTGGAGCCAAAAATTCTTATGACAATGTAATTATCCAAATGTTCAAGTGTCCCCTTCCTGTCCAAAAAACAGGTTGCCTATTCAAATATGTAGGGAGTATCTTCTCCTAACAACAAAACTTTGAAAACCGACATGAAACCATTAAAAAAATCATAAAAATAGTGGGAATCCTTGTTCTTCCACAAGTCTTGGTACCAGAACGTTACTGGGTCAAATTCCCAGTTGACATTCTTGGACAGAGACAATTGTAGAAATCGACAGGAATGCGTTATCACAAAAACTAAGTAGGATGACATATAAAATTTCTTTTCCCTTTTGAAGCTTGACAATTGGGAACAGATTTCATGGGAAATTAACTTGCCCCAATCAAAAATGGCTTGTTCGTTGACTGTGAAATACAAAATATAAAGAGCCATTTGGGAAACAGATGTTGTGGACTCCTATCCCGTTATTCTTGTAAACAACCAGGAAATTTCACGAAATGGATTTCTAAATGAACTAACCTGCAAGCTTGTAATATCTTCAGTAACTAGAAGTGGGTTTTCCAATAAATGGGGCAAGAGGTCCAACCCGTTATTATGATTTTCTAGGAACTGTTTGCAATCTTATCCTTTGAATGTCAATGTTGGCTTTGGCAATCTTAACATCTAGTTGAAGACCTGAGGTGACAAAGAAATAGAAGAGCGGTCCCCCGGTGGAATAATTCTTTTATCTGAAATAAATTTATCGACACACCAAGAGACCAGGTCCTTACAGTAAAAAACCTCAGGGACACAACCTGCATGAGCAATCCTAGAGGTCCAAATTACTTGGTTCTCTGCGACAGAGGTTGAGTAATAAGAATATGCCCTAGACCACTGGAATTTCTGGTCCTCACGCCCGAAGATGTTGACTGTATCTCCACAAAACTATTGTCGATCTAATGCCATAGGTTTATGAGAACATTGGTTTTCTCTAGACGATGGTTGAAATGAATAGTTAGAGCCGATAATGTAACTCTATGCTAAATCTTGGTTAAATGATTATGAATGAGAAAGCTCCTCGAGCCTTTCGCTGATTAATGACAATCTGTATGGGTGGTGCATGATGAACTGTTAGTAGTAAAGCTTAGTTATTGCATATTTAGAAATGCGAAGGTGGCGCGTACGACGAAGATCAATTAAGGATTGGAGATTTTTTTAACGTGCCAAGGCTAAGACGTGAGAACGACATTTCATGATTTTGAAATCAACACTCGGAAGGGATCATATAACCCCCCGCAAATCTTGGTTTAATGCGCATTAATAGGAGATCTCCTCGAGCCTTTCGCCCATCAATGATAATCTATATGGTTCTTGCATGATGATATGTTAGAATTAAATGTCAGTAATTGCGTATTTAGAAACAAGATATATATATATATATATATATATATATATAATATTTTTTTCTTTTATTATAGACAAGTGCGAAGCTCACAAAGATGGGGGAGAGCAAGGAAAGAATGGCAAGGTCTAAAAAGTGGTCGGACGACATTCAAAAAAGGGTTACGGGGATACTTAGGAGAGGCGAGTGTTCCACGGTCAAATTTTATGTATCGAAATTTTTGACTGAAAAACGTGTAAAACAGAAGAGATCATGATGGGGAAGTTCAGCGGTCGGTTTGTATATTTGAGGAATTCTGGGAAAGTGGCTAAGTATGGAATAAGGAAATGGTTGGGGGTTCTCATTCTCGGAAGCGAGGATTGAAGTTTTCATGAACGGACCAACCCGACCATGTGCAAATGACATTCCATGGTGTTTGAAATTAGCGCTTTCTAATTGCATGCCTAGAAATAAGATCTTATATATAATTGCTAATTGCTAATTGCAAAGGGGCGCTAGAACAGGAAACAACGACAAGAAACTGAATATTTATTGAACCCGCCAAGCCGATGATCCACCAAAGAAATTCAAAGTATGGAAAGCAGACAAATGAGCTTCAAAATGGGGTGACAATAGTTCCACAGAAGACGTCAAGACCTGACGGTTAAATTGTATTTCTCGGAAGTTTTCAGTGAAAAATGTATACCACGGAAGAGGGCATGATAGGTAGACCGTAATACGAAAGAGGGTATGATCTGAGTCCAGTTGTAAATTTGTATATCACAGAAGTGACGATATTGTTCGCAGGTCATGAAACAATAGAAGTCCAATCTAGAGCCCGCCTACCGAGAATTCACGGTTGGAGAAGTGTCTGGGTATGGAATGGGGAAGCAGTCGGTCAATGTCACGATATAAGAGCACAAGTGAAAGCATGAACCCACAAGTCCATCCACGCATGCAGCAAGACATATTCAAAAAAATGAATAAGTGATGAGAAAGAGAGAGTTCAGGGAAAAGAGAAACGGATATTTGGCCAAGTATAGAAGACGGAAAATAAGGGTCAATATATTCACATCTGTAACAAATTTGTATATCGCGAAAGTGACGGTACTGTTCACAGGTTCTGGAACAATAGAAGTCCAATCTAGAGCCTGACTACCAAGAATCCACGATCAAAGAAGTGTCTGGGTATGGAATGGGGAAGTGGTCAGTCAGTATTGCGATATAAGAGCACGAGTGCAAGCGTGAACCCGCAAGTCCGTCAACGCGCGCAACCATACATTTTCAAAAAAACAAATAAGTGATCAGAAAGATAAAGTTCAAGGAAAAGAGAAACAAATATTTTGTTGGTTGTGGAGCTTGATTATCTTCCTGATTCAGAGGTCCTTGCTTTCAGCCGTGTCTATACCCCATGAAGTATTTACACCCTAGAAGTATGTACACTCTTCCACGCAGGGGAGTGCAGAGGGGGGGTACCCCCTCTGCGGGGTCCGGGGGGTCCATCCCCCCGGCTGGGGG
>JZKD02S0126405.1:30514-53340 GCA_000966675.3 Picea glauca
GTTGTTGAGATCAGTCTCCAAGTGGGAGATTGTTGGTTGTGGAGCCTGATTATCTTCCTGATTCAGAGGTCCTTGCTTTCAACCGTGTCTATACCCCATGAAGTATTTACACCCCAGAAGTATGTTCACTCTTCCACGCGTGGGAGTGCAGAGGGGGGGTACCCCCTCTGCGGGGTCCGGGGGGTCCATCCCCCCGGCTGGGGGGTTTGGGGGCAAGCGGGCCCCCAGCGGGGGTTCGGGGGCAGCGTCCCCCGATGGGGGTTCAGGGGCGAAGCCCCCAAAGAAAAAATTGCCTTATAAAATTATATTGTAATTTCATTGTAAATCTGGACCGTTCATTATAAGGTCGCAGATCTAATGGTAGAAATTATGTTAGGGTTTTTTCCCTAGAAGGAAACCCTCTTTTATGAGGGAAATGTATTGCGGCTATGTATGGTGGTGAATATTGTATTCTGAGATAGGAGACTGTGAGAGAAAGAAGAGGAAGTTACAACGGGTTTTGCTGTAGGTTGTATCCCTTCATTTGTTGGATAATAACATAGGAAGGACCTGGCAATTTCTCTGGTGGACGTAGCCCACACTGGGTGAACCACGTATATCTGTGTCTCTCTTGTATTGTGTGTCTTCTGTGTTTTATTTCTGCATTTGTTTTATTTTATTGCTCCGCGGTCCTGTTTTTCTAACATATTTGGCCAAGTATAGAAGACGGAAAAGAAGGACCAATATATTCACATATGTAATAGATATCTCATTTTCCTGCCAAGATATATACTTGGAAAGAAGTGCGAAGTTGGAGGGCACAGAAAACAGCAACTACGAATATGGTTTGTGAGTTTACTTGGTTCTTGGTTGTATACTTCATCTGTCAATTTGTATAACATGAAACTCCGAGTCATTTTTTTAGCCAGCCAGCCCGCAAGTCCAGCTGTCAATTTGTATAGTGCAGAATTGTGGGTGTTGTTTGTAGGACACAAAACTATAGAGGAAATGCTTTTCCCTTTATTATAGATTATGTGGTGCAAATGTGGTATGGCTCATTTTATCACTTTTCCATCCGTAAACAATGGAAATCTTCAACCCGCCAGCCCTGGATCCTGTGTGTCAATTTGTATATCGCGGAGCTTCGAATGTTGTTTGGAGGTCACAAAAAAATAGAAGTGCAATGTTGAGCCAACCAACGTGCAAGTCCGCCTTTCAATTTGTATATCACAGAACTCTGGGTGCTACTTGTAGGAAACAGAACAATAGAGGGCCAATTTAAAGAAAGGGGAAGCGCTCGGTGGAAACACGTGAATCCGCCAAGCCGCGTAGCAAGGCATTTTCAGAAAAAAAAATGATTAAGTGACCAGGAAGAGAAACTATAGGGGATAAAAGAGTGGGAAAATAGAAAGGGGGAGGGCAGTTTTCGTAAGTGCAAATTTGTTTCAAAGAAGCGTCATTTTTGCAAAACCATCATTTTCTACTAATTGTTAACAAATGCATTGTTGAAGATTAGATTTTATTGCAAACTGTGAATGTAAGTATGTTCTTGGTACATTCTTCCATGACTGTAACATATTAACTTAAGTATTAAACTTCATTTTCTACTAATTGCCAGCAAATGCTTTGTTGAAGATTAGATTTTATTGGAACGTGTCGATGTAAGTGTGTTATCGATACATTCTTCCATGACTGTAATATATTAACTTAAGTATTAAACTTCTTTCATTATGGGTTTCTAGCATTAAAACTTAATAATTGCATGTCTAGAAACAACAATGACAATTTTGCTGCAAGATTGTACATTGGTATTGCTATGTTCTATCTGCATTACGAATAGAATTGAACTTTGGTTTGAAACTGTGTGTAATTCATTTTTTGTTTTCATAAAAGGTTGGTGGATTGACACAGTACATTTTCATATAATTGTTAGATGTTACATCTTAGAAAAAATAACCTAAGTAAACACAATATCAAAGAACTACGAGACCACCGAACCATGCCAATGAGAACAGGCGTTAAATCCAGAAAAGAAGCAACAACGAAGACTTCAAGGAAAATTTTCTTAATAGCAAATCCATTTAAAAATAAAATAAACACTGAGTATTGTACATCTATCCTTAGAAATTGGACCCAAATATTCCGTCCAAAACATTGAAAGTATCTGCCACAAACATAGGCACGAGATCCGCAGTATGCAGAATCCTTGCAGTTTTCTCTTCGATGAATCATCATGTGGTAAAATTGATAGTTTTCAGAAGCTTCCTATGAGGCAGAAGACGAAAAACGTTGCACGGCAAATGGAATAGCCCTCAACTGAAACTTAGGACACAAATATAAATTTCCTCTTCATAGTCGAAAAAACTTCAAGGAAACAAGTTGCACGTGCAATTTTAGAGGCCCAAATTAGTCCATTCTGGGTGGAAGGAGATGACTAGTAGAAATATGCCTTGCAGTAGTGAGAGTTATGGACTTGATTCCCGAAGATGTTAATTGTATATCCAGAGAACGGGATAGTATTCCCACAAGTAAATAATTTTTTGGCTTGAAATATATCTCTGGGAGCATCAACATATCATTTCTTTACAGTGAAACTCTTCCGCCTAGAACAGACTAATTTGGACCTCTAGAATTCCTACTTTCACACTACAAAGAAGCTATTGCGTTTAGCATCAGTTTCTTTTCTAAAAATCCTTTTGGTGTTGTCAGGACCTCCATCTCTAAGCTGGGAAGTTCTGCCCATTATGGTTGATTTCAATTTGGGTGCAGGAGTGGGAACAGTCTTTGCATTGCCATCATCCATTGTCATATCATCGCCCATCAGATCATCTTCTTCTGGCTCGGAATCCATGAAATCAACCTCTGTGTCAGCCATCAATGTAACTGGGTAGGTTCTCTGAGCAGGAAGGGTTGCCTTGGAACTATTTGGCTTGAAATATATCTCTCGGTGTACCAAGGGACCATCTCCTTTTTTGCTCCTGGGCAAAGGGAGATGAGTAGTAAGAATATACCCTGGAATAGTGGAACCTCTGGCCATTATTCCTGAATTGTTTTACTGTATGTGGACAGAACTGTTGCCACAAGTTAACAAGAATTTTTGTTTGCTTGAGATGATGTTTGAAATGAAAATTGGGGAGGGATAATATAACCCTCCGCAGATTATGGTTTAATGCGCATCAATGGAATATATCCTCGATCCTTTCCTTGATCAATGACAATCTCCAAGGTTCATGCAGAATGAGTTGTTACCATTAAAGCTCAATAATTGCATATTTATAAAAAAGTGCGAAGGTCGCAATGATGGCGAAGAGAGATTAATAATCAGAAATTTTTTAAAGGTGCCAACCCACCGGCGAACAAAAACAGATTGCATCATGTTTGAAATGAATACTTGGAAAGGATAACATACTTCTGCACAAATCTTGGTTTAATTCGTAGTAATGAAAAATATTCTCCGGCCTTCTGGACATTAATGACAATCTTAATGGTTCCTGCAGGATGAACTGCTAGCATTAAATCTTAATTATTGCATATCTAGAAACAAGTACGAAGGTAGCAGTGATGGCAAATTGTGACGAAGCATTGTACATTCCGTGCACCTGCCAACCCACGAAATCGATTCCAATAAATTCCCAAGTATGGAAAGCAGTCGGGCGAGTTACAAAAGAAAAAGGGCAGAAGATCTACCCAGGATACGTGAAGGGCCGATGGTCATATTGCATCTCAGTGATAGATATCAGTCGTCAATTTGTATGTCATGGAATTTCGGCTACTGTTTGTCGTAGGGGAACAATGGAAGCGCAATGGAGAGAGGGCAATTTTTATATTGTTGAACTTCAAGTTCTGTATATAAAATCATAAGACATTGGGAAAAAGGACCAAGTAAACAGAAAGAGAAAGTATACGATATGAAGGGGAATTTGTTTGCTAATTTGTAAATCGTGGAAGTCCGGGTGATATTTGCAGGCTATGGAACAGTGGAAACACAATGTTAAACCCACCTATGCAGGAACCCACGATTCAAAAAGTTTGTTCAATATGAAACGGAGAAGCGGTCAGTCGGGCTGGTGATATAAAAGTAACAATGGAAATCTGAAGATGTGAATCCTCCAAATCCCACACCTAGACATTTTTCGAAAAATGATTATGTAAAGAAAGGGAAAGCAAAGAGAAAAGAGAAACTAGAAATTTTCCAAAAAACAAGTAATACACACTAAATATGTACTATAAAGTATGAACATGAGATTTTATAGAGCATGTACGGATCTCGCATTCCATACTTAGCCACTTTTTGGATCATAGGTTCTCGGGCTAGTGGGCTCAAAATTGGGCCTCTATTGTTCTATGGCCTACAAATAGCATCCAGAATTCCGTGATATACAAATTGGCAAGCGGACCTGCGGGCTAGCTCGGTCAACATTGCACTCCTTTTGTTTCATGTCATACAAACAACACTCAGAGTTCCATGATATACAAACTGACAAACGGACTCCAGGGTTGGCGGCCTCAAGAGTGGGATTGTTTACGGATGGTAATCCCTATTAACTATTTAACATTATCTAAAAACATTATTTTCAATACTAAATTATTAATATTAAATATTGATATTGTACAATTTAATTACACAAGAAGGTTTGTACAATATGAAACAAGGAAGTGGTCGGTCGGGCTGGTGATATAAAAGTAAGCGAAATCTGAATACGTGAATTCTCTAACTTCCGTACCAACAAATTTTTCGAAAAACGAGTAATACATAATATGTACTTTTAGAAAGTATGGACATGAAATTTTATAGAGAATGTACTGATCCTGCATTCCATACTTAAGCCAGTCTTTGGATCGCGGGTTCTCGAGCTGGTGGGCTCAAAATTGTGGATCTATTGTTCCGTGTGCTACAAATAGCACCCAAGAGTTCCGCGATATACAAATTGACAGGTGGACTTGCTTGCTGGCTCACTCAACATTGCATTTCTATTGTTTCGTGTCCTTCAAATAGTACTCGGAGTTATGCCATATACAAATTGAAAGATGGACTCTAGGGCTGGTGGGATCAAGCTTGCGATTGTTTACAGATGGTGATCCATATCAACTATCTAACACTACCCAAAAAAATTATTTTCAATACTAAAGTATTAATATTAAATATTGATATTGTACAATTTAATTACATAAAATTATTAAAGGATGTTAAATATCTTATTTCAAAGAAAAACACGCATATTCGGAAACTTGC
Organism: Picea glauca; assembly: GCA_000966675.3. Taxonomy (NCBI): domain Eukaryota; kingdom Viridiplantae; phylum Streptophyta; class Pinopsida; order Pinales; family Pinaceae; genus Picea; species Picea glauca. The sequence continues at coordinate 35,727 of JZKD02S0126405.1, forward strand.
ATTCCAAAAATTTTGTATAATATGAAACGGGGAAGAGTTCGGTCAGGCTGGTGATATAAAAATGGGTGGAAATCTGAACACGTGTATCCGTCAAGTTCCGCACCTAGAAATTTTCCCAAGAAACGAGTTATATATACTAAATATGTACTTTTATAAAGTATGGTCATGAGATTTTATAGAGCATGTACGGAGCCCTCATTCCATACTTAGCCACTTTTTGGATCACGGGTTCTCGGGCTGGCAGGCACAAAACGGGGCCTTTGTTGTTCCGTGCCCTACAAATAACACCCAAAGTTCCGCAATATACAAATTCAGAGGCAGACTTGTGGATTATTTGAATTTTAAGGGCCTCTTGTTGATGTAATAGCACAATTGGACTTGGGCCAATTTATATTCATTTATTACAATATTAAACAGAGAAGCAGTCAGTCGGGCTAGTGATATAAAAGTAATTAAAATCTGAAGTCGTGAATCCGCCAACTTCCGCAACTAGAATTTTTTCGAAAAACAAGTAATACATACTAAGTATGTACTCTTATAAGGTATGGACATGAGGTTTTTATAGAGCATGTATGGATCCCGCATTCCATACTTGGCCACATTTTTTGTCACGGGTTCTCAATCTGGTGAGATAAAAACTGGGCCTCTGTTGCTTTGTATCCTACAAATAGCACCCACAGTCCCGGTATATACAAATTGATAGGAGAACTTGCGGACTGGATCGCTCAACATTTCACTTCTATTGTTCTGTGTCTTCCAAACAACATTTGTAGGAAATGAGTAATACATACTAAATATGTACTTTTATAAATGATGGACATGATATTTTATAGAGCATGTACGGATCCATCATTCCATACTTAGCCACTATTTGGATCATGGGTTCTCGGGCTGGTGGGCTCAAAATTGGGCCTTTATTGTTTTGTGCCCTACAAATAGCACCCAGAGTTCCGCGATATACAAATCAACAAGCGGACTTGCGGGCTATTAGAATTTTAAGGGCCTCGTGTTTATGTGATAGCACAATTGGACTCGGGCCAGTTTATATTTGTTTATTACAATATCAAACGGGGAAGCGGTCGATCGGGTTGGTGATATAAAAGTAAGTGAAATCTGAAGTTGTGAATCCGCCAACTTCCGCACCTAGAAGTTTTCCGAAAATGAGTAATACATACTAAATATGTACTCTTATAAAGTATGAACATGAGATTTTTATAGAGGATGTACGGATCCCGCATTCCATACTTGGCCACATTTTGGATCATGGGTTCTCGGGCTGGCAGGCTCAAAATTGGGCCTCTATTGTTTTTGTGCCCTACAAATAGCACCCATAATTCTGCGATATATAAATTGACAAGCGGACCTATGGGTTGGCTGACTCAACATTGCACTTCTATTGTTCTATGTCCTCCAAACAACACTCAGAGTTCTATGGTATACAAATTGACAGACGGACTGCAGGGTTGGTGGGATCAAGATTTCCATTGTTTACGGATGGTAATCCCTATCAACTATCTAACATGATCTAAAAACATTATTTTCAATACTAAATTATTAATATTAAATGTTGATATTGCACAATTTAATTAGACAAGAAAGTTTGTACAATTTGAAATGGGGAAGTGGTCGGTCGGGCTAGTGATACAAAAGTAAGAGGAAAATTGAACACGTGCATCCACCAACTTCCACAACTAGAATTTTTTCCGAGAAACAAGAAATACATACTAAACATGTACTTTTATAAAGTATGGACATGAGATTTTATAGAGCATGTATGGATCCTTCATTCCATACTTAGCCACTTTTTGGATTGCGGGTTTTCGGGCTGGCAGGCTCAAAATTGAGCCTCTATTGTTCTGTGTCCTACAAATATCACCCAGAGTTCCATGATATACAAATTTACAAGCGGACTTGTGGGCTCTCTAGCTCAACATTGCACTTCTATTGTCGTGTGTCCTCCAAACAACACTTGGAGTTCTGTGACATACAAATTGATAGAAGGATTCCAGGACTGGCGGGCTCAAGATTGCGATTGTTTACGAATGGTCATCCTATCTAACATTATCTAAAAAAATTATTTTCAAATACTAAATTATTAATATTAAATATTGACATTGTACAATTTAATTACATAAAATTATCAAACAATGTTAAATCGCTTATTTTTTTTAAAAATGAAGGAAACAAAAGAAGGTTTTTTAAAATTCTATCACCGCAAGCATAACAATGACCAATTTGAATTATAAGGGCCTCTTGTTGATATGATAACACAATTTCACTTCACACAGTATATATTCATTGATTTCAAATTATTCCGGGAGATTAATTTTACCAAGTTCATCAATTAAGGAAAAATGCTAAAACAAGCTACATACTACATTTGCATCACAGCGCCATAGAAATTATCAGGCAGATTTGAGGGCTAGCTAGCAAAAAAATTCAATTCTATTGTTCCATGTCCTCCAAAAAACAATCATAGGTCTGTGATATACAAATTGACAAACAAAGCATACAACCAAGAACCAACTAAACTCCAAACAAGCTGCAAGCAAGTTCCCACAAGGTTCCATAGACCACGATGCATTGACCTTTGCATCAAACAATTTGATATACAAAGAAAACACATCGCCGCATTCATTTTCTCTTACATCTGGTATATGTTCCCGGTAGAAAATAACCAGGGCCATGGGATATATGGGGTTTTCTTCCATGCTTCCCATTTTTTGACCAAACAATCTTATGCGCAGTCGAGTCCGACGAAAATTCATCTCGATGTTGAAGAAATATTATAGAGACACGAGGTATTTTCGTTTCCTACCAAAGTTTGATATTTTTTTTCCCTTCTTCATTCGATATGAAAAATTGCATTGTCCTTATTTAAGGTGAATTTGTTGTGTATCTGAAGGTCCCATAGCATGTAGACACTACTTTCCTTTTTTTGTAGATACATTCCATATGACAATTCTGCCAAATTAGGAAGCACATTTTGTAACAAAGGTTTCCTAACTGTACAATATACGGTTGTGTTTCCCACGGTTTGGATGGTAGCATTAAGGAAATTTTCATATATATATGGAAATTTTTCACCGCATCACAGAAAATCAATCGTATCATCACTTATCAAAGTGGAGGCAGAAGCAGGAGAGTTGCATTTCACACATACAGGTTCAAAGGGGGTCGAGTACGCATTGACTACAACTAAAACACCTTCAACCTGGGAACACGAGCATAGGAATTAATACATTGAACAATATAATACACAACTGCACACCCCCCCCCCACTCTTAAAAAAATAAAAATAAAATAAAATAGGTCGTAGAAATTTGTTAAAGGCTATTTGTATAAGCAACGTGAAGATGATTTTGTGGATGTATATGCACAACAATTGTATATCTATCTAGTCTCTTCAGATCATGTACTATATCTGCTCGCAACTCTGTTACAAACGTTGTTTGGGTTGTCCAAAAGATCCTTTCTCTAACATCCATTTTCTTTGTTATATTTTTAAAGTGCATAAGTGGAATCTTCCCTTTATGCAATTGTTGCTCCATTGACAAAAAAAAATTTGAATAAGTATCGAACAATTGCAGATGCAACATGGAACACTGCAATATTTGTGTAACTTACCCAAGATACATGCACATGCAAAAGTAAAGGACAAAACTGGATATGAAAAGAGGTACCATTTCCTTGTCGATGTCTGAATCTCCATCCTTTATATGGAGAATGTGTTGCAAGCCAAGTTTTCTGGCTAGTGTGACAACTACGCCAATCATTCTGATTGGGTAAATATCAATGCTCTGTGCAAGCTGGATGATAATTACGTCCGAGACGAAACGATATTCTGAACAAACAATGAGAATTTTTTCCACAATACTTGTTTCGTTGAGCAAAATAATTCGATCACAATCACCACGGTCATATACTGTTTTGGGAAATATATTAAAATTTGTAATGGATATCCCATTACCAGGCAATATCTTTTATGCATGTTTCTGGACAAGTTGTGTAGGAATAGTCAGTGTCACTATCATCATGGCCTCCTTGTCTATCATGTCAGCACGCATAATGGATCTAGTTTTGTTTTCCTTGTCCAAGTAGGTTCGATAGACGACCATTATGTCCCCGATGAACACTTGTCCAGTTCAGTGGTTGTTCAAGCCCTCTATTGATATTACTTTGGGTGTTACAACTCTAGACCTGGTGACAATTTTGAACAGGAAAACTAAAGTGAATGGTAGTGTGAAATTTTATTTTTTCTTGTATTCTTCTTTCACTGGCATAAATCTACAAGTACATGCATAGCTTCGATGAAATATGGAGCAAGAGTTTTGCAACCACACCTCTTAGTCTGCGGAACATGTGGCATGTTCAACGTCTCGCTTGTACTTGTTGATACTTCTTGTGAACTGCAAACCATGTATTGTAGATGACATCAACATATTCATCATGCCATAGATGAACATATATCTGAGGATATTTGTTTGGTAAACATAGTAACAACAGAGTGTATGCATATTTACCTTTGGCCTTATTGGTTTGTTGATGTCTGGGATGACTGACCACTCATGCCCATGTCACTAGTCCAACATTTTCTGATGCATGTGAAGATGAACATCATGAATAAACAAGCATATGAATTGTATATTGTCCATCGAAAGGACTAAATAATCGTAAAATTGTATGCATCTGATTTTTTTAACTAGAAAAATGTGTAACAGTAAACAAGGCGTGAGGGCGGGTCACCACGGCCAATTTGTATATCACGGACCCCCGAAATCTAGGGGAACAATCTTGAACCTACCATCCCGACACCCGCAATCGACAAAGTGGGTAACTATGGAATAAGGTAGAAGTGCGACCATAGATGTGAAACCATTAGTCCGCCAACCTACGCACCACCAAGGCATTTTTGGAAAGACCACTAAGCAGATCAATTAGAAAACAAAAGGGATAGTAGAAAATGAAAAAATTAGAAATAAGGAGGGCAGAAAGGCCCATTGCTTCCAAGCCATCATTTTCAAGTCTAATATTATATTCCCCCACCCAGTTTGTATATTTAATTTACTAGCACAGTTGGTATACCTTTTAAAATATTGTACCACAAAACCCTTTGTTTTTGCACAAAACAATTCATCTTCTTGTCCAACCAACCTGGTTTTCCAAGATAGCAACGTCGATTATGCAATGGACATGAAGGCAAGTTAGTATGAATACAAACATGTAAAATAAAGAGAAACTGGTCTATTTACCCACCAAAGAGTCCATCATCCTCTCTAGCCATTCTATTTATTTAAATGTAGCAATGCAGCGAAAACACAATGAACATGAAGCAGGTTAGTATGTAGGATGGCATGTAATGAAGATAAGTTATAATGAAGACAGACATGTAAAAGAAAGAGAAACGGGGGTTATTTACCCGCGAAAGAGTCCATCATCATCTCCAGCCATTTTGTTTGTTTAAATGTAGCAATGCAGCAAAAACACAACGGACATGAAGTAGGTTAGTATGTAGGAAGGCATGTAATGAAGATAAGTTATCATGTAAGAAGGTACGCAACATCTAGATACAATAAACTAGGTGAACACATATACAGAAAATAAATGAAATAAAAAATAACGCAATATGAAATAATAGTACAAGCATGCACCTTTCTATATCCTCTTCAACCGATGTAGTCAAGACTCTGTCGTTTTGTCCAACTATTCTGTTTGTTTGAATGTGGGAACGCACAAAATACAATGAACATGAATGGAAGCTGGTATGCACTGGAGAACAAGTAATATGTAGATACAGTAAAAGAGACTCAACGAACAATCTAAAAGATAAGCAGAAACATGAACCTTTGTGCTTCTCCATGCATAGTTGTAAATGTGTAATTTTTTTCTCCTTGCCCAAAATATATTGCAAGCCACAAAATATCATGAAATTACATGGCCGTAGCTAAATGATTTATGGTTTTCCATGGAAAAGTATCCAGATATGATTCCACCGATGGAAATACATGTTCTTTATCCTCTACATGGACTATTGTTCCCATGATACAATATTTTGGTTTTCCGTGGCAAACTACCTAGATATGCTTCCAGACATCGAAATATAATTTTGCAAAATCTTTGTTGTACATATCATATCTCAAGTACAACACAAATTGTATCATGGGAATACCAGTGTGTGTAGAGGACAAAGAACATGTAATTTCATATGGGCACATCTGACCATACATGGTTTATAAATGCATCGTGCATATGCTTTATTTTAACAAAAAAACAACGGATATTGCAATTTCACATGTAATTTTTTAACAATTTTGCATGCAACTATTTTCTGTCATGCCAGCACTGAAGCACCAGCAAAATCTCACAGAAGAACAAATATCAACCTTGATAGATAGGTAAAATAACACAATTACATGTCGACTCATGGGTACAGGTGTTGAACACTGTAAAGCACCCCAAAAAAAATAATAATCCAAAAAAAAAAAAAAACAGCTCCAACTACCAACACTGGACGCCAACCCTGGAAGGTCGAATCAAACAAAAGAAAATAGCAAGCACCAAACTAGCTAGAAAGCACGAATAGGCCGAACTACAGCGCCAGGGACCCAAAGCATAAAATCGAGCCAAACAAACACAACCAGCAACCCAAGAACCAATGAACCAGCGAACAAGCAACAACCACCGAACCAGTAAACAACATATGCATCTCCAACGATTACGAAACTACAGTCAAAGAATAGAAGGAAACAGAAACATACAATGAGCATGCCACTAGAAATAAGCAAACATTCTTACTTGCAAACTGCAAACACTGAACAACAAACAAGGAATAGAAAATGAAACTATGGCATGGAAACTTACTCTGAAATGATGAAACACAGAAGCATGGGTCGAATCGTGAACGAAACAACAACAAGCAGCATTCGATGAACCAGCAAAGAAGAAGCACTCACTGAACCAGTAAACAATGTATGTAGCTTCAACAATGACGAAATTGCATTGCAAAGGTATAAGAAGGATCAAACATACAATGCCTATTCAACTAGCGGTGGACAACAATATTGTGCAAAATCACTGCAACATTGTATGGAAAATTTCGAGGAAAAATGTACTCCGAGAAGTGTATTTAGATAAACATTTAAAGTTGTCAGGCTATCTAAGGACCTCATGGTATGCAAACATTTAAGTTGTCGGGCCTTTTGGAGGACCTCACGTCATGTAAACATTTAAGTTGTCGGGCCTTTTGGAGGACCTCACGTCATGTAAACATTTAAGTTGGCATGCCTATTCAAGCACCTCAAAAAAAGTGTCAATAAACTTTATAAACTGATACAGCTTGGAATTCTCTATCACTATAAAGCTTGGATATCAAAACATTTCAATATTATTAATACAAATAAAAACTTAGGGATATATTCAACTAGTAGAAAATGCTAATACAAACATTCGAACTAATTCTAGCATTAATCCGCCTTCAAGCAATACATACGAAAAATATATGATTCAAAAAGACTATATACAATAAAAAGTTTGGATATGTTGTCATATAAAACATTGGGAATAGCGAAGCCGACAATAAGACCTCCAATCTCTTATCCAATCAGATCAGTACATATATGGTACTTTTTATTATATAAAAATCTACGTTTTTAGTTCCCTAGCTCCAACAATAGGTATTATGCAAATATTCCTGGTCAAAGAACAAACTAATATGTAGTCAATGATTTATCGATCACTATAGTCCCTCTTTGCCTACGGCAAGGACTAATAACTCTTAAAACATAAAAGAAAGATACGGTTTTAAAATATTATGAAAGTCTTAAATAGTTTTTTAATGATTATGTTGATTGAATTTTAATATAATATAGTATAATATTTTATTTTTAATAATTCAATGTGATATAATATAGTTGTATTTTTAATTTAATATAGTTAATTTAATACAATACATTAAATTTAATGTATAGTTAATTAATATAGTTGATTTATTTTTTGTAATGTTGTGAATTAATTCAAATTCATAAATATAGTTGATTTAATTTGTCTCATAAAAGTACAACCACATTATTAAAATTGGTTGATATACATTTGGGGATCTTTCAAAAACTAATAGGGTAGGACATATATCAACCACTTTTAATAATGTAGTTATGCTAATATAATGTGATCAAATTTGTTTGATACGAGTTACAATTTTATAAGATTGTTGGCTTTTGTTTCCCACTTACTCATCCACTCACTTTTATAACAACTCCACATAGTAGCATTACCTTCCACGGTTGCAAGAGATGTAAAGAAAATTGAAGCAATGTTCTTTCAAGTGGATTATTATTAGATTAATTCAAATTCTAGTCAAGAAATTACTAATAAAGATCATCTAATTATAATATTTATACTAATGAAGTGTTGATATAGAATTACTTTATATTAACAAGTGTTTTATATAAGTGCTAAGTCGATACTTACATTGCTACCACATCCATTACAACATGATAAGAGACCATCACAATGGTCATGGCACGATAAATCCTATTCAAAACGTAACACTAACACATTAGAAATTTTTAAGAAAGGTGTGATGGGAAAACTCGCATTACCCATTTTATTAGTCCTTGTCTCTAGAGAGGGACTCTAGCAACTGCCTTGTCGTTGACCATGGTATTATCTAGTCTCTTTTGCTACATTAATTGGTGCATCTTGCAATGTCTTTGTCTACTTTTCTGTAAAAATTGTTTATTTCTATTTTTAAAAATTTTAATAGATTTTAAATATTTTCTAAATATTAAAAAAAAAAAATTGCTATTCGTTTATTCACGCACTACCACATCTCTTAGGAATTGGAGTCAATGAATTCTTTCTCAGGCATTGCAGATGATGTTTGCAAGGTTTATTTGCACTGTAATCAAATGAATGATGTTCAAGGCTATGGCGTGCCACTTACAACCACCTCCTCCTGGCCACCACCCCACCTAGCCACCACCTCACCTCCCCAGACTACCTAAGTTTACGTTCATACTTTACTTTTTCCATAAAGTCTAAAGAAAAAATAAGGATCAGAGATGGAGAGCTGCATTGAAGGTGAAGTCCTGGTTGTTAAAAATTATTTTCGTCACCCCTAATGACCGTTTATGATGTACACCTATCCATTGTCTTTAGAAGAATCAATGGCTTGAATCCCTGAAGAAGAATGAAGACACATTTTCCCAGAAAGATGAAAAATATATTTTACTTTGTAAAAACCTTATAAAAAGGGATCGTCGTACCTCGCTTAGTGTTAAGGGTGCGAATATTTAGGATCGTTGCAATTTTCACCATAGTAGCATGCAATGTCATCGTAGTTTGCTCAGTTTTAAGGGTGCGGCGATTTTTCGTACGAAGAATAAGAGAATCTTCTCGATGATTCTAGAATAAGAGCTTCGAGGGTGAGGTGACCTCCGATCAGTTTGGATCTGAGTTGTATCCCTGTTCTCATTGGATCATCCTAACCTCCTTACCCTATCCTTTTCATCTTATAAAAGGAGGGGAGTTCTTATTGGGAAAGTTATCTTTGGAATGTTTAGAGAATTTTTGGAACTTCAGCTTATTTACGAAGGTTTAGCCAATGAGATATTAGTCTAGCCAAGAGTTTTGAGTGTTAGGGCCTATGTTGGCTTTGAGATTTTCTTTGTCAAGATAGATTGTTGGTCTCAGGATCTGTGGAAAAGAAGTGTGTGGGAAGAAAGGAACTGTTGGAAGGGACCTTACAACATCAAGGCATTGGTTGTATTCTTCTTTTCATATATTTAATACACTGATATATTTCTTTTCCATAAAATTGGTCTTATTTTATTGTATGACTCCTTGATCACCTACATAGGTTTTGTTGAGTATACATCTTTGATGTCACTTCATTGGATTATGTCTTTTTATAGGTTCAACATCCTATAAGCCTTGGAACGAAGCAAGGATGACACTAGCGAGGACAAATGACATTTAAAAGGTATGTCATTTATTTCTTTTTAGTTAGTATGTTTGATAGTTAAAACTTAGGGAAAGTTTTATATTCTATTTTGTTTTGTTCTAATTTATTATTGAAGTTAGGGAGATCAGTTTGTGTCTTCACTTACCGATTTGTACGATAAAAAAATTGGTGACCATGCTGGGGAATATATGGTGCTCCTTGTTCTCTTGGGAAATATATATAGAATGTGTGTGTCGACACACACATTCTACAAAGTATTTCAGATGTCACATGTTCCAACTTCATACTTTGGGGGACATTTTGTTACACATTATTTTGGTCACCCCTGTGATCAATTGACGATATGTGTATTTCTTACTCCTCTGTTCCCTGAAGCTACTGAAGAAATAAGACTTTTTCCCTTGATAAATAGAATCATCTCTCATTTCTTAAAAACACTATCAAAGAATATCGTCGCACCTTGCCAAATGATAAGAGTGTTATGATCCCTGATCATCGCATGCTGCACCATAGTTTACTATGATGTCGTCATAGGATACTTGTTTTTAGGGTGCGACGATACTCAAGCAAAGGAAAAAGGTGAAATTATCGAAGGTTGTAAAATGGAATCTCTAGAAGGATGAGATGGCCTCCGATCGGTTTGGATCTCACTCACTTATCTGATTTAGTGGGATTATCCTAATATATTCATCCATCTCTATTCACTCTATATAAAGAGGGATATCTCATGGGAAAGGCTAGGCTGGATTATGCATGAAGAATTCTGTTGAAGATTGTACTTGTGATAGATTTTCTTTAGATTTCCAAGTCAGGTTGTGAATACTCTTCATCAAAATAATTGGAGAAAAGGTGTGTGTGTTGAAGCAAAGTGCCATTGGAAGGGACCTTGCAACATCAAGGAATAGGTTGTATTATCCACTTTCATTAATATAATGCAGTGATGCATTTATTCCCTATAAAAGTGTCTCCATTTTTATTGTATAACTCCTTGATCTTATGCATAGATTTCATTGGAATATATATATATATATATATATATATATTGTTGTTATCTTTCTTTGTTTTTTTGTGCTTCTTAACAGGTTCAACATCCCACAAATCCAAATATGGAGAAAGGGCGATACCAGCAAGGATCAACTGAAGTTTAAATGGTATGTCATTTGTCCCTCTTCGAACTAGTTTACATTACAATGAAATCTAAGGAGAAGCTTGTATTCTGCTATGTTTTGTTCTAATTTCTTGATGAATTTAGAGATATTAGTTTGTTTTAGCACTTACTGATTTTTTTGATAACACTGAACCACATGGATCTCAGTCCTTGTTTCTCCTGAGCATGGCAGAGTACGAGATATTATGATTGCACAGTGAATTGAATAACTTGAACTCATGTAGAGCATCCCTATAGATTCATATATTTTAGAAGAACCCATTCCAGGGCCTTATCCCTTTCTAGATCCTTTGGCCCATTCGAGCAAGTGGTAAGCCCAGGGCCTTATCCCTTTCCAGATCCTTTAGGGCCTTAGCTCTTTCCAGATACTTTGGCCCATTTGAGCAAGCGGTAAGCCTGCAACCACTTAGTTTTTAAGTTGTATATAAAGAGCATAGAACTGATATTTCAATTAACTTAATGAAGATTGTTTCCTTGGATAATCAGGCCGCAACTAGTCTTGAAAATACCTACAAAAATCACAAAAAAATGACCTAGTGTAACATTTTTATTTAAAATGAATAAGCATGTAGACTATAAAGGTGTCTGCTATGTTTAACAGAAGTCACTCGTGGATGTAGGAACCTTGTATAAATCACGGGTTAATTGATGTTCAAGGGTGTTGGGAATAATTATGTTGGTATCCTATAAGTGAACTATAAGAAAACTAAGTGTGGAATTAAAATAAGAGAATGAAGTAAAGAGAAGTGGATTGATATATTGTTAATGTATATGAAAATGCTTAGTCTATGCGATAAAAAAGAGAAAAAGAAAATGGATACTAGTTGGAGTGTGGGATCATGTATTGAATGCCTTCCATCATTGTGAAACCGCTGTGATGTTTATTTCTTCTTCATCTCTAATTCTCCTCTTATGTGTGAGGTTGGTAGGCTACTTCCTAAATGTTATAGTTGAGCTTACATTTTTATAATTTATACTTCACACATGTAAATTTATGGCATCAGATCTGTTGTTGTGCAAAAGGTAAGAGAAACTACTAAAATGTTTTACGAAGAGTATGATCAGAACAATAAAAATGAACACATATCTTGAATCTGTTTGGATCTCTTATGTTTTTATACATAACACTATTAATTTTTTCCTTTTTCGCTAAAACTACATACAAAGAAAAATCTAATTGTTTTCCAATTTGTCTCTACGTATAATTGTATTGAATCAAATTTCTATAATGTGGATAATAACTTGTCATTAGGAAGGGGAGACAAGGAGATACTCTGGAAGTATTTTCATGCAAATTCAGTACCTAATTGGATTTCAACTTTGTTTTTTCTATCCAAATGAGTTGTTGAAGCGTACATAGTTTACATATAGATCCACACTAAAGCGTCTCCCAAATAATTGACACATTTGAAGAATATATGCAAAGTGAACAAAGGGTTTACAATGCTTTCTTTGTGGAAATTTCTGAAACCCTAATAATATTCTTGGAGATAATGATATCCGAGGAAACATGGTTTTTTGTTCCCAAGCGATGTTGGCTACATCTAGTGGTTTGAAATCCTTGTCCTCCTTCATGGACTAAGACATAAACGATGAATATGCATGATTCCATCTCAGAACAGTCCGGCCAAGAAGTGTGGAAATAGCATGAGAAATTGAATACAACTTGGTTCAAACCACGACAACCCAAGCTCATAGAGAACATGAAAAATAAATGTTAAGAAAATGCATCATGAGCTACATCTAAAGGCAGATTTACCAAATACAAGAAATAATGTTTTTTTTTTCTTCAAACAGATATGCTTGATATGTTCTCTACTAGATGGTGGCTCTGGATATGTTGTTCTAACTGGTGACGGTCTAAACACATGGTTGGTAACAACTATGTTAGTGGAAAACATAATATAATGTTTCAATTATTAACTTGTTTGTAAGAATTAGAATTGATATCGCTTTGGGTAACATGTTTGTTATCGCTTTCGATGACACTTTGGATGCACCTTGATTTGTTCAAAGTTTCACTAATCGATTTATTTTCTAAAATCCACGTTATTCATGGCCAATGGACCTTAATTCATTCAAACACACTACATCTCTTCTATGTATAAAAATCATTTACTTCTCTGGCATGATGATGGACGACCCTAGAACCTTTAAAAATTAAATTTTAATAAAATTTAGTCAGAGCAAGAGTCCTTCATATATTGAAATAATTTATATGTCCTTGATAAACACACACAAAAAGAGTTCACATCACATTGAATATTTATTTAAATAAAAAAGAAATTTACAATATTAAAGTGTAATTGCGATTAAGTTCACAAATGGTTATTGGTTATTTATTAATATTCATCACGTTGTGATACTAATAACTTAAAAACATATTTTTATAATTTCAATATAATAAGTTTAATTGCAATGAAGCTCTCAAGTTGTTATATAATACTACCTATGTCACGCTCATACCATCTTATCTTATAGTTTACTTGAAATATTTTATGTTTATATTGTGTAACACATCCAAAACAAGTGTTGCATGGCAGCGTAGTCCCTGCCAGGTTGGAATGGGAATAAATGCATGTTGAAGTACATGCGGTATCCATGCAGAGGATGACAAATATAATAGACCTAGCATAGTTGAAGGAAAAACAAAATTTCATTTACGAATTACTTTTCTTTGAAATTTATCACATATGAAAAAAGGACCAGGAAACACACACATTAAACATTCAAATATAACAAATACAATTTCTTGACATCCAGCATAGTTTTCTATGAAATGTATCAAAAAGTTACATCACACACATTAAACATTCAAATATAACAAACATGTGTTACATATTTCTAGAATTTGTTCCATATTTCTGGTCTATTACATATTTATGGAATCTGTTCCATATTTTTGGAAATTTAAATGTGTTTGTCATATAGACTAGGATTGGGGCTCCCATGGACCATAAAAAGAAATAAGTACAAGAATTAGGATAGTAGAAAGAAGAACTACTCAGCGGTAGAGAGGAAGACCTAAAAAGAACAAATTGGAAGTTATGATCCTTTGGATAGAGATTTCTATTTAAAGAGGTAGAACAACTGGATTGATAAAGAAAACAAGATGAGATAAGTATAGACTTACTATGAAGCCCATGCGTTTTTGGTGTTGTTGTCCACGGTCGTTGGAATCATGCCAATCGATTGTTGCCCTTCCTCGATGAGGTTTTCCATTCTCCGTTAGAACCATTCTTCAATGTAGCTTCTCATGGGGGCCACGTTGATTTCATCCTAGATTTATATGTCGAAAAGATCGTTTTCTAATTTCCTTAGATCCATAGAAATACTATGCAGAGCCTGTTCAATTTCTTCATTGTGTACTACATAGTCTAGTACCCAGTTCTCGAGCTCATCTACCCAATATTCAAGGATGTTGCAAAACGTTTCTAAAGACAACCCCTTTAAAATATCAAGTTGTTCATCGAAGGCTTCTTTGGTCATTGACAAGGATTTAAGGACTAAGTTTGGGTCTTGAACCTCATTGGTACTTCCGGCTAAGTCTATTTGGTTCAGGTTTCTGAATAATTCTTCTTTTTCTAATATGGCTTGTTCACATGATTCGACAATGAGCTACAGGTTCTTAACTTTCTTTTGCCAACATGCTTTTAATTTTTTGATCTGCTTTGGGGAGGGGAGGTCCTCTTGTCTTCTTTTCAGATCCAAGTTGTTGATGGCATGGTTGGAAAAAGGAGTCAGCATCTATTCATAGAAATTTTGATCATTTTTTAAATTCGTCTGCAAATGTTCGTGCAAATCATTTGCCTTCTTTCAAAAGGAAGCTATATTTTGTGATGTTTCCCAGGTTTCAGCAACTAGCTACATTCTTTTCTTGATGTTATTCTCTACAAGGGTTCTACACGATGTGAGGAGGATGGAGGATACTTTTAACTTGGTTGCAGGTGTAGCAGGCACGTTTTTTTCTAAAGGACTGGAAAACTCTGGGGTAGCAATGAAAGCCTGCTCAAATTCCTTGACGAGGTCTTTTAGTTTGGCATTCTCCGCTTCAATTCCTACAGTGGAATCATTAAGAGAATAATTGGTTACATGGTTAAATAAGGATATTTGGGATGATTGCATTTTCCTAAAGTTAATCTTTGTACGAGATATTCCTTTCTTATTTGTTACATCTCTCTTTTCAATGACCATATTTTTAGATTGGCTGTCAAAAACAACTCTCTAGAATACGAAGGATTCATCTTTGTCAAAAATGTCGGTCTCAGCTATTTCCATTGTGGAAGTATGTTGCATCATGTCTGCAGACGGGACAACTTTGTGCATGTGCTCAGTTTCAATTTTAAGTTGCATCTGTTCACTTTCAATTTCGGGTTCGTCTTCCTGTCCTACAATGTTTTTTCTCTTCTTCGTCAGGGGAACTTTGTGAGAACTATCAATTTTTGTGCAAGGAGGGTTCTTATCTCCTCCTTCATTTGAATATTCCTATGTTTCTTTCTTACTGGGGTGGGTTGTTGAAGCGATTCTCCATGATGTCATGCTCTTGGGAGTGTTGGTGGGGGACTGGACACTCTTATCACCAGATACTTTTCCCTATTGTGTGTACAATTAAGTCGCGCTTTGCAATGTCTGTACGTCGCAATCACTAGAAGTAGGAATTTTTCCATCACTGAATCTATCTTTGGTCGAGAGTCTATGGATAAAAGAGTTGCTAAATCCAACTGCTAGTAAATTTTCTTGAAAAATCCCATTAGGGTCGAACCCTTTTAGCCTTTCAGCATATGTTAGGTTCAAGTTCCTGAAATTTCCTGTGAATTCGTCAATCTAGTTGACGTTTCTGCACACCAAGTACCTGACTTTCCAAGGCAAAGCAATGAACTATTTTTTTTTCTTGTCATAGAAAAAATGCAACCAGTCGTTGTATTGCCTTGCTATTTTTGTAACAAACATCTTGTTTGTGATGTGGCATGGAAGGAAAGTAGGATTTTCCTTGGAGCCAAAGACCATTAGTACACTGTGATTTTTACTTTGTTCAAGTGTCCCCTTCCTATTCAAAAACTTGGTTTCCTGGCCAAACATTCAGGGATCATCCTTCCCTAACAAACAATCTTTGAAAATTGAGACAAAGTCATTAAAAACTTCATAAAAACAATGGGAGGCCTTGTGCCTCCACAGGGCCTGGTACCAGAATGTTACTGGGTTGAATCCACAGTTTATTTTCTTGGAAAGAGATAGTTTTGGAAATGGAAAACAATGCACTATTGCAATAATCAAGTAGGAGGACATATAAAAAAAACTGATTCTTTGAATCGTGACAGCTGGGAACAAATTTCGATGGAAATCAGCTTCCCACCAATCGAAAATGAATTGTTCCTTGACTGTGAAGTACAAAATATAAATAACTATACGGGAAATGCTTTTTGTGGATTCCTATCTTGTTATTCTTGTAAACAACCAAGCAATTTCCCAGAATGGATTTCTAAAGGAACTTACCTGCAACATTGTGGTATCTTCAAGAACTGTTATCGGGTCTTCGAGGAACACGGCTAAGATTTTCAACCCCTTACGATGTTTTTATAGGAACTGCTTCCAGTCTTGTCCTATGAAAGTCAATGTTAGCTCCGACAATTTTAACATATTGCGGAAGACCCAAGGTGACAAAGAAACAGGAGAATGGTCACGCAGTGGAATAATTCTTTGGCTTGAAATATATTATTCAGTGCACCAAGAGACCACCTTCTTATAGTTAAAAGCCTCAGGGACGCAACCTGCACGAGTGATTCCAGAGGTCCAAATCACATTGTTCTGGGCAGAACGGGATGAATAGTAAGAGTATGCCCTGGACCACTGGAAGTTTTGGTCTTGATGTCCAAAGATATTCACTCTATCTCCAGAAAAATGTTGTCAACCTACTGCCATAAGTTTACAAGAACGTTTGTTTGGTTCAGACGATGATTGAAATGAAGAGTTGGAAGGGATAATATAACGCTGTGAAAATCTCGGTCCAATGCATGTGAAACGGAGATCTCCTCGATACTTTCGCTCATTAATGACAATTTCAGTGATTGTTGCATGATGTTGTAAATTCTAACCTTGTACAATATCTACTGCAAATTGATATTCAGAAAGGAACAGAAAAGATGCAATGGAAAATACAAACATTACACGGAGATTTTTCACCTGGAAACCCAAACCGGGGAAAACCAGCATATATTATATTCATACCTTGTGTTACATTGTTTACAATACAATATACATATAGGAGCCAGCGGCATACAAAACCCTAACCTAATGACCTGGATTAGTCCAAAACCCTAATTTCTTAACTGGAAATAGAAAACCATCAGCAAAAAACCATGTTCCAAAAAACTACCTAAATAAAATGTGGTCTCAAAAATATGTCGTCCCAGTAATATGTCATCCCGAAAATATGTCATCCCGATGCGAAAAACAAATTCAGGGGTGCTTCCCCTGAACCCCCGCAT
>JZKD02S0126405.1:81464-98335 GCA_000966675.3 Picea glauca
TGATTTTCAACCTTGTGAGCATCAGAAACAAAACTTGCAAACAATCAAGTCTTCAAAAACCAGTGCTCTGATACCAACTTGATCTAAAAATGAAGAAGACTTGAAATACTTGAAAACTATTGCAAGTGAATGTTATGTGTTCAAAGCAAAAGGATCAGTTTGCAACACATATATTAAAGAATTACTTATGAAAATTACACATAGACAGTAGCATAATCATTGAACATAAACACATAAACACATCAATTGATAAAGGAGTTCACCCCTCTCTTGGGCTACATCTCCTGGTCTAGCTTCCAATGGATCATTATTATTAATTGCTCAAAAAGTGTTCAAAAACATGTCTTACAATGCTCAAACTGACAAACCGACTGCTCCAATGGCTTCAGAGCATCCAAAAACCCCTGTATGGGCTCTTTCGGCACCTCAATCGGTCGAAAAACGAAGAAGTTAGGCCTTCTAGAAGTCTCCCTCTTCAAGCTTGTTGTCTCTGCATCGACAAAACGCACCCTTGTTGTTTGAACCTAGCTCACATGCATTTTAAAGCGTGAAAACCCAGCACCAGGCGCAACCATGCCAACGGTGCAAACCGTAGAATGGTTAAGGGCGCGCCATCCCCTAACCGCCTAGGCACCTGGGCATATGGGTCATGTGACCTCGCGCATGGGTAAAAGTGGTTAAGTCGTTATAGAACCGTGTAACTTCCCTCCGCACTCCAGGTCGCGGGCATATGGCACATGATATATGAACAAGGGTTATAAAAACCCCGCGCGCCAACAACTGCGTGCATACATATAATATGGTCACATGTTTATGTAATAGGACCACTTAGCCAATCAACGAGTGACACGTGGCGCCCACGGATTGGGCCACGTGTCCTCATATCATTTGCCACCCAAAGGACACGTGTCATCTCTTGGTTCGCCAAATGTCAACCAACCATATGTTGCCACATCACCACCTGACACATCATCGTACGGCCTGTACGACCCTACCACATCAGACCATACGGACTGTACGGACTATACAGTCAGCACCAAATTTTTTTGCCTGTTTGACTTGATGAACAGATCACGATATCTTCTCCATACGGAGTCTGTTTGACAAAGTAAATATACCATCGGAATCAGGAAGACGAGACGGACGCAATGGCACTGATTTCATTGCATTTCGAGCACTTTGAAATTTGAGCAAAATTTGATCCCCTAATCAAGGGACGTCCAAGCCAGCTGCAAAATGTTCCTCTGTTGAAGTACATAGCTTCTTCCAGTAGCACAAGTCTAGAAAGTGTATCAAATACTATAGATCACATTAGAATATATCTTTCGTCGTAGGGGTGGCAGACATGGCAGCCCATAAAAAGGTCTGGAATGTTCGAAAGTGACGCCAAATATTACTCGATACCAACGAACATGAGAAACTGTATGCACATTTGAATCAATATTCTAAAATTATAGAACGTTTTATTCCAAAGTTGTAACAGAATTAACAGACAACCAGTTTCTATGTCAAATAGTGTTGAGCAACCTCTATATGCATTAACATACTCGACATACAGTCAAATTTCAATCACTACTAATACTAATGTCAATTGTAAGAAGTCGTGATCCCAGGTTCAAGGTAGTTTCACCTCTAGGCATCCACATAGGTGGTCACCCCAGGCTCCAGATAGCTTCGGCTTCAGACATTGACATTGGCAGTGGAGATGGGAACAGTGCTACTGACTGCAATGCGACAATGTGGTGAACAAGTAAGGTTGTCATTGTCAAAGCACTTAAATTGCAGGATTGTCAAACCTGCAAAGAACATTGTCTTTAGTGTTGCTTTCTCACGAAATCTACAATATTTCTTTGAGTCCATAAATATTTGGTCATTGAGTGTCATGTGCCATAATGACCTTGACATTAGGTACATGTAAGACATCTATTATCTGACATTGCAGTGTTAATGCAATTGACATAGTGGACGACAGCTCAATTGCATTGGCACAAACAATATTAATTATGTGATTAATTAACATCCTTAAAGGACGTGAATCCCAAACAATGTCTAAAAATTTTCGAAGAGCCGTCTGTTAAAAAAATACATTGTTCTATATTTAAAAAAATAATAAATTGTATGGTTTGAACATTTTTTTTTTCAAAGATCGCATCAACTGCAACAGGAGAAATGCATTTTCCTTGTCCAAAGCAAGGGAAACAATAGGAAGATTGACACTAGGTGGAAAAAGATATGGAAACACACCACTACATTAAGGTCTCTTATAAAGAATGAAATAAAATGATTACATGAAAGTGGTAGTAAAAGGTGATTTTCAAAAACCAAATCATTACCTGAACACGCAAAATTTCTTGCAGAAGGTGGTAGTATAAAGTAATCCCCAGTAAGTGTTGCAAAGGCCATAATCCATAATTCCTTCCCATTAATGTTTTCCAGTTACATGTCGATGCAGGGATTATAAAATTTTGACACTGTTGTTCCCTGGTTATATACCAACCTTCAAGTAGGAGGGGAATATTCGTGTAAATAGGCACAACCCATCGACCCAGTTGCAATCATATGCGTAGGAGTAGTGAAATAAAAAATGTGCGGTAGCGATAGACAGTTGATTGTATGTGGAGTCTATAACTACATCCATATGACAGTGAACAAACTTTGACAAAGAATATGGATTTTTGTCAAGTCTGTTACCACACACAGAAGTAGCTCAACAAACTTTGTAATAGAAACTTCTCTAATTTTAGTATGTCGCTTTAACCACCCATATAGTTTCTCTTACTCGAGACGATCCAAATCTATAATTTCCTTCTGAGTACATTCACAAATGGAGTAATATTTCACGTCATTTCTGAATATTACAGACCATTTTTCAAGCCACAGTAAGTGCAACTCCTCTGACGGAAGACAAATTCTTGTGTGCTCTCCAAATTTTTATACACTTGCCAAATTTGTGTTGTTGGAAGAAACTATATACTCTAACAGAGGAGAATTTTGCAGGTGACCTGTAAATCCCTTCCAACTCCCAGCAAGAAAACAAAGAATATCAACAAACAAATCTTCAGGCAAGCTTTTCAACGAACCAAAGCATTGAACACAGGGAGAACACCAATCAGAAGATACTTGTTTGTTTTTTTTCCTTGTCTGAGTTTTTGTTGGCTAACAAATTTTTTCTTGGCTCAAATCTCACGTCACATAAAACCATTCTCTCATATTTCAATTGGGCCTCTATGGCATCTCTAAGGTGTCTTACATTTCCATGACCAAGAACATTAAAACGAAGGCACCCTAAATCCCAACTCTTTGATGATAGAGAGAAATGGGAATAAGTATTTAAAATCAACGTTGGAGGATGACAGTATAATCTTCCATAGATTTTGGTTTAATTCTTCTTAATGGAAGATGCCCTCGATCTTTTCTCTTATTAATGCCAATCTTTTCGAATATGTGCACTGAATAATGACTAATAGCACGTAATAACATTCCCATATCCGAGCAAATTCTCAAATATGGCAACCTGTAAAATATGCACAGTATTAAAGAGCGACATGAGGTCAAGACCTCTGTGGATGACACATTCGTGGATGGCAGCATGGTAGTACAGTATTGCATTGTTACTATGATGATGCCTTTAAAAAACTAAAATAACCAATATTTTTTTAGCAAATTCAAAATGCCAATCTTTTCGCTTATTAATGCCAATCTTTTCGAATATGTGCATTGAATAGTGGTTAATAGCATGCAATAACAATCCCATTTCCGAGTGGATTTTTAAATATGACAACCCTTAACATGTGCACAGTATTAAAGAGGTACATGACGTCAAGACATCTGTGGATCACACGCTCGTGGATAGCAGTGTGGTAGTACATTATTGCACTGTTACTATGATGATGTCCTTAAAAAACTAAAATAACCAATATTTGTTTTGCAAATTCGAAATGCAAGCAAAAACATTTATCAGATTCCATAATATTCACCTTTTTATGCATTTTAATGGGAGATGTCCTCGAGATTTCTGCTCATTAAAGCCAATCGTTTTGAACCTATCTGGTTGGTTGTCACTTTTAAAAGAATAATTAATGTACATTGGGAAGGGAGGAAGGTGGCAGGGATGGAGGGGAGCGACAAAATGCTTTTAAATTTTTCTGAACCCAGGAACGCGTGAACCCACAAAACTTTTAAGACTCAACTAAGTATGGAAAGGAAGGTCCAACAGGAAGACTCATAGTAGGTAGAGGCAGGGTTGCAAATTCGAGGAGTTCGGGGTCGAATTGTAGAGCATGAAAGTTTTGGGTGCAAGATGTATACCACGAACACGAGTTACCATAGTTCGATAGCACCTATCCGCGAACCCGCGTTCATAAAATTGGCTAAATATGCAAATGAACGACGGTATAGAAGCCGCCATGAAGATGACGATTTTTAAGGTTGCCACACCGGGAACCCATGACCACATAAACGTGACAAAGTATAGAACCAAAAACGCATAGGAGAGGGTAAGAACAAAAGGGAAAAACGAGCAAGTTTAGAAGAAATTGGATAAATATGCAAACGAATGGCAGTCGGTTGGACTCGTTATGTGAAGATATAGATGGATATGGAAATTTTTCAATTGGCCACCCCAGGAACCCGCGACTACATAAACGTGCCAAAGTATAGAACCAGAAATGCACAATAGAGCGGAAGAACAAAAGGTAAAAACGGGAAAGTTTACAAGAGGAAAACGAAAGCGAGAAAAGAAATTTAGCGTTCAGACAACAAGACTTACTCTCATGACTATGAAGGCATAGGAAGACATTAACCATGGGAAAAAACATCGTCGGTGATGAAATATAGTTGGAGCCCGACAAGCACCGGTTGAAGCCGTAGGAGATGCAATTTACATCAACTACAAAATTTTGCATATTATTTTATTTTAATAGTAATTTCTAGGGAGCCAACTGCAAAAAATGTAAGAACATATTCAACTGCAGATGCAGCACCCCAACATCGCAAATCTTAAACAAACAAGAGCAAGCAACAAATAACAACCCAGTTAAGAAACACCAAAAGGCCCAACTGCAGCCGCAGGACCCGAACCCTGCAAAGTTGAATCAAATAACAATAAGGAGCATCCAACGAACAAAAAAAGAAAGCACCAACCAGTCGACCAGGAATGTCGATGAAGAACAATATTGGCCAAATTCACTACACACAAGATTGTATCAAAACATTCGAAGGAAAATGTATTGCAACACATCTGTTAACCAAATAGTTTAGGCTATGAGGCTTGTCACGTAAAATTCAAAGTTGGGAAGATTGTCCAAAGGCCAATGTTACACACAGAACCTACCTCCATCACATAAACAACAATGCATCGTAATAGGGAATCATATTACAAAGATGTTTTGCAAGAGGATTTCGACCCAGGCATCCCCAGTAGTCAAATTTCCCACCTGCAAACTGCAAATATCAAGCAAAAATAAACACGGCACCCAAACCCGCCCGTCAATGGGGAACGGCAGAAGGGAAATTCCAATCATTGTTGCATAACCCCAAGCGTGCAAACTGCAACAAGACCAATAGGAAAACAAGAACAGTAGATGTAGGAAAATAGGAAATCAGTGAACATACAAGAAGCAAGCATGAACCAGTGAACCAACAATGTTGTCGAAGAACAATACTTCCCACATTGACTGCAAAGAACATTGCATATAAAAAAAAATGGGAAAAAATGTATTGTAACAGGCCTGCTAAGTAAACATTTAAGGTTGTGAAGCCTGTTAGGTAAACATTTAAGTTTGTCAGAACTGCTCTGTAAACATTTAAGAAAGAATGTAGTGTGTCAGCACTGTTACGTACAAAAAAAAAAACATTGATTATATTATTTTATAAAATAATAATAAAAGGAAAATTAGTAACAATAGTTCGAACAATAGAACCTCTTTAAGTAAAAAAAATTATTCAAAAGACAAAACTTATAAAAAACTGACTATATATCTTCAAAACTTTGGATATGCAATCATTGCAAGAAAAAAACAGGGAACTAATAACAACTCAGAAAGACCATATATGATAAAAAAAATTGGATATGGTAACATATACAACATTGGGAATAGAGAAGCTGGCAATAAAACCTCCAATCTGTTATCCAATCAGATCATGACATATATGCTATTTTTTATTATATAAAAATCAAAGTTCTTAGTTCCCTAGCTCCAACAATAGATATTATGCAAATATTTGTGGTCAAAGGACAAACCAATATGAAGTCAACGAATTATCGTTCGCTATAATCCCTCTACACCTTCGGTAGGGACTAATAAGAGAGCAATTTTTGAGTAAGTATTGATTTGTAGAGTCATTATTTATCTTATGTTGTATTCTCCTCATTAAAATAATAACTGAACATAAAGACAATAAGATTTTTTTATAATGATTTTACTATATTATTTTTCTACTTTATTACTAGAATACTAACCGTGTTCCCAATAGTTATGATTTAGCGAATTTTTAGGTGGATCAGTTTCAAAAACGACTTGATATAAATAGAGTTTATTGTTTAATATAACCAAATTTCACTTTACAAAAAACTTTTTATTGTTGAATGAGGCATGGACTAGTTGTTTTATAGCTATTTCCCTTGTTTTAGTGACAGTATTACACAACTTATAGGACTCTTACTAAGGTGATCTTATAAATGGATTAACAATTATTCATTTGAGAAATACCATACATTCCTTTAATGATTTCTTAAGTTTGTTAAAACTTTTTCCTAGAAAATATATTTGAAAATTAAATTTTATTGAAATTGAAATTTTATGTTGAAAAAAATGTTCCAAAATCGGCACATTTTCTGAGATTGATTATAAGTAAAATATCATTCGAGACATTGCAAATATTTCTAAATATTAAATAGAATTAAAATTTAAAATTTATATTTTTTAATTATATTATAAAATAACTAATAAAAAAATTTAGTGCATGATTTTAAAATACATTGTAAATGAGATATATTATGTAAATAAATTAAAATATATAAATAATTTGTAACATCCCCACTATAATTCTCGATTTAATTAATGATTATATAAATATAATGTATGTAATATGTGAATTGTATTTCTATGTTTTTAATCATAAAAATGTGATGTCAGTTGCTAAGGGGACATGGAAAGAGATAGGGGTTGAATTAATCCAGAAGAGAGGGGAGTGTCTAGGAGCATGGCCAAGAGGGGTTCAAGGGGAAATTACTCATGTATATTAATTCAACCTATTTTCCTAAATTTGTTAATTGTATATGAATCCTCTAAATTTATGATTGAGTGTTCTCAAAGTCAATCATTGAATACATGTAAGAGGGTGGGTGTAGGTGGTCACATCCCGAATTTACTGGGCACATGGGGGTTGAGTACAATCATCTTGGGGAAGAGTGTGAGTCAAGAAAAACAAGCCAAAGAGAGGAAATTTGTATGGATTGGGACAACAGTTTTAGTGAGTCATGTTTTGTGCATGAGGAGCAAGTAGAGAGAAAGAAAGAGAGCTTGGAGGTGGTGCAACCATGGAGGGTGAGTTCTAGAGAAATTTGGAGCGTATTGGATCATATTTGGAGCTGGAAACTGAAGAACTAGGTTTCCAAGCCTAAAGAGTGAACTCATGAGTGAGTTTCACTAAAACAACAAGTGTTTATTGCTATTTGCTGGTAGTTTTCCTAGCAGCAGGTTCCCTTGAGTTCTCAGCTCAGATATTCTTATCTACATGTGTCAGAGAAACCATGATAAACGAATGAGACACCCAAGTGACTGAGATCAATGAAGGGGTACATTCCTTGGGTTTGACAGGTCAAGTGGAAGAGAGCTAGTGGAAAATCAAGATAGTTGTATGAAGATATCAGTGGGTTGTGAGTTTTTCTGAGTTGTGAGTGGACAATGAGAGACCACTATATTTTGTGGATTACTAGCCTCAACTCGGTGGTGACTGGCTGTTGATATTTGGAATAGTCAGTCTACGGTTGGGAGGAACGTTTGTCCCAAGTATCTGGTTGCACAATGATTGTTAAAAGATAAGTGTTTATATATTTTTTGTCTTTTATTTATGAGCTAAATTGTTGTGCATGATCTTTGTAAATGAGAATGATATATGTGTTCTTGTAATGAACTATTTACTACATTCATGTGTGTGTTTAGCATGTTGTAGATGCATCTATTTTATGGAACTAGATGGTATATAAATCTGTTTTAGTTCGTAATTGAAAGCTACAAGAAATTAGTTAACTATAAATGAATTAAATTACTTATCATAAATTTTGTATTTGTGATTATTTTGCACCGTAATGTCTCTCAGATGGATTGAAGGATGTTACATAATTAAAAATAACTAAAATACATAAAAGAAAATTAAAAAATTAATTATAATAATTAAAAATATATAATAAAATAAATTAATATTTTTTTTTATACAAAATAAAGTTACACCTCTCTGGGGAAACTACCAAAAAAAAAACCTCCTTCCAGAGAGAATTTAACCAGGTTTTCATCATAATTTTATTAGGTCTGATGTCACCAAAAATATATATATGTCTCAAGATTGATCATATATTGCTAGCACTATCTATCTAGGTTTTATGTAGTCTACACCTACTATGAGAACTAAAGCATAAAAACATCCATAAAGAAGCTAAATCAAAACCTCAATTTCTTCTTGGGCAATTTGTTATCTTGACGAGCTCACTCTTGTTGCTTAGGTCCCTCACCTCCAGGAATTTTATGCTAGGACTTGTAAAATAACTCAATTTTTTCCTAAAAAAATTATGAATGCATGTAGAATGTCTCTTTGTTCCTTCTTGATCTTTTCCAAAGATTTTCGGACCATTTCCTTGACTATAAAATATGTTTATTCTATTTTGAAGTACTTAGTTTTTCTAGTCCTGGAATAATATGGGTTATCCACTCAATCATGAAATTCCTCCATAATCTCCTCTTTTGTCACTGTTTTCCTTTCCCTTAGACCACTTATCTCTGCCTCATCGACTACCTTTTTTTCTACCTATGAGAACTTGTGATACCAAGATCTTTCCAGCCAAGCCTCCCGATCTGAGCAAGTGTTATTCATAGATTTGTGGAAATAATAAGCTTCTTCTTTACTACCCCCTGCCACCTAAGCTTATCGTTGTTTATGAGACGTCTAGTCATACTAGACACACTTATCCCTCTAAACTTACAAGGAATACACCCCAATATTTTTAAAGAGCTAACCAAACACTTCTTACTTGCACCCCTGGTCTAGGTATTGACCACCCTTAACTCGCACCGCCCAACCAAGCCTGCCCCAGCCCCTTTTCTTTTCATAGACCCTTTCTCCCTCTTCTAGACCCAGGGTTCTAGTCCCTACCTAACCCATAGATGCATCACAAAAATTCCCCCAATGATGCAGAAACAAACCTTCAACTCTTGTTTGTCTACATTATGAGGTCCTTTGCGAACCACCCTTCTGTTATCTGGACTGCACACATAACCCACCGGCCCTGCATTGTGAACCTTCCCCTCACCTTTGCATAATTTCCCAAGGTACTCTCCATTCTCTCTTCCCGAACCTTCTCCTTCTTCATCAATGATGGCTAAGTAATCCCACTAGATAAAGCACCACTAACTGTCATCACCTCCTCGCATGGGACGGGCCTATACGAGATCGTCTAATGCTGAGTTGCTACCCTTTCCACTCGAAGTTGGATCCTCACTCAAGCCTCCAGATGTACCATACTCCCAAGAAATCAAGTCGATCCCCTACAACACCACATGTGTGTTCACAATACCGATGGTATCATCGATCCTTGAGTTAACCTTAAATTTTAAACACCAATAATTAATTTTTAATTTATTTTATCACTTATTAAAAGCCAAACTAATTATTTGTACTTAATATCTCAATGTTGCTTAATTCGTTCGTGAGGTTTAGAATGAGTTTGTTATATGCTATATTATATTGTTATAATTTGATATATATATTTCTGTAAATAGACCAAATGGACCAACTGAAGGAACGTCCTTCTTTCCTTCTCGTCTGGGCTCCATTGCCACCACATACTAGTCCATATTCTGCCAAAATGTTTCCAAAAAATAAAAATAAAAATTACAAATGCTTCAACAACGTTTCCTGTGGCCAAAGACTGGAAATTAATATGTCATCGTGTAAATAATCCTGTAAAAATAAACTCAAAGATATAAATAATCAAACACGAACAAATCTATAAATATGCACCAAATTTTGCATCTATAGATTTCTCGTAATCGAAATCTTGCAACAGTTGTGTTTCAGTGATTTAAGCTAACTTTGTTGTTGAAAGGTATACAGTTTTGAATTGTAATGAGACAATGTGTAGTAGGTGACAACAATAATTGCAATCGACCACGCAAGAAATGTATTTAATGTTATTTGTAAGAAGCACACATAACATGCGCAATACCTGCCGAAGTAAATTTTGAATCGAAATGAAAGGAGAGAAATCAGGGAAAGGATGAAAATGATATATTATCGTTGAAAGTGGGAGGATAGAGTTGATGCCTCTGGGAAAGTATAATAATTCTATGGTTCATGAATTCAATGTTGTTTCCGTTGATGATCTCAATGTCATTTCCATGGACTTGATATTTATTATGTGAAAATATATGTTTATGTTTCATATGTGTGACCTGTCATTTCAGCCTCACTGTCATCTGTCCAGCCTGTTTGATAATCCACCTCAACAAAAGAAATGTGAAGAACATCTTCTGTATAGGGAGAAGCGTGAAACAAATGGAGACGTGGGGCTGTAGCTCCCAAACCTAATACTTCTCTTCTTTCTATCTAGAATTGGCGGGTGCAGTCTCACTTTTCCACTTGCATTGTAACTCTGTTTTGTTGATAATGAACATGTGTATGTATGGTCCAGTTTCTTGTTTTGGAAAATAAACAAAAAAATTGTGGCAATTCGTCGAATATGATTACACATTTCTCCCTTTCGTCAACATTCTTAGTTGGAACAATTGAAAAATGACAATAAAGCTCTGTAAACCGTTAAATTTAATAAAGTTATTAAATTTGATAAGTTGTTTAGTTTTGAAATTCCTACTTACTTATTGCTTATTGCAACCGTTAAATTTAACAAAGTTATTAAATTTGATAGGTTGTTTAGTTTTGAAATTCCTACCTAATTGCAACCACCATCAATATGAGATGAATTTCAATAATAAGTTAACATTTAATTGCGAAGTCAGTCAACTTAAAGGCTTAGCCTATCATATACCATAAACCTACTACCATTAAATAATATTTTACCAATTTCAAGAAAACCACCATCAACTCGCTAATAAAACTTCAAATTGAATAGTAAATAAAAAAAAAAAATTACTTTAAATATTTAAGAAAAATAAAAAATAAATATTTAATATTAAACTTTGGAAAATCTTCATAAATTTAGGAGTTAAAATAAAAAATAAATATTTAATATTAAACTTTGTAAAACCTTCATAAATTTAGGAGTAAACTAATATACTGTTAAAAATACCAAATGCGCAGGCGCGGGTATAATAATATGGTCAAATTTGTTTGGTATCTTTTGCAAAAAAAAATTTAATGGATTCGGGTTCCCACCTACTCGTCCGTCCGTCATTTTTATAATAAATAATATGCTCAAATTTGTTTCGGTTTCAAGATGGTTGGCTTTCCACCTACTCCTCCCCTCACTTGTGTAATAATAATATGCTCAAATTTGTTTCGATTATAAGATGGTTGGCTTCCGTTTACAACCCACTCGTCCACTCGCTTTTATAATATTATGCTCAAATTTGTTTGCTTTATAAGATGGTTGGCTTCTCATTTCCATTCATTCTTATAATAATGTGTTCAAATTTATTTGCATTTGCAATTCTAAAAAGATGTTTTTGTAATTTTAAAAGATGGTTGGTTTCCATTTTTGGTTTACTTTTGGGTGTTTTTTTAATATTTAATAAAATGTCTTTATAAATAAATATGTGTAGGTAGTTATTAGTCTCTGTCGTAGGTATAGAGGGACTATAGCGATCCATAATGCGTTGACAACATATTAGTTTGTTCTTTGACCTGAAATATTTGCACAATATTTATTGTTGGAGCTATGGATTTCAAAACATATATTTTTATGTAATAAAAAGTAACATATATGTATTAATATGATTGGATAAGAGATTGGAGGTCTTATTGTCGGCTTCGCTATTCCCAATGTACTATATGGCAACATATCCAAACTTTTTCTCATAGACAGTGTTTTTTAATCATATATATTTCCTGTATATTGGTTGAAAGTCGATTAATGCTAGCATTAGTTCGAATGTTTGTATTAGCGTTTTCTGCTAGCCAAATATATCCGTAAGTTTTGATATGTACTAAGCATATTGAATTTTTTTGATATCCAAGCTTTGTAGTGATTGAGAATTCTAAAGTTTATAGCGTCTTTGGCGGATGTATATTTGTTGAAATTTATTGACACTTATTCCGAGATGCCTCAATAGGCCTAACAGCATAAATGTTTACATGACGCGACGTCCTCCAACACCCCTGACAACTTAAATGTTTGCATACCGCGAGGTCCTTAGACAGCCTGACAGTCTTAAATGTTTATGTAAATACGCTTCTCGGAGTACATTTTTCCTCGAAATTTTCTATACCGTTACAGTGAATTTACACAGTCTTGTTTGTCCACCGTCACTTCAATAGCCATTGTATGTTTCATCCTTGTTCTGTCATTGCAGCTACATATATTGTTTACTGGTTTGGTGAGTGCTTTTTCTTTGTTGGTTTGTCGGTTGTTGCCATTGTATGTTTCATCCTCGTAATCGTTGAAGCTACATACATTGTTTACTGGTTTGGTGAGTGCTTCTTCTTCGTTGGTTTCTCGGTTGTTTCTTGTTGTTGTTTCTCTCACAATTCGACCTGCGCTTCTGCATTTCATCGTTTCAGAGTAAGTTTCGATTCCATGGTTTCATTTTGTATTCCTTGTTTGTTGTTCAATGTTTTCAGTTTGCAAGTAAGAATGTTTTCTTATTTGTAGTCACATGTTCCTTGTATGTTTATGGTTCCTTTTGTGCTTGAGCTGTATGTATCTACAGTTGGAGATACATATGTTGTTCACTGGCTCGGTGGTTCTTGTTGGTTCATTGGTTCGTGGGTTGTTGTTTTTGTTTGTTTGGCTGGGGTTTGCGCTTTGGGGCCCTGGGGGTGCAGTTCGACCTGTTCGTGCTTTCTCGGTGGTTTGGTCCTTGTTGTTTTATTTTGTTTAATTTGACCTTGCAGGGTTGGGATGCAGCAGAAGTTGTTGGAGCTTTTTTTTTTTTCTTTTTTTTTTTTTTTGTTATTGTTTATTTGGGGCGCTTTACAGTGTTCAGCCCCTGCACCCACGAGTCGACATGCAATTTTGTTATTTTCCATGTCTGACGAGGTTGATATCTGTTATTCTATGACATTTTGTCGGTGCTCCAGTCCTTCCATGAAAGAAAATAGTTGCATGCAAAATTGTTTGAGGATTACATGTGAAGTTACAATATCCGTTGTTTTTTTGTTGGAATAAAGAATATATGCAGGCTACATTTATAAACCATGTATGGTCAGATGTGCGGATATGACATTACATGTTATTTCTCCTCTACATAGACTGGTGTGCGCACGATACAATTTTTGTTGTGCTTGAGATATGATATGTGCAACAAAGATTTTGCAAGATTATATTTTCATGTCTGGAAGCATGTCTGGGTAGTTTTCCACGAAAAATTAAGAACTTGTATCGTGGGCACAACAGTCTGTGTAGAGGATAAAGAACATGGTTAAAGGGCATATCTGATTAAATTGCCAGGGAAAACCAAAAATCGTTTAGCTGCGACCATGCAATTGTGTGATATGTTGTGCCTTGTAATATATTTTCGGCAGGGAAAAAAAATCTACACCTTTACAGCCATGGATAGAGAAGCGCAAAGGTTCATGTTTCTGCCTTTCTAGACTGTTCGTTGAGTCATTTTTGTTGTATGTACATATTGCTTGTTCTCCGGTGAATACCAGCTTCCATTGATGTTCATTGAATTTTGTGCGTTCCCACATTGAAACAAACAGAGTAGCCGGAGAGAAGGAGGGAGTATTGACTGCATCGGCTAAAGAGGATATAGAAAGGTGCATGCTTGTACTTTTGTTCCATATTGTGTTGTTTTGTATTTCATTTATGGTCTGTGTATGTGTTAAAATAGTTGTGTGCCTTCCTACATGGTAAGTTATCTTGGTTACATGTGTTCCTTCCTCTATACTAAGATAGTTCATGTCTGTTGTGTTTGTGCTGCATTGCTTCATTTAAACAAACAGAATGGATGGACATGACGAAGGACTCTTTGGCAGGTAAATAGACATGTTTCTTTTTCTTTTAGATGTTTGTCTTCATACTAACTTACCTTTGTGTCCATTTCATCTTCAACATTGCTACCTTGGAAAAAATAAGTTGCTTGGACAGGGAGATGAATTCTTTTGTGCAACAACAGAGGGTTCTGTGGTACAATCTTATAAAAGGTATACCAAGTGTGATGGTAAATTAAATATACAAACCGGGTGGGGGCATATAATATTAGACTTGAAAACGATGACTTCGCAGTAATGGGCCTTTCTGTGCTCCCTATTTCTACCTTTTCCATTTTCTATTATAACTTTTGTTTTCTAATTCATCTGCCTAGTGTGCTTTCCGAAAATTCCTTTGCGCGCCGGTTGGCGGACTAACAGATTGACATATGTGGTCTTGCTTCTACGTTATTCCATAGTTACCCATTTTCTCGATTGCGGGTGCCAGGCTGGCAGGTTGAAGATTTCTCCCCTGGCTTCCGAGGGTCCGTGATATACAGATTGGCCATGGTGCCCCACGCTCACACCCTGTTTACTATTAAACATTTCTCCAGTTAAAAAATTTAGATACATACAGTTTTATGGTTATTTGGTCCTTCCGATGGACAATATACAATGCATACATCTTTACGGTTATTTGGTCCTTCCAATGGACAATATACAATGCATATTCTTGTTTAGTCCTGATGTTCATCTGCACATGTTTGCATTAGAAAAAGTTGGACTAGTGACACGGGCATGAGCAGTCAGTCATCCCAGACATCGGTAGACCGAAAAGGCCAAAGGTAAAGATGCATACTCTCTTCTCTTACTATGTTTACTAAACAAATTTCTTGGGTTATATATTCATCTATGGCATGGAGGATATATTGATGCCATCTATAATACATGGTTTGCAGCTCGCAAGAAGTATCAACAAGTACAAGAAAGACGTCGAACATGTTGCATGTTCCACAGACTAAGAGGTGTGGTTGTGAAACTGTGGCTCCATAGTTAATCAAAACCATGCATGTACTTGTAGCACACTATGATTCACTTTAGTTTTCCTGTTCAAAAAATGTCATCAGGTCTAGAGTTGTGACATCCAAATTACTATCAATAGAGGGCTTGAATAGCCGCCAAACTGGACAAGTGTTCATCGGGGACATAATGGTTGTCTATAGCACCTACTTGGACAAGGAAAACAAAAGTAGATCCATTATGCGTGCTGACATGACAAACAAGGATGCCATGATGACAGTGACACTGATTGTTCCTCCACAACTTGTGCAGAAACATGGAGAAAAGATATTTCCCCGTAATGGGATTTCGATTACAAATTTTAATATATTGCCCAAAACAATATATGACTGTGGTGATTGCGATCGAATTATTTCGCTCAACAAAATAAGCATTGTGGAAAAAAATCCCACTGTTTGTTCAGAATATCGCTTTGTCCCAGACTCGACTATCATCCATCTTGCACAGAGCACTGATATTTACCTAATTGGAACGATTGGGGATGTTGTCACACTGGCGAGAAAATTTGGCTCGCAACACATTCTCCATATAAAGGATGGAGAGTCGGACAGCGACAAGGCAATGGTACCGCTTTTCATATTCAATTTTGTCCTCTACTTTCGCATCTGCATGTATGTCAGATAAGTTACACAAATATTGCACTATTCCATGTTGCAACTACAATTGTTCGATACGTATTCATATTTGTTTTCGTCAATGGAACAACAATTGCATAGAGGGAAGATTCCATTTATGTTGTTCAAAAGTATAACAAAGAAGAGGGATGCTAGAGAAAAGATCTTTTGGACGGCCCAAACAACCTTTGTAACAGAGTTGCGAGCAGATATAGTAGAGGATCTGAAGAAACTAGCTATCTCTACAACTGTTGTGTGTATACATCCACAAAAGCATCCTCACTTTGCTTATAGAAATAGGCTTCAACAATTTTTTTCTCTTGTTTAATTTTTTTTATTTTTTTTAAAGGGGAGGGGGGGGGTGCAGTTGTGTATTATATTGTTCAATGTATTAATCCCTTTGCTCGTGTTCACAGGTTGAAGGTCTTTTAGTTGCAGCCAATGTGTACTCGACCCCCTTTGAGCCTGTATGTGGAAAATGCAATTCCATTTCTTTTGCCTCCGCTTTGATAAGTGATGATACGATTGATTGTCTGCGATGCGGTGAAAAATGTCCATATATATATATATATATATATATGGACATTGCATGAATGTTGTTATCTGAACCGTGGGCAACACAACTGTGCATTGTACGATTAGGCAGCCTCTGTTACAAAAGGTACTTCCTGAGTTGCAAGAGTTGTCGTATGAAACATATCTACATAAAAAGGCAAGCAGTGTCTACATGTTGCGACAGCTTCAGATACATAACAAATTCACCTTAAATGAGGAGAATGCAATTTTTCATATCGGCTGAAGAAGGGGAATATATATATATATATATATATATATATATATATATATATATATATATATATATATATATATATA
>JZKD02S0126405.1:98385-161766 GCA_000966675.3 Picea glauca
TATATATATATAAAATATTGGCAGGAAACAAAAATACCTCATGTTTCTCTGTAATATTTGTTAAACATCCAGATGAATGTTCGTTGGACTTGGTCCATATATTTGTAATCCCCATATATCGCATGGCCCCGGTTATTTCCTGCTGGGAACATATACCAGATGCAAGAGAAAATGAATGCGGCGACGTATTTTCTTTGTATATCAAATTGTTTGGTGCAAAGGTCGATGGGTTTTTCTCTATGGAACCTTCTGGGAACTTGCTTGCGGCTTGTTTAAAGTGTGGTTGGTTCTTGGTTATCTTCTTTGTCTGTCAATTTGTATACCGTGGAACTCCAATTGTTCTTTGGAGGACATGAAACAATATAATTGAATTTTTTAGCCAACTAGCATGCAGATCCTCCTAATAATTTCTATGGCGTTGTGATGCAAATGTACTATGTGGCTTGCTTTAGCAGATTTCCTTAATCGATGAAATTAGTCGAATTATTGTTTTGAAATTTTTTGAAATCAATGAATATATAGTGTGCGAAGTGAAACTGTTCTATCATACCAACAAGAGACTCTTAAAATTCAAATTGGTCGTTTTTTTGGCATTTTTTCTTATTCGATGAACTTGGTAAAATTAATATCCTGGAATAATTTGAAATCAACGAATATATATTGTGCGGAGTGAAATTGTTCTATCATATGAACAAGAGGGCCTTAAAATTTAAATTGGTCGTTGTTATGCTTTCCGTGATATAATTTTAAAAAACCTTTCTTTTGTTTCCTTCATTTTTTTTAAAATAAACGATCTAACATCCTTTAATAATTTAATGTAATTCACTTACATACAATATCAATAGTTAATATTAATAATTTAGTATTTGAAAATTTTGTTTTTAGATAAAGTTATATAGGATGAGCATCCCTAAACAATTGCAATCTTGAACCCGACAGACGTGGAATCTGCAAGTCCGCCTGTCAATTTGTATATCATGGAAGTCTGGGTGATATTTGTAGGACACTGAACAAAAGAGGCTCAAATTTCATCCCGTCGGGCCGAGAACCTGCAATCCAAAAAGTGCCCAAGTATGGAATGAGGGATCTGCATATGTTGTATAAAATCTCTTTTCCATAATTAATAATTTAGTATTGAAAATAATGTTTTTAGTTATGTTAGATAGTTGATAGGGATTAGCATCTGTAAACAATTGCATTTTTAGATAATTGATTGGGGCCCCAAAGGCCCCGATAAAAAAAAATGGCTAAATATTGAATTCATACCGGATTGCTACGGGACAATAAAAGTGCAATTTTCAGCCAACCGGCCCGAGTCCGCCTATCAATTTGTATATCGCGGAACTCTGGGTGCTATTTGTAGGGCACAGAACAATAAAACCTCAATTTTCAGCCTGCCAGGCCGCGAACCCGCGATCTAAAAAGTGCCTAAGTATGGAATAAGGAATCTGCATATGTTGTATAAAATCTCATGTCCATACTTTATAAAATTACATTTTTACTATGTATTGCTCATTTTTCAGAAAACTTTTATATCAGTCGGTCCACCAAAATGCACAAACTTTGTGGTCTACTTAAATTCTACAATATCAATATGTAATATTAATAATTTAGTATTGAAAATAATATTTTTAGATATGTTAGATAGTTGATAGGGATTGTCATCCATAAACAATGGAAACCTGTCAATCTGTCAATCTCCATATCGCGAAAGTCCAAGTGCTATTTGAAGGAGACGGAACAACAAAAGTGAAATGTTCGGCCAGCCAGCCCGACAACCCCCGATAAAAAAAAGTGGCTAATTATGAAATTAATACGGAATCGCTACAAAACAATAAAAATGCAATGTTCAGCGAAATAGCCTGCAAGTCCTCCTGTCAATTTGTATATCGCGGAAGTCTGGGTGTTATTTGTAGGACACAGAATAATAGAGACTCTATTTTCATCCCGCCAGGCCGCAAACCCGTGATCCAAAAAGTGCCTAAGTATGGAATGAGGGATCCACATTTTCTCTATAAAATCTCATGTCCATACTTTATATAGAGACTCATGTCCACAAGGCCGCCTGTCAATTTGTATATTGCGGAAGTCTAGGTGCTATTTGTAGGACACAGAACAATAGATACTTAATTTTCAGCCTGCCAGGCCACGAACCGTGATCCAAAAAGTGCCC
This sequence comes from Picea glauca, assembly GCA_000966675.3. NCBI lineage: Eukaryota > Viridiplantae > Streptophyta > Pinopsida > Pinales > Pinaceae > Picea > Picea glauca. The sequence goes on from JZKD02S0126405.1 coordinate 100,559, forward strand.
AAGTATGGAATGACGGATCTGCATATGTTCTAGAACAATACAAATGCAATATTTAGCCAAGAAGCCCATAGGTCCTCTTGTCAATTTGTATATCGTGGAAGTCTGGGTGTTATTTGTAGGACACAGAACAATAGAGACTCTATTTTTAGCCCGCCAGGCCGTGGACCCGCAATCAAAAAAGTGCCTAAGTAAGGAATGAGGGATCCGCATATGCTCTATACAATATCATGTCCATACTTTATATAGAGACTCATCTCCACAAGTTTGGCTGTCAATTTGTATATCGTGGAAGTGTAGGTGCTATTTGTAGGACACGGAACAATAGATACTCAATTTTCAGCCCGCAAGGCCGCAAACCCACGAGCCAAATAGTGCCCAAGTATGGAATGAGGGAATCACATATGTTCTATAAAATGTCATGTCCATACTTTATAAAAGTACATGTTTACTATGTATTGTTCGTTTGTCGGAATACTTTTATATCACTTGACCGACCAGATTGTACAAAATTTCTCATCTAATTAAATTCTGCAATATCAATATTTAACAGTAATAATTTACCACGGGTCCACTTAGGAATTTGTATATCGCGGAATTGTGGGTGCTATTTGTAGAGCACAAAATAACAGATGCCCATTTTTTTTCCCACTAGCCCGAGAACCCCCGATCCAAAAAAGTGGCTAAATACGGAATTAATACAGAATCGGTACGGGACAATAAAAGTGCAACGTTGAACCAACCAACCCGTAAGTCCACCTGTCAATTTGTATATCGCGGAAGTGTAGGTGCTATTTGTAAGACACGGAACAATAGAGGCTCATTTTTCAGCCCGCCAGGCTGAGAACCCACAATCGAAAAAGCGCCTAAGTATGGAATGAGGGATCTTCATATGCTCTATAAAATATCATGTCTATACTTTATAAAAGTACATGTTTACTATGTATTGTTCGTTTTTCGCAAAACTTTTAAATAACTCGCCCGACCAGATTGTACAAACTTTCTCATCTCATAAAATTATGCAATATCAATATGAAATATTAATAATTTAGTATTGACAATAATGGTTTTAGATATGTTAGATACTTGATAGGGATTGTCATCCATAAACAATGGCAATCTTGAACCCGCCAGCCCTCGATTCCATCTGTCAATCTGTATATCGCAGAACTCCGAGTGCTATTTGGAGGACACAAAACAATGAAAGTGCAATGTTGAGCCAACCAGCCCGCAGGTCTGCTTCTCAATTTACAAATTCTGCAACATACAAATTGACGACCGATATTTGTCACTGAGATACAATATGACCATTGGCCCTTCATGTCTCCTGGATATATCTTCTGTCATTTTTCTTTTGTAACCCGCCCGACCGCTTTCCATACTTTGGTATTTCTTGGAATCAGTTTCTCCATCACTGCTACCTTCGTACTTGTTTCCAGATATGCAATAATTAATATTTAATGCTAGTAGCCATCCTACAGTAGCCGTTAAGATTGTCATTAATGTCCAGAAATCCAAAGAAGATTTCTCATTACTACGAATTAAACTAATATTTGCGCACAAGTATGTTATCCTTTCCAAGTATTCATTTCAAAGGCGATGCAATCTTTTTTTTTGTGCGCTGACGGGTTGGTGCTTTTAAGTAATTTCCAATTCTTAATCTCTTTTCCCTATCACCGCCACCTTCGAACGTTTTTCTAATTGTGCAATTAGTGAGTTGTGATGGTGACAACTCATTTCGCACGAACCTTGGAAATTGTCATTGATTAGCGAAAGGCTCAAGGAGATATGATGCAGGAGCATCGTTGGAAAGCACGCAGAGGAAGGACCACTCAACATGTGGGAGTTCTTTCAAAACTTAAACGTTAGCAGTTGCAGCTGATTTTGAAATATGCCTTAACTCGGTGCCGGAATTTACCTTTGGAGGCATACTTGAACTAGTGCCGAAATTTACCCTTTGAGGCACGTTTTGAAAATCACAAGCGGAGCAGGAGTTTCCACTATGGCTCTGGAATGCGACTGAACTAAGATAGCGTAGGATGAATTTTAGAGTAAGCAAGTATCCAGGGGAAATGCTAGAAATATTTTTGATTTAAGTAGAAGTTTGTATGCCCAGATGGGGTTAGCTGCAATACAGAGAGAAATTAGTTGTAAGAGAGAACTGTGAGTTAGCAGGGGATCTCAGTTTTTGAGTTACTGTAATTTGAATGTATTTTGTAGCCATTTCGGCACCTGTGAATATAACAGAAGGAAAATTGATCCAAATACATGTTGTGTGACCAGTGTTTGCAATTTCCTAATATTTTTGTTCTTATGAACAAGTGAATGAATCTTTGTGGGGGAGTAGGGAACTGTGAATGTTAGTTTTTCAGTTTCAATTGTTTCTCTTCATTTAAAGCTTTGCAAGGTGTGCATTGAACCAGAAGGGAACGCAAGGGGATTGGGAGGAATTTATCTGTCAGAAATCCCTTGGATCTGAGTTATTGAGATCCCTCAGACGCAAGGAGTGTGCGGGAAATCAAAGTCTGCACTAGATGAAACTCAGGAGGAATAACACTCTGGGAAAGTGTTGTCGAGATCCAGGATTCCATTTTCGAGGAGAAGTGAAGGCGAAACCTTCGAACTTATAAAATATTCTAAGTTAGGGAGATTAAAATCTCAGGAGGAAGAACATTGTTGACCATCATATCACAGTGGAGAGTCAACAACCATATGATTCGAGACAACTACGCAGGCTTTAACACTGTGTATGTCTAGGAGGGAAAATCCACGGAAGCCTGAACGGACGGTGGAGAGTTTCGGGGAGGAACATCGATAACCCGCAATCCATTGGATCAAGTGGAGTTGTGAGGAGGATAACGGCGAGAACCTTTCCTCTCTCAAATTTCAGTAGGGATAAGAGTTGTTGATCCCAAATAGATCCGGACCATTGGTCCATTTCGTGATACCAAGCATCGCAAGTTGGGAGGACAGAGGCCCTGGATTCCCAAAACTTGAAACTTGAATCGCAATATCGATCGTGATCGTCGGATCGGGGAAGGATCTGGACCGTCATATCAGTTCCATCGCCATTTCGGTAATCGGGGATACAAGGAGCAAGATCAGGGACTCTCGGTCGGTGAAATCCCAAAAATATCGAAGCCGTCGAATCTTCAGAGGTTTGAATCCGTTGACCTGCGACGAGGGAGCGTTTCGGTATTTCAGTGAGCGGGTGGAGGAGCAAACAGAGTTCATGCAGTGCGAAGTAGCAGAATGTGAAACGCCAAAATAATCGTAGTCGTTGGCCACGGTTAGATCTAAGTCGTAGATCTCACGCCGTCACGATTTCGATGATTGGGACTTGGAGGAGTCAGACGCGCTTGGGGTGAATATCGTGGTCATGAGCGCGTGGTAACATGGATTAAGAAAGGGGAGAAGATAACCTCTGTTAGCCTATCGGGGTTTCGGGACTCAGAGGGGTCGGCACACCGGGGAGTCCTTGCATTGGAAATCTTGAAAGCACGAAACACGACATGCCTTTTGGGCTAAGCCTATGGTCGTGCATACGGTCATGAGGAGTAGAGAGTGTGAGCCTAGTGATTGGTAGCGTGGGTAAAACACAGAGATGGACCTGCGGACTTAGAGATAGAGGTTCCATCTCGGGACCAAGAGAGTCGTTTTGGCTCCAGAATCAAATATCCTGACCAGGAGGTCACGCAACCCTTAGGAGGGTTGGGGGGTCTACATCAGGTGGTATCAGAGCTGATCATTCTTCGTCTGTAGACTTCAAGCGAATGAAAAAGAGGAAGAGACAGAGAACTCAAAGTTGTACTTTGTGTGTGTGACAATTAGTCAACACAATGTCGCCAAGGAGATGAGAGCCACCTTTAGCCAATCGTGTTGTAGAGAGGGAGATGTGGGAACTTCGCATCAGATTGGAAGCAATGGAAGTAGCGCAGAGAAGAGAACTTGATACTGGAGATATCAACGATGCAGAGAGTGAAGAAATAGAATTTGAAGAAGTTGCAGGAGGAGACGATGTCGAAGGACGCTTACTGAGAGCAGTTTCCAGATTGGGAGGCAGGGCCAAGATAGAGGTCCCAATGTATGAAGGCAATAGAATAGATGTGGAGGAGATGCTGGATTGGATAAGACCCATGGATAGACACTTCGACTATGAATATGTCGATGAGGAGAAAAAGGTGAAGCAGGCAGTCACCAGGATAAAAGGGCATGAAACACTGTGGTGGGATGAACTACAGGATGAGCGAAGAATCAAAGGAAAACATAGGATAAAGAGTTGGGATAGAATGGTATCCAAACTGAAGGCTAAGTTCATGCCCAAAGATTATCATATAAGTTTGTTCAGGAAGTTGCAAAACCTGAGACGGAAAATTATGATGGTTAAGGAGTACACTGAGGAGTTCTACAGGATGAACATCGGAACTGGATGAAGAGAGAAAGATGAGGAGAAATTTTCCAGGTACATAAATGGCCTGAGGTATGAAATTTTCCAGGTACATGATGTCGATCAGAACTGTGGAAGATGTTTTCCAGTTTGCGCTGAAGGCAGAGGAGAAGTTGACCTAAAAACAAAACCAACGAGGAAGAGGTAAAAGCTTGGTCTCAAGCAAGAGAAAGGTGTTTAACCGTGACAGGACACATCAGTCTAAGGACAAGGCTGAGAAACCACACATTCACTCGAAAAGAGGAGGAAGTTCCCGGGAAAGACAGAGTGGTGGAAGAAACTCTTCTAGAGGAAAAGGCAAAGGAGGAATAAGATGCTATGCCTGTGGAAATAAAGGACACATGTCTTGGGAATGTCCTGAGAAGAAAAAAGAAGGAGGAGAAGCTCACATTTCAGAAGCCCAGCGATGATATGTTGAAGCAAAGGGAGCAGAGGATGGAGCATCCCTGATGTTGAGAAAATTTCTCTTAAAACTAGAGGCAAAAATTGAAAAGCCAGTATAGAGAAATAGTCTCTTCAGGACATCTTGCAAGACTAAGGACAAAGTATGCAAAGTAATCGTTGACAGTGGAAGCACTGAAAACCTAGTATCCACAAAGATGGTGGAGAAATTGGAGATGAAAACAACTGCACACCCAAAACCATAGAAAGTCTCATGGTTGCAAAAAGGACACCAGGTAACGATTACTAAAGAATTCCTGGTTGAAATTAAGATAGGAGGTTATAAAGATGAAATCATGTGTGATGCAATTCCCATGGACTTATGTCATATTCTATTGGGAAGACCATGGCAATGCAACAGAAATGTCATTCATGATGAGAGGAAAAATGCATACATGAGAAGAATGGTAGGACACATATGTTGTTGCCAATAGAGGAGAAAAGAGTGAAAGAATAAGCCAGCACCAACATACTTCTCATGAGTGGGAAGGAACTACTGAAGGAAGTCAAGGAAGAATAGGAGATGCAGTTCAATGTAGTAAGAAATCCAAGAGTTATCCTTACGAGTACATCGATGGATGACTTGCCGGAAGAAGTTTGAGAATTGCTGGATAATTTCGTTGACATAGTGGTGGATGAGTTGCCTAACTCATTGTCTCCTATTAGAAGTATCAGTCATCATATCAACTTGATACCAGGAGCAAGTCTGTCGAACAAAGAAGCATATAGATTGACACCTTGAGAGAATGAGGAGGTGAAGAACCAAGTTTAAGAGTTGCTAGATAAGGGTTTGGTCAGGGAGAGTTTGAGCCCATGTGCAGTACCAACTGTATTGATCCCAAAGAAATATGGAGGATGGAGAATGTCCACAGACTTGAGAGCCATCAACAATATCACCATCAAGTACATATTTCCTTTACCGAGAATGGATGATTTAATGGATTTCTTAAGTGGAGCAAATTAAATTTCTAAGATAGATCTGAAAAGTGGGTATCACCAGATTAGGATGAGAGAAGGTGATGAATGGAAAATAGTCTTTAACACAAATGAAGGTCTGTATGAATGGTTTATTATGCCATTTGGATTGATGAATGCCCCGAGCACTTTTATGAGCCTGATGAACGAAATTCTAAAAGATTTCATTGGTAAGTTCGTGGTTGTATATCTAGACAATATACTAATTTTTAGCAGGCCTAAAGAGGATCATTTGAAACACCTAACGCTAGTGATGAGGAGGCTACAACAAGAGAAGTTGTTGATAAATCTAAAAAATTCCTCTTTTATGAAAGAAAAACTCATTTACTTGGGTTTTTGATCTCTTCGAATGAATTGAGAATGGATCCAGAGAAGGTGAAAGCGGTTAGAGAATGGTCATCACCAAGAAGCATGTTCGAGGTAAGGAGCTTCCATGGACTAGCGAGCTTTTATAAGAAGTTCATCAGAGACTTTAGTGGGCTTTGTGAGACAATGATGGATACAGTGAAGAAAAAGCACAAGTCATTTAAATGGATAGAGGAGGCCGAAAGGAGCTTCAATATACTGAAGGAGAAGATAACAGAATGACCAATTATGGTCTTGCCGAATTTTGAAAAGACATTTCAGGTAAGATGTGACGCAAGTGGAGTTGCAATAGGAACAATTTTGAGTCAGGATAACATACCTGTTTCCTATTTCAATGAGAAGTTGAATGAAACTAAGAGGAAGTACTCCACATATGACAAGGAGTTTTATGCCATAATTCAAGCCTTGAAGAATTGGAGGCATCATCTTGTCCCACAAGAATTTGTCTTGTATAGTGATAACCAAGATTTACAATTCATAACCAAACAAGAAAAACTGAATCAGAGGCATGCAAAATGGGTTGAATTTATGAAAAATTTTACTTTTGTCATAAAACATATTGTTGGGAATGCTAACAAGGTTGTTGATGCATTAAGCAGAAGATGTTTAATTCTGCAGGAATTCCAGGTGAAGACCTTGGGGTTTGAACACCTTAAGGATATGTATTGTGATGACCCAAACTTCAAGGAAGTATATGAAGCATGTACAAACCCTGTACTGAGAGATAGAATTCAGTGGACAGATTACATGGTTCAGGAAGGACTGTTGTTAAGAGGAAATCAATTGTGCATACCAAAATTCTCGATGAGGGATAATCTTCTGAAGGAGAAGCATAGTGGAGGATTGGCTAGACATTTCGGCCCTGATAAAATGTTTTCACAGTTGAGCAGTTCATACTATTGGCCAGGTATGAGAATAGAGGTGACAAAGTTTGTGAACAAATGTACAATCTGCAAACATGCAAAGGGGAAAAAATAGAACACTGGATTGTATCAACCATTGCCAATACCAGAGAGACCTTGGGATGCAATAAGCATGGATTTTGTGTTGGGATTTCCAAGAACGCAAAGAGGATTCGATTCCATATTTGTGGTGGTAGATAGATTTTTAAATATGGCACATTTCATCCCATGCTAGAAGACCAGTGATGCAACACATGTTGCAAATATGTTTTTCAAAGAAGTTGTGAGACTTCACGGCCTACCCAGGAGCATTGTCTCAGACAGAGACACAAAATTTGTTGTTCACTTTTGGAGGACGTTGTGGAAGAAGATGGGGATAGATTTTTCCTTCAGCTCAGCTTATCACCCTCAGACAAATGGGCAAACTGAGGTGGTAAATAGAAGTTTGGGAAACTTATTAAGGAGTCTAGTTACTGAACATCATAACCAGTGGGATTAGATTCTACCACAAGCAGAGTTTGCATACAATGACTCACCAAATAGGAGCACTGGAAGGAGCCCATTCCAAATACTATACGGAATGCAACCTATGGGAGTGTATGAGTTGAGAGACTTGGAACAGAGAGAGATCAGAAGCGTTGAGGCGGAATATTTTGATGCTGAAATGCATAAACTCCATAGCCAGATCAGAAGATAGTTACAAAGTTCTAACCATAAATACAAGGACAGAGTTGATCATCATCGCATGGAACTTCAATTTGAAGTAGGAGATCAATTTTTAGCACATCTCAATAAGTAAAGGTTCCCTAGAGGAACATATAACAAGTTGAAGATGAAAAACATAGGACCCTGTAAGATCTTGAGGAAGTTTGATGCAAATGCCTACGAGATTGAGCTACTGGATGGTGTGGTAATTTCGCCCATATTCAATGTTTCAGACCTGTATCCTTACAGGGAATATGACACAGAAGGATCAGAAGATCAAGGAAAAATTCAGTGGGAGAAACAGATGCATGTGGCAGAAAATCCGCAGATGGAGAAAATTGTTGATCAAAGGATTGGCAAGAAGACCAAAAGGAAAACCTATTTTGAGTACCTGGTCAAATGGAAGGGACACCCAATCGAAGATGTCAGTTGGGAAAACGAAGTTGTTATCCAGAAGCAGGGAAAATTAGTAGAGGAGCTCATGGACAGGAGTCCATGAATTTTTGTCAAGGGGAGTATGATGCAGGAGCATCGTTGGCAAGCACGCTAAGGCATAACCACTCAACACGTCGGAGTTCTTCTAGAACTTCAACGTTAACAGTTGTAGCCAATTTTGAAATCTGCCTTAACTTAGCGCTAGAATTTACCTTTGGAGGCACGCTTGAACTAGTGTTGAAATTTACCCTTTGAGGCACGTTTTGAAAATCACAAGTGGAGCAAGAGTTTCCACTACAGCTATGGAATGCGACTAAACTAAGATAGCATAGGATGAATTTTAGAGTAGGCAAGTAGCCAGGGGAAACACTAGAAATATTTTTGAGTTAAGTAGAAGTTTGTATGCCCAGGTGGGGTTAGCTGCAATACAAAGAGAAATTATTTGTAAGAGAGAATTGCGAGTTAGCAGGGGATCTCAGTTTTTGAGTTACTGTAATTTAAATGTATTTTGTAGCCATTTCGGCACTTGTGAATATAACAGAAGGAAAATTTATCCAAATACATGTTGAGTGACTAGTGTTTTCAATTTCCTGATATTTTTGTTCTTATGAACAAGTGAATGAATCTCTGTGGGGGAGTAGAGAACTGTGAAGGTTAGTTTTTCAGTTTCAATTGTTTCTCTTCATTGAAATATTTGCAAGGTGTGCATCGAACCAGAAGGGAACGCAAGGGGATTGGGAGGAATTTCTCTGTGAGAAATCCCTTGGATCTGAGTTATCGATATCCCTTAGACAAAAGGAATGAGCAGGAAATTGAAGTCCGTACCAGATGAAACTCGGGAGGAATAACACTTTGGGAAAGTGTTGTCGAGATCCAGGAATCCATTTCCCAGGAGAAGCGAAGGCGAAACCTTCGAGGACTTAGAAAATATTCTAAGTCGGGGAGATTAAAAGATTAGGAGGAAGAGCGTTTTTTATCGTCAGATCACAGTGGAGAGTCAGCAGCTTTCTGATTCGAGACAACTATGCAGGATTTAACACTGCATATGTCCAGGAGGAAAAATCCATGGAAGCTTGAACGGGCAGTGGAGAGTTTCTGGGAGGAACACCGATAACCCGCAAGGTGTTGGATCACGTGGAAGTGCGAGGAGGATAACAGCGAGAGCCTTTCCACTCTCAAAGTTCATGAGGGATAAGAGTTGTTGATCCCAAATAGATTCGGACCGTTGGTCCATTTCGTGATACCATACATCGCGAGTTGGGAGGACAGAGGCCCTGGATTCCCATAACCCTAAATGCGAATCACGATATTGATTGTCACCATCGGATCAGGGAAGCATTTGGACCATCACATCAGTGCCATCACCATTTCGGCAATCGGGGATATAAGGAGAAAGAGTCGGGACTCTCGACCGGTGAAATCCTGAAAAGATCGGAGTCATCAGATCTTCAGAGGTTTGAAGTCGTTGATCTGCGACAAGGGACTGTTTCGGTATTTTGGTGACCGGGTGGAGGAGCGAATGGACTTTTTGCAGTGCGATGTCGCGGAACGCGAAACACTGAAATAATTGTAGCCATCGGCCAAGGGGAGATCTCAGTCGTAGATCTCGCGTCATCGCGATTTCGACAATCAGGACTTGGAGGAGTCAGACGCGCTTATGGTGAAGCTCGTGGTCATGCGGATTGAGAAAGGGGAGGAGCTAATCTCTGTTATCCTATCGGGGTTTTGAGACTCAGAGGGGTCTGTGCCATGGAGTCCTTGCATTGGAAATGTCGAAAGCACGAAACGCAACGCAAATTTTGGGCTAGGCCCGTGGTCGTGCCTATGGTCACGAGGAGTAGAGAGTGTGAGCCTAGTTCTTGGTAGTGCAGGTAAGACACAGAGAAGGACCCGCGGACTTGGAGATAGAGGTTCCATCTTAGGACCAGGAGAGTCATTTTGTCTCCAGAATCAAAGATCCTGACTGGGAGGTCACGCAACCCTTAGGAGGGGTTGCGGGTTTGCATCAAGATATTCCATTGATACGTATTAAACCATAATTTGCAGAGGGTTATATTATCCCTCCCTGATTTTCATTTCAAACATCGTCTCGAGCAAACGAAAATTCTTAATAACTTCTGGCAGCAATTCTCTCCACACACAGTAAACACATTAGGGCATAATGCGCAGAGGTTCCATTATTCCAGAGCATATTCTTACTATTCATCTCCCTCTGCCCAGGAGAAAAAAAGGAGATGGTCCCTTGGTACACCGAGAGATATATTTCAAGCCGAAAAATTCCATGGCAACCCTGGTTGCTCAAAGAACCTGCCAAGTTGCATTCATGGTTGTCATAGAAGTTGATTCCATGAATTTCGAGCTGGAAGAAGATGATTTGATGGACGATGATACGACAATGGATGATGGCAATGCAAAAAATCTTCCCACTCCTGCGCCCAAATTGAAATCAACACCAAAAGGAGTTTTAGAAAAGAAACCGACGGTAAACGCAACAGCCACTTTGCAGCATGAAAGTAGGAATTCCAGAGTTCCAAATTAGTATGTTTTGGGTGAAAGAGTTTCACTGTAAAGAAATGGTATGTTGACGCTCCCAGAGATATATAATATTGAATAACATCTTTGGGAATCAGGTCCAAAACTCTCGTTGCTGTAAGGCATTTTCCTACTAGTCATCTCCTTCTGCCCAGAATGGACTAATTTGGGCCTCTAGAATTGCACGTGCAAGTTGTGCTACTAAATTGTTTTGGACTATGCAGAGGCGGTTTCAGCTAAGGGCTATTCCGCTTGCCCTGCAACCATTTTCCTCTTCTTCCTCAGGGAAATCTTGTGAAAAATATCAATTTCAGCAGAGGATGATTCATCAAGGAGAAAACTGCAAGGATCTTGCATACTATGGATCCCGTGCCTGTGTTTATCGCAGATAACTTCAATGTTTTGGCCCGAAGAACTAGGTCCAATTTCTAAGGATAGATGTACAATACTCGATGTTTTTCTTATTTTTTTAAATGGATTTGCTATTAAAAAAAATTTGCCTTCGACTCTTCGTTGTTTCCTCTTTTTTGTGTTTAACGCATGTTCTAATTGGATTGGTTCGGTGCTCTCGTACTTCTTCGATATTGTGTTTTCTAATACCAATGTACAATGTTGCATCAAAATCGTTGCTCTTGTTTCTAGACATGCAATTATTAAGTTTTAATGCTAACAGCCCATAATGCAAGAAGTTTAATACTTGAGTTAATATGTTGCACTCATGGAAGAATGTATGAAGAACACAGTTACACCCACACGTTCCAATAAAATCTAATCTTCAACAAAGCATTTGCTGGAAATTAGTAGAAAATGAAGTTCAGTAGTTAAGTTAATATGTTACAGTCATGGAAGAATATATCAAGAACATAGTTACACGTACACATTGCAATAAAATCAATCTTCAACAATGCATTTTCTGACAATTAGTAGAACATCATGGTTTTGCAACAATGGGGATTCTTTGAAACCAATTCGCGCTTACCAAAACTGCCTTCCGCCTTTCTACTTTTATGTGACCTCCAAACAACATTCAGAGCTCCGCGATATACAAATTGACAGATATAAAAATTTGCAACCGTTCTTAGATCATACCCTTTTCCGTATTACGGTCCACCTATCATGCCCTCTTCCATGGTGCACTTTTTTGCACCAAACCCTTTCGAGAAATACAATTTAACCGTCGGGTCTTCGCATATTTAGTGGAACTATTGTCACCCCATTTTGAAGCCCGTATGTCCTCTTTCCATACTTCGCCATTTGTTCAAATTTCTTTGGCGGAACGTCGGTTTGGTGGGTTCAAGTAATATTCATTTCATAGTCATTGTTTCCTGTGCTCGTGCCCCTTTTTAATTAGCAGTTGGCAATTATATATAAGATCTTATTGCTACGCATGAAATTAGTAATTTCCCTATTCCATACTTTGCCACTTTTCCAGAATTCCGCAAATATACAAACCAGCCTCTGAACAACCCCATCATGATCTCTTTCGTTTTACAAATTTTGCACTCAAAAATTCCACAACATGAAATTTCACCGTGCAACACTCAGTTGTCCTGACTATCCCCGTAACCGTCTTTTGAATCCCAACCGACCACTTTTCAGAGCTTTCCATTCTTTCCTTGCTCTCTGTCGTCTCTGTCACCTTCGCACTTGTCTATAATAAAAGAAAATAAAAAGTTATATATATATATATATATATATATATATATATATATATATATACATATCTTGTTTCTAAATATGGAATTACTGGCATTTAATTCTAATAGGTCATCATGCAGAAACCGTATAGATTGTCATTGATGGGCGAAAGGCTCGAGGACATCTCGTATTGATGTGCATTAAACCAAAATTTGCGGGGGGATTATATTATCCCTTATGACTGTTCATTTCAAAATCATGAAATCCCATTCACACGACGTGGCCTTCGCATGCTCACGAAACCTCCATTCCTTAATTGTTCTTCGGCGTACCTACCACGTTTGCATTTCTAAATATGCAATAAATAAACTTTACTGCTAACAGTTCATCATGCACCACCAATACAGATTATCATTAATCAACGAAAGGCTCGAAGAGCTTTTCCATTCATAAGGATATAACCAAAATTTAGCGAAAAGTTACATTATCAACTCTAACTGTTCATTTAAACCATCATATGCAACAAAGCAACCTTCTCATAAACCTATGGCATCAGCTCGCCAGCAGTTTTGTGGAGATACAGTGAACATCTTCAGGCGCGAGGACCAAAACTTCCACTGGTCCAAGGCATTTTCTTATTACTCAACCTCTGTCGTAGAGAACCAAGTAATTTGGACCTCTGGGATTGCTCATGCAGGCTATGTCCCTGAGGTTTTTTACTGTAAGGACCTGGTCTCTTGGTGCGCCGATAAATATATTGCAGAGGAAAGAATTATTCCACTACAGGACCACTCTTATGTTTCTTTGTCACCCCAGGTCTTCCGCCAGATGCTGAAATTGCGGGAGCCAACATTGACGTTCAAAGGAGAAGATTGCAAACAGTTCCTAGAAAATCATAATAACGGATTGGACCTCTTGCCCCTTTTTTTGGAAAACCCGAATCTAGTTCCTGAATATATTACAAGCATGTAGGTTAGCTCATTTAGAAATCCATTTCGCGAAATTGCCTGGTTGTTTACAAGAATAATGGGATAGGAGTCCACAGGTACTGTTTCCCACATGACTCTTTATATTTTGTATTTCACAGTCAACGAACAAGCCATTTTTTATTGGGGCAAGTTAATTTCCCATGAAATATCTTTCCAATTGTCAAGCTACAAAAGGGAAAATAAATTTTATATGTCATCCTATTTAGTTTTTTCAATAGCACATTCTTTCGGTTCCCGCAACTGTCTATGTCCAAGAATGTCAACTGCGAATTCCACCCAGTAATGTTCTGGTACCAGGCCTTGTGGAAGCACAAGGCTTCCCACTATTTTTATGAGGTTTTTAATGGCTTCCTGTATGTTTTCAAAATTTTGTTGTTAGGAGAAGATGCTCCCTGCATATCTGAATAGGAAACTAGTTTTTTGGACAAGAAGGGGACACTCGAACATTTGGATAATTACACTTTCATAAGAATTTTTGGCTCCACGAAACAACCTACTCTCCTTCCATCTCACATTACAGACAAAATGTTTGTTGCAGAAGTAGCACATCAATACAGCTACTGGTTCCATCTGTTCCAAAGGAAGAAAAAAAATAGTTCATTCCTTTGCCTTGGAAAATAGGGGAGTTCGTGTTGAAAAATGTCAACAAAATTGATGATTTCGCAGCACATTTTAGCATCTCCAACCTTAGATATGCTGAAGACATAAGAGGATTCGACCCCTATCATATTTTTAGACAACATTTACAAACACTTGGCCTTGGAAATTTTTTTGTAAATAAACATCTGCCCAAAAACAGAGACAGTGGCGACAACGGCCCTACCTCTGTTGCCGACGACGTAGAGACAGTGCAAAGCTGCACTAAATTCTACACGCAGCAGTGGAAAGGCCCCAGTGACAAGAGTGTTCTATCCACAAATACCACTCCAAAAAGTACAACATCCCAGAGCATTGCTCCAACAGCCCATCACAACAACAAAGAAACCCAGAGTTCTTCAAATGGAGGAGGAGATAACGACCCTCCTCACTCTAAAATTGATAGTTCTCACAAGCTTCCAGTAGAGAAGAAGAGAAAAAAAAAAGTGGGACAGGCGGAAGAGCCAGAAATTCAGACTGAGAACATGGAACTTGACACTGATATGGATACCATGTTTCCCTTCCTTGATCAACCCAGAGATGCCATCCACCATAACCATCCAATGGACATATCCGTTACCCAAAATTTTGACGAAGATGAAACCTTCATGTTCCAGAGCATTGTTTTTTATAGCCGGAACAAAAAATTGATAATTGAGAAAAAAAAGTGTTAAAAATAAGAAAGTCAAATCTCGTTCAGAGGTTGACGTTGCCAACATGCGGTCGTCCCAAATCTGTCAACTTCACACCGCGATCGGAGAATCACTTCATGATTCCATTGGAGGAATGGAGACCGAGAATGTCAGACTAAAGGACCAAGTCAAGGAATTGGAAGACTCTTTCATTCCTATGCCATTACTTGTCGATCCTTTGGCAATAGCCATGCCTGGCACCCCTGCACCCAATGTAAAAGCATCCTCCACCCTGCTCGCATCATGTAAAGGATATGTGGAGAACAATATCAAAAAAAGAATGGAACTAGTTACCGAGGCATGGAAAAGATCACAAACCATCATTTCCCTTGGAACCAGGGAACATATCTTGTTCGAGCTTTTGCAGGCCGAATTAAAAGATGAAGAAAAAATCTTTTTAAAAACGGTCATCCCTTTTGGCAAGATTGTCAACAATATGACAGAAACAAAAAGAAGAGAAGAAGATCTTCCATCCAAAAACCGGATCAGCCAATTGAATGCATGTTGGAAACAAAAAGTAAAGAACCTATGTCTCATTGTTTAGTCATGTGAACAAGCCATATCGAAGAAAGATAAACTATTCACAAAGTTGTCAAATATAGACTTAGCCGTGAAAACCAACAACTTCAAAGACCCCCTCTTAATCACAAACTCCTTGCCCTTAACCAAGAAAGAGTTCGATAAACATGTTGCTATGTTTAAGACCTTGTCTCTGGAAAAGTTTTACAGCATCCTTCAAGATCAAGCTCACGTCCATGACTGGCTAGTCAAATATGCAGTATAGAATGAGGAAATTCATCAGGCTCTCTCTAATCTTTCTATCGACTTCCAGAAATTATAAAACGATCTTTTCAACATAAAAATCTGGAATGAGATCAACGTCGCCCCAATGAGAGGCTACATTGAAGAATGGCTCGAAAGGCAATTGAAATAGGTCGCCGACGAAAGATAACAGGCACTTGCCAGCATTCCATCAACCGTGGAGGACATCCTTGAAACCACAGTCGCCGGTGACATCAATGAAATGACAACCGCAAGCAAATAGATAAAGGGATAATATGTACCCTCATTGTAAGTTTACTCATCGCATCTTTCTTTGTTTATCAACCCAGTTATTCCAGTTTCTTAAATACAGATGTATAGGCAAACACTTATACCTTTCCATTTATTTTCTTTTGCAGCTATTGCACTCTATCTTCTTTCCACAATCATGTTTCTTGTACTTATTTCTCTAATGGTCCGTAGGAGCCCCAATCCCAATCTACATGACAAACGCATTGAAATTCTGGTTTATATGTAACAGACTTTAATCTTTTTGTATATTTCAAAATTTCCAGTACTATGTAACACACTTTTATTTTTTTACAGATTGCAAATAAAAATGCATTTAAATTTTTATATGTTACAGACTCTATTCTTATCTTTCACCACTTTGTATGACAAATGCATTTAATTTTTAATATGTTACATACTTTTATTCTTATCCTTCAGCAGTCTGTATGGCAAATGCATTTACTCTTTTATATGTTACAAACTTTTCTTTTTTTATATATTTCAAAATAAATGGTGCTCAACAATGCAAGTGTCATTTACTTATACCCCATGTTCACAAATGCATTTAAATTTTTATATTTCTTATCTCCTATTAATTTTATGTCATCATATATTTTTATCTTTCACTAGTCCATATGGAAAATGCATTTAAATTTCCAAATTTATTCTTGCACTCTCAACAAATTTTTTACTTTGTTATATACTTTCAAAGAAAATAGGTTTTCTATATACTTTCAAAAAATAGGTGTTGCTCTTCTTGCCAACAGTGATTTACTTTTTCCCCTTCTTTCGTGATATACATGTTGCACACAACATTTTCGTGATATATATTTTGCACCGAACACTTCATTTCATTTGCAATTCCACCCCATTTTCCACAATTTTCTTTCTAACCTCGTTAGCAT
This sequence comes from Picea glauca, assembly GCA_000966675.3. Classification (NCBI taxonomy): domain Eukaryota; kingdom Viridiplantae; phylum Streptophyta; class Pinopsida; order Pinales; family Pinaceae; genus Picea; species Picea glauca. The sequence continues at coordinate 117,272 of JZKD02S0126405.1, forward strand.
TGCGTTGCCACGCAACCTTGTTTGAATTATCTTTCTATAAATAAAATAATCTCTTATTGAATTTGTCCCTGTATGGAATATAGTATTGAATTAGCTTGACTCTATATTGCTTTTCTTGTTGATTATAAATTTACATATCTTAGAAAAAGTGTTATTTTATGGATGGGAATTTTTTATTTTTTTTTCAAATATTTACATCCATTTATCTATTAGTTTATTGATTTATCAATTTGAGGTTTTATTAGTCCTTGTCAAGGAATTATAGTAATGAGTTTGTTATTGATTTGATATTAATTTGCCTTTTATTTTAAATTTATATGTGAAATGTAATATCTAACTTAAGAAAACAAATATATATTTTTTGATATATTAAAAATACTTATTTTTCTCATCTTGATTAATATATTTTAAGTTTTATTGTTGTCTTCATGCATTTCAATGTTTTAAATTAATTACATAATTAATGCACTTTATTATATATACCACTTGTTTTAAAAAAATACAATGTTTTAAATTAATTACATAATTAAAAAAATAATAATTCTAGTATTATTAATGTCTTATCATCTACATTTATTACATCTATCATTTATTACATCTATACGAGTGCATGGAAAAAATTCATTCATACAAAGGTGTATGGTTGGTGGACCCTTGGTATACGGTCAGACTAATCACCGGAATGACCACTCGGGTACCACGCAGTGAAATTGTTTTCAATTCTTCCGATCTCCATTATAAACACCTCGTTAAATGTAATTTTTGTTTCTTTTATTTATTTTTTAATGCGGGTTTGTATTTAAGATTTACAAACTTTTTGTGTTGGTCACATGGGGAGAGTGGGATCGTTAGTTAGGTCTTTGCATTATTTTTTTCATACACAAAGAAGGTTACACTACAATCTATATTAAGAATTTTTAATATTTATTTAGTCTTTATTAATTTCACAATAGGATTGCTTCTGATATTATTATTAAAATGGAGAATGTTCACATTATGGATAAGTTAATAAATTTAAATTTTTATGTTTAGATAAGTTTTTTTTTTTCAATTTAAATGAATATTTAATAAATACTCAATAACAATTTGCTCACAAAGTTCTTCATTATATACCATATTCCTAATTATTTACTAGTTTTTTTTCCAATTTAAATTAATATTTAATAAATACTCAATAGCAATTTGCTCATAAAGTTCTCCATTATATATATGTTCCTAATTTTAATAGTGGCTAATTTTTTTTTACAAATGATTATATTAATTTAAAATATTGATTTTTATTTTAAAAGAAATATATATTTATTTTATATAATATTTATCCTATGTAATTATATTAGAAATCAAATACAAGTAGAATGAATTTTTGGTTATATCGAAATCATATATCCATTTATATATATTTTTTTTATTTTATAAATGAAAAAAAAAATGATGAAAGATTATTAATTTTTTTGGTAAATATTAAGGGTAAATATTTAATGTATGTAAATAATTGAAAATCTTGAATCTTTACTATCATGATTATATTAAAAGTATTATTAGTCCATGTCAAGGGACTATATCAATAAGTTTGTTATTGCTTTAACATCAATTTGTTTTTTATTGTAAATTTGTTAGATTATATTAAAAACATTATTAGTCCCTACCAAGGGATTATAGTAATGAGTTTGCTATTGACTTGACATTGATTTGTCTTTTATTTTAAATTTGTGTGTGAAATGTAATGTTTAATTTAAGAAAACAAATATATAATTTTTGAAATAATAAAAATATTTGTTTTTCTTAGTGTCACTTGTTTTAATTAAGTTCTAAGGAATGACTTCATTGTTGATTGATGTTTGCAAAGTCACGTGTACAAACATGTTGTTGACTTTCAAATCCTTAGATGACATCTTTACTTTTACTTAAATACTCTGCACAATATTACAATTTTCCAACTTATACATGGCATCTTCATTTTTACTTAAATACTTAATGAAAGATTACAATATAAAGACTGGTCCGCAGAAGCCATCGGTGCATAATATTCAAACCTACGCATACATGATAATGCCACTCAACATGAACGCATTACATGATAATGAACATGAAGGAAAAACTTGCCATACAATTGTCACATATTAAACCATAGTTAAGCATTTCATGCTACTCTTGAAATGAAAATTTAAAATTCATAATTTGTTGTTATATCATCATATTATATTTAGTTTTTAGAGGGAGTCCATCCACAAAAACATGATTCTTACTTACATGTCATATCTATACCTTCAATAAAAAATATACAACAATTGCCTAAAATATTCTCTCAGTTATCACATATTCAACCATAATTACCCATAATTACCAATTGATTGGATCTTTCAAGTACAAAAGTTATAAAACCAAAGAAGCCATAATCAAACTATCATTTTCATTTCCAAATCTATTTGGCATGCCATGCAACCCTTGTTTTCTAATGTTTTTTGAAATTAAAAAAGTTATTTAATATCTCTATAAATTATGTATGAATATCACATAATGTATATTTTGGAAAAGTGAATAGATTAAAAGTTAATTATTTGAGAAATATTATACATTATTTTAATGATTTATTAAGTTTGATAAAAAAAAATTCTAGAAATTATATTTGAAAACTAAACTTTGTTGATGATAATTAATGTTTAGTGAAATTGAATTGATCTATCTAACCTTTAAAATGTAAGTGATTACTGAAATTCTTTATAATTTTATGTTTATGTTAAAAAAGCATTAAGAAAATCACCACACTTTTTCTGAGACTGATTATAAGTAAAATATCATTCAAGACATTGCAAATATTTTTAAATATTAAATAAAATTTAAATTTTTTAATTATATTATAAAATAATTAATAAAACTATTTAGTGGATGAATTTAAAATTCATTTTGTTTCCTAGAAAATTTCTCAATATATTAAATATATGGTGTTCTCAAAATGAACAAAGCTGAAGTATTACATCCATCTCCAAAAGGTAAACACATAGCACATGGTCATAACATGATAGACCATCAAGTGCTTATTACATATTGTTGAACCCAACAAAGGGCAGAAAAACTAAAGGTGAAGACCATGGTTACTTTTAATAACAAAATAAAGTGGGATCCAGTTCTAGCAAATGACACATTCCTCCCAATATGCATGTAATAACCAATAATTTGTAAATGATATATAACGTAAATAAATTAAAATATATAAATAATTTGTAACATCCCCACTATAATCTAGGATTTAATTAATGCTTATATAGATATAAAGTGTGGCTACTGCCAAAGCGATGTAATATGTGAATTGTATTTCTATGTTTTTAATCATAAAAATGTGGTGCTAGCTGCTGAGGGGACATGGACAAAGAAGGGGATTGAATTAATCCACAAGAGAGGGGAATGTCTAGGAGCAAGAGAGGGGAGTGTTTAGGAGCATGGCCAAGAGGGGTCCAAAGGGGGAATTATTCATCTATATTAATTCAACCCATTTTCCTAAATTTGTTAATTGTATATGAGCCTTCTAAATTTATGATTGAGTGTTCTCAAATTCAATCATTGAATACATGTAAGAGGGTGAGTGTGAGTGGTCACATCCCAAATTTATTGGGTGCATGGGGTTGAGTACAATCAACTTGGGGAAGAGTGTGAGTCAAGAAATACAAGACAAAGAGAGGAAATTCGTATGGGTTGAGACAACAATTTTAGTGAGTCAAGTTTTGTGCATGAGGAGCTAGTAGAGAGAAAGAAACAAAACTTGGATTTGGTGCAGCCATGGAGGGGGAATTCTAGAGAAATTTGTAACGTATTTGGAGCCGGAAACTGAAGAACTAGGTTGTCAGGCTTGAAGATTGAACTCATGAGTGATTTGCACTAAAACAACAAGTGTTTGTTGTTATTTGTTGGTAGTTTTCCTAGCAGTAGGTTCCCTTGAGTTCCCAGCTGAGAGATTCCTAGATACTTGTGCCAGAGAGACCCTGATAAACAAATGGGACACATGAGGGTCTGAGACCAATGAAGGGGTACATTCCTTAGGTTTTATTTTCCCAACCAAATCTGATATATAAATAAGATATGTGTTGTTGAGACTTTCGTCAAACACTTTGATGTGTTTGCTCAACAACCTTTACTAAACAATGCTTCTTATTGTCCAAACTTCAAGGAAGGTTTTTGATGAGTTTAGAAGGTCAATAGGATGGGTTATAACCTCCTTATAACCCCCAAATATATTTTGTAATGTTTATTTCTTTGTTGTCATGTTTATGACAGTTTGTCTCATTGGGACATTTTCACAAATAGTTTGCATGCATTAGCTGTAGCTTCGAATTTTAGCATTTTTTTCCTAATTATATTGATTAATAACAACATAAAATACCCATAAAAAACATACCACATGAATACAATAAATGATACCAAGAGTCATAACTTGGAAAGCACAAATACCTTCAAAATCCTTGCTTATTTATTGAGAATTTATGGTTGTCCATGGAAGTAATTTCTAGATCTGATCCAAGGAATATAAAAGCTACAAAATATGGTTGTAATGCCCTCAAAATGCAAGTAAATGTCAAGATTAATCATTCTCAAGGATACCTTAATGATGGCTTCCCAAAATGGTTGATATAATTCTCCAAAATCAATTCTACCATACCAAGAAATGTGCCCTCGTGCTGAAATTCTCCCTGCTGAAATATGCACAATAAAAGATTATGTAAAACCTTTGGGAAATGGTTTCAACTTGTAGATCTGATTATGGTTAATTCATATGTGAATATCCCCTGGCTATAGATGACAAATCTTCTCATAAATCATGGGATCTCAAAACCCTAATGGGCCCTCCTTCATGAAATTCGCCTAGCCATCAAAATAAATAAATATGGAGGTTGTAAGCCCCCCACAAGTGCCAAAAGTTTCACCCTGATGATGGAAAAGAGTCCCCAATTGATATATGTTCCAAACCCAACCTCCTAAGACCAAATCAAATCTCCCTTGGCTGAGTGGTGTGCCCTCTCTATAGAAAACCCTCTATGAGGTGTCCTTCACAAACTGATGGTTGAAGTAGTTCTGAACTGATGTAGAATGGTGAGGGAAGAACATTTCACCTCCTTGGACAAGCTTGGATCAATAAAGGTGGAATATTTCACCACCGAGCTGATCTCTAGGGTTTGTTCACTGAAAACCCTCAAAACCCCCAAATATCATGGGCTCTCCAGCAAGAAGCCATACATCAAACTGATAATCAACATAATCAACATAATGAGAGAATAGAGGCCCTTATCTCCCTTTTACCCCCCCTGTTCACCTTTTCCCTCTAAGTGAATTTTACTTTATTTTTATTATTCTTTAATTAAATCACTTTATTAATTAATTGGCCTTTTTCCCTCTAAAAAGTGATATATTCATCCCTATGGCTTCTCCGATCACTGAAAGTCACTTCTCATCATCTAATCCTATAGTGCTCTTCCTCCCTATTTCGATGAGCTATTACACTAAGAGGTTTCTCAAAGTATTATGCCCAAAATGACCTTTTTGTGAAATTAATTAAAATATGACTCATAATAACTCAAAATTACGAAAATCGTTGGAATGCAACAAAACTAAAGACAAGTTTTGTGGAATGGATCCTGATGATGAAATATGATGAAAGATGCAAGTAGGGCCCAATAAAATCCCTCCATAGCTCTTGAACTCCCTGTCATCCCCATCTGGCTACTTTGGTAGGAATAACACTCTGTAATATAATAATGTCCAAAAATTGGGGACATTACAATGGGTTGGACAGGTCAAGTGGAAGAAAGCTAGTGGAAAATCGAGATAGTTGTTTGAAGATATCAAAGGCTTGTGAGTTTTTATTAGTTGTGAGTGGACAGTGAGAGACCACCCTATTTTGTGGATTAATAGCCTTAGCTCGGGGGTGACTAACTATTGAGATTTGGAACGGTTAGTCTACGGTTCGGTGCAATGTCCATCCCAAACAGTTGGTTGCACAACCATTGTTGAAAGATAAGTGTTTATCTATTATTTGTCTTGTATTTATGAGATAAATTATTGTGCATGATCTTTGTAAATGAGAATTATATATATTTTGTTGTAATGAACTATTTACTACATTCATATGTATGTTTAGCATGATACAGATCCATCTATTTAATGGAACTAGATGGTAGCTAAATTTGTTTTAATTCGTATTTGAAATCTATATAGGAAATTAGTTAATTGTAAATGAATCAAAATGGTTATAAGAAATGTTGTATTTGTTAGTATTCTACACTGTAATGTCCCTCGGATGGGCCAAGGGATGTTACATAATTAAAAATAATTAAAATACATAAAAAAATAAATTATAATAATTAAAAATATATAATAAAATAAATCAATATAATTTTTTTAACCTTAACCTAAAAAAAGCCTAAAAAATCCTAAGCTTTTCTATTATATACAAAATAGAGTTACACATGTTTGAAGGAAAGTACCAAAACATAAACCAGATTCCTTCCAGAGAGAATTTAACTAGGTTTCATCATAATGTTATCGGGTCTAATATCACCAAAAATATCTATAACTCTTGATATTGATCATATATTGCTAACACTATCTATATAGGTTTTATGTACTCTATGCCCACTATGAGAACTAAAGCATAAACACATCTATAAAGAAGTTAAATCAAACCCTCAATTTCTTCTTATTCTTCCATGTCAATTGGGAAATTTTTTTTATCCTGACGAGCTCGTTCTTGTTGCTTAGGTCGTTGACCTCCAAGGGTGGCATTGAAATGAATTCCATGCTGGGACTCGTAGAATAACTCGAATTTTTCCTAAAAAATTCTAAGTGCATGCAAAATGTCCCTTTGTTCCTTCTTGTTCTTCTCCAAAGCTTTCCCAACCATTTCCTTGACTATCCAATATGTTTAGTCTATCTTGAAGTAATTACTTCTTATAGTCTCAGAATAATATGGGTTATCTACTCAATCGTGAACTTCCTCCATAATCTCCTCTTTTGTCATTGTTTTCCTTTTCCCTTAGACCACTTCCCTTTGCCTCATAGACTACCTTTTTTTCTACCTATGAGCACTTGTGATACCAGGATCTCGACAACCAAGCCTCCCAAGCTAAGAAAGTGTTATTCACAAATTCATGGAAAGAAGAAGCTTCTTATTTACTACCCCCTGCCAACTAAGCTTATCCATGTTTACCTGACATCTAGCCATAGTAGACACACTTATCCCTCTAAACTTACGAAGCAGACACCCCAAATGTTTTGAAGAGATAACCAGACACTTCTTACGTTCATCCCTGGCCTAGGTATTGACCACCCTCAACTCTCTCCTCCCAACCAAACCTACCTTGGCCCCTTTTCTTTTTGGAGACCCTTTCTCCCTCTTCAAGGCCCAGGCTTCTAGTGATCCAGGGGAACAAATTTTTCTCAAAATCAAAGTGCTCTGAATTGCTTCAAAACAGACACGTGAGATATCGTGTTCTGTTAATTTTTGCAAATAGGAAACATTTTGCTGACTGTACATTCCGTACAGTGCTGATGTGGCAGTTGACCATACATTTTGTATGATTGTATAATGACGTGGAAGTGTTGAGTTGTTAGGTGGCTGACGTGGTAGTGCTGAGTTGGCAGGCTAGGTGGAAAATACATGGGCAAATGATTTCTTGACATGTGGCGTTAGGGTGGAAAGTAATATGGTGCCACATGGCACCCCTCTAGTTGATAAAATTTGTGGTAGTCGCAAGGGTCGAACCCCCAACCTCTGGGTGGACACATCAAAGGTTTGGCAGGGCCCAAACTACCAGCCCACCTGTGGCTTGTTTATTAACCGTATACATTGAGATATTTATTTGAATTGCAATTTTGGTTCGGTTGGCGAAGGAAAGGGCCGGGGCCTATCCCCAGCCCCCAATTTACACACCATGCGACCATGACATATAACTAGTGGTGCGGAAACTCTCCAGCTCATAGCCCTCGGTTATGTGTATTACTATATGACCTTACCACAGATCGCGCAGGGTTTTCAACCGACACTACAATGGATGCCACTTTTCCTTTGATCCAACGGTCATCCGTCCAAGCACCCAACCACTTGCCAACACCACGTCCATCCTTTGCAATGGGGGTCGAATTAAGCGCTGGGACGTAGCCATATGCTCCCCATGCCTCCAACACCTCCGCCCAAGGGGACGCTAAATGCGTTAACGGTTCGACATTATGCCATGATTTGGGGGATCTGTGTGGGTGCTCGGTTTTTGGCCCAGTAACGTTGTGGGATCCAGGTTAGTACACACAGGTGCGAATTGGAGAACCAGAGACAGCAAGCCTGAAGGGGAAATTTTCCAGGAAGATAACTTCTTCATATTTTGGCCAAACCCGGTGCAGAAAGAGACCAACTAGGGGTTTTTGGATGTTCTGGATCCATTGGAGCCATCTATTTGGAATTTTGAGCACTGTAAAGAACTGTTTTTATCACTTTGAGAAAATAATATAAAAGATCCATTGGAAGTTGGACCAGGAGATGTATCCCAAGAGAGGGGTGAACTCCTTTATCATTTGTTGTGTTATGTGTTTACTGATGTTTGTTATTTTTTGGTTATTATGTGCATCTTAAGTTTGAAAACTCTCTAATTTATGTGTTTCCAAATTGATCCTTTTTCCCAAACACACATAATTAACACTTACAAATAATTTTAAAGATACAAGTCTTCTTCATTTTTAGATCAATTTGGTATCAGAGCATAGGTGGTTTTGAAGGCTTGATTGTTTTCAAGTGTGTTGTTTTCTGATGCTTACAAGGTTGAAACTCACAAGAGGAGAAGGTAAACTTGAAGAGCCAAGTTCTCAACTGTTAAGAAGGAGAACTACCAAATCACCTCAAGCTTCAAGGAGATATTCACCAAGTATGGCTCATGATGAGGGTCATGGAGCTCTTACTTCAGAGGAGGAAACTATCAGAAAATATTTCTATGATATGACTGAGATGGTAAAAGTTTTATTTGAAGAAAGAAATGCAATATTGCGAGGTGAAAGATCCAACCCTACAAAGGGAAATGGAGACAGTTGATCCAGATTTTATGAGAAGAACGAAATGACTATAGATTATTAACAGGTTCTTAACACAAAATAATAGAGATATAGTAAAATCGGTCTTCTATTCAATAAGGAAATAAGTTGAAACTGTAAAATCCTGCAGAAACAAGCTTTCTGGAATGGTGGCATCTTATCTCTGAGAAGAGATGTGACGGTTGCGCTGATTCGCAAGAAGATGATTACAATGAGGCTCTGAAGGCATTTTTTCAATAAACATGAATGAAAAAAACCCTAGACATCCAAAAACCTAACCCTCAGATGAGGAAATTTCTGCTGAATTTGGCCCCGGGTGAGCCACTTGCCTTGGTACAGGAGCTGCCCTTCTTTGACAACTCGATAAACATGGGTTCTTTGTTGTCGAGTTCTCTTGATCTATGTGTCCACAATATGATCACTGGATTCCTATTGTATGCAGTCAGGGTTGAGATATGTTGGTGTCAGTTGTTCTGCTACTTCTGAGGTGTCCAATAATGGTGGGAAATAAGGGCGAAGGAGATCCACATTGAACATTGGGTGTAGGCCAAGGAAAGGAGGAATGTTGAGCTCAAAAGAATTATCCCCCATGGCCTTGGTGATGGTTTACAACCCATAACGAAGTGGGCGAAGCTTTCGATGGGGTTCTATAAGGCGTTCTTTCTGCAAGTGCAACCAAACTTTGTCGCCCACCTGAAACTTATGTGGCACCCAATGTTGATCATGGTGTTGCTTGTATTTGTCATTAGACTTCTGTAAGATATCCTGAACCTGTTGGCGGATGTGTTGGATCCTCTCAATGAATTGGGTGGCTTTTTCAACTTTAGTTGGAGCAGAAGATGAGTCGGTCGAGGTGACCGCAAGTGGAAGTGAAACATCTATGGGACCCAATGGTTGGAATCCCAACCCCACCTGAAAGGGGCTGTGGCTGGTTGAGCTATGAAAGGCTCGATTGTAGCTATTTTGGATATAGGGAAGGCTCTCATCCCATGTGCGAGGGTTCTTTGAATTATACATGCGAAGGATATGCACAATCATTCAATTTACGACCTCGGTTTGGCCATTTGTCTGGGGGCAGAAGATCGTGGATTTGGTGAGCTTGGTGTCCAATAGTGACCAGAGGCTCGACCAGAATGTGCTGGGAAATCGAATGTCTAGATCTGAGACAATGGTTTGTGGGATTCCAAAATGTACCCAGACTTGTTCAAAGAAGAGCCTGGTAGTGGCCTCTGTTGTGATGTTCTTCTTGCAAGCAACTAGAATCGCCATCTTAGAAAAGCGATCAACAAACAAAAAAACACAGTTATATCCCCGCTTGGTGGACGGGAGTCCAAACATGTAGTCCATTGAGATGGATTCCCATGGCCTGTCAGGATTAGGAAGAGGGGTTTACAGACCATGTTTCTTAGTGGTTGGTTTGGCAATAGCGCAGGCAGTGCAGGACCTGATATACTTGTTGACCTCCTGTCGAAGTTTCAACCAGTAGAAATGTTTTTGTAGCATAACCACTATATTTTCAACGCTGAAGTATCYTGCCATCTGACTGTAGTGGGATTCCTAGATTATCTTTGCTCGCTCGCTTGATGGAACACAGATATGGCCTAGACGACACAACAACCCATCCCRAAGATGGAAATTATCGGCAATTGCGTTTACACCCAACATTTGGTAGGTGGTGGAGAAGTCTGGGTCTGTCTCATAGAGTGGGGGCCATCCAAAGGTCTCATGGATGCAATATTCTAGCACAGYGGTAAGTGCCATGACTGGCGGTATGCTGAGGCAATCAGCGATACAATTATTGCTTCGTGTTTTATACTTGATGTTGAGGTGGAATTCCTTCAAGTATGTGGACTACTTTTGATGGTGGTCATTCTGCAATTTCCTTGTGTCTGTGTGAACTGCAGTGGCTTATGATCAGTGTGGATGATTGTCTCCTTCCCAAGAATGTAATGTCTCCATTGGAGGTAGGATTGCATAATGGAGTACATTTCTTTGCCGTAAGTAGGGTACTTACGGACAACATCTGATAGTCTCTCACTATGATAGGCCACGGGGTGGACGTGTTGAGTGAGAACGGTGCCCACAACATAGTCTGGAGCATCTGTCTCGATCTCAAAGGGTTTTTTCAGGTCTGGAAGTGAAAGTATTGAGGCTGAGCACAAGCACTGCTTCAAATCATCGAATGCTTGTTGTTGGGACCAACCCCACTCAAATTTCTCCTTACCACCACCCTTATTTATTTGGCTGAGGGCCCAGGAAATATGGGAGAATCCCAACATGAACATGTGGTATAAATTGGCAAGGCCCAAGAAGCTCTGAAGCTCAATGAGTGTGGTTGGGGCTGGCCAGTCATGGATGACTTGGATCTTGGCTGGATCCACATGTACGCCATGCTGATCAACGATGTATCCCAAGTAATGGACCATGTCCATGCTGAAGGATCATTTTTCCAAGTTGGCGTATACCTTGTGCTGACACAGGGTGTGAAGAACCTGTTGAATATGATGCAAGTGTTCGGCCCGAGTCTTGTTGTAAATGAGAATGTCATCCAGATACACCACTACAAAAGTATTGGTGAATGGTCAAAGGATATTGTCCATCATCCTCATGAAAGTGGTTGGCGAATTTTTCAAACCAAAGGGAATGACCAACCTGTTAGCACCAGAAGTCACCTCTAGATTGTAGCATAGGTAAGCCCAGTACCCATCAGTTTGTATGTCACAATGAATAAATTTAAGGGTGGTCTAATGGACGCAGTCTCAGGATTATATCACTTCAAATCAGAAAACTGGGCTAGTATGCATAAGCAGATGAGGTCTCTATATAACTTCAGTAAGTAAGTTGTAGTAAAGATGGGAAGGGAAAAGAACTTGAGTAGAATAAAGAGGTCTTCTATGGACATTTGGTCTTCCAGCAGCCTAAGGAGGAAAAACTCAAAAGACAAGATCCTCTTGGTTCAGAGTTTTAAGGAACTAAATGAAATTATCATTGAACTAAAATCAAACATACATCACAATTCAATAACAACAACCCGACTGGATCATCCATGCCCGAGTCATTCAATGTTGTAGGGAAAAGACTACACAAGAAACTAATTAAAACTGGTCGCGATGCCACTGTGATCAAACCTACATCAATAAAACATAACTACCCTCGACTGGATCACCCATGCCCGAGTGGTCTAACATAGCTGTTACATAGATACGAAAGGAAACTGACTTACATTAAACATGAAGTCTCAAATACAGATACATAACCAGAAGAACCAGAGCTTTCTTAAAACTTTACAATACGGGAGCCTAACTCAACCATCGACCATCACAAAATATCAAAATGAATCCTATATACTCAGAGACAAAACAACAGAGATTTGTTCGAGTCATTTCATTTAAGGCATTACATATGCATCTTCTCAATCAGACCGTGCATGTATTTGTTTGTCAGATGAAACCTTAACTTGGCATGGGCCTTCAGGCAAAAAACATCCATCGAGGGGGGGCTTTGACTGACAACTCTGTCTCTCCAACCAGACCCTCCATGCTTTCCATTTATGGAGTGAGTTGAAGCTTTCAACCACCACTCCTTTTTCATTTACTACTCCTTCTCAGGATCACAACAAGGTTAAATGCCCAGAGGTTGTTGTGTGTTGTTGGCGGATGACTAAGATCAACCTATGATCTTGAAACTATGATGGTTTCACTCTGTAACGAACGCGGGCTCCTTCGTCCTTTGGCACAGACCTTGTGGATTTCGCACCCTTACCTGCATGTGACCTCGGGCCATGACCCAACACTTAATTCCCGACTGCTTTGCAATTTCTCATTTTGGGAGTCTCCACTCCACTTGATTCCAAATATCGCGATGCAAGAACTCATGAAATGGCCTTTTCAGATCGACGGTCGAGCCTACGTTGAAATTGAAATCCATGATTACCTCCTCAAAAACTCGAGTCACCAGCTATGTGATGGGTGTTAACCCTTTCTCTTGGACTCGTTGTTCATGTGGCCTTGGTTCATGACCCTGGGCCTAGTCCCTGGGTGCTTCATGATTCCATGTTTCTCTAACTTGCGTCATGATCCATGCTAAGAGCCCTAATTCGTGAAATCGTGACTTCTCAGATCTGACACCACGCGTCCCTCTAAGATTCACGGTCTATATCTCCTCTTCGCGAATCGAGATTTCATGTCTCAGGAAGTTGAAAGACTACTCACCTCCCTTCTCCCAAATTTTGATTTTTCAATCCCATTAGATCTCCGGTCCACGACTTTCCTTGATATAACGTCTCATATCAACTCACGAGTTTGAATTTCGTGAGTCCGCACGACTCTGACCTTTGAATTTTCCACTCCACGAGTCAACGAAATGATGATCTCTTGCCACGTGCCCTTCCTAGCACCAACTGATAGGATTTACCTCGTGGTTTAAGACCTCTGTCTGACGTTAAACTTCGTGCAAATTTATGATCTCGATCACCTGGGGGTCGTTGATCTGAACTTCACATGGAATACTATCCGTTGAAAACTAAACTTTCTCGCTCACTCGATTTGAGTCCATATTGGACTACTCTGAGTGTTGCACTTTGACACTTCTTGTGTAGGCTGCGAACTTGGGCAACTTGTTGCCCTTGACAACTATATGTGATAACATTTGGCTCCACAGGGGATGTCATGGTCTCTGCGAGCTGCCAAGAATAAGCAGTTCCAATCGCCTTATGCATTGGGCTATGGAGTCGATCTCAAAATATCCTACTGAAAAATACAGGCCGATAAGTAAAAACAAAAATAAATACACATGCTCCAAGGAGCTTATTTATATCGATTCCTAAACTAATTGATTTTTACACAATGCTAGGTGAAAGAAAATTTTCACCATAGCCATTCAAGTAACTTCCTAACTGAAAACTCCTTCACTTTGTCCATGATTGATAACAAATAATGCAACTATGACAACATAACGGTTACATTCTTCAACTTTCCTCCTAATGTTGAGGTTAATATAAAGCTGGGCGACTTCCAAACATGAAGGAAATACAACTCCATGTATTCCTTCATAGGCTCATAGGCCAAGAGGAAAACTCCAAAAAAATTGTAACAGACAGCCTTCTCTGCTACACAGTTGCTCACACATGGTTGAATATCTCTGGTAAGCATAGGTGGGTGAATAGTAGATGCAAGATGATTGGTCTTGGGTGATGGATTCTCACTTATAGGCTCTAGACAGGAGATAAACTTCTCCTCCTGTACATGTTTCTATGTGTCTTCTACAGGTCTAGGATAGTTGATTTCCACCCAATGCTTTTCCTTAATGAATAAAGGAAAAGGCTCTATAGTTTGGTCTTGGAAACCTTTCATGAAACCATACTCACATGTGAGTATCAGCGAAATAATGCCATTTGAAAATTTCAGAACATCTGAAATGTATGACTCCATGTATATGGCCATGGGATCATGAATAATCTGATCAAATCATGGCTTCTTTAGAAAACCAGGCTGCTCCTCTATGGGTCTAATCTCCACGGGAATACTATGATAAACACTATAAAACCTCATGTTGAAGATAGCCAAGGATTCCTCTTCCCCTCTCCTCAAGGCATTAAAATCAAACCAGTACTGATCCAGGTACTTGTTCTCACCCCAACACTTTAAAAATGAATGGCATAGCTCAGTTGAGGAGCCAATAGAACCAACTTCTGGACATCTAAACCACACAACAAAATCTCCAGACAAAGAGTGTGAGAACAACCTCATGGTAACATCCTCATGAACAATATTGAACTGGTCAACAAATTTCTCAAAGGCCCCCAAGTGCCTCTCAGTTGTAACATGGTCTTCCCCAGAAAAACGAGGAATATACTCAAAGGAATCAGGAGGATAAGGGTTAAGGCGATATGGTAGCCTCAGAGGTTTAAACATATTATTTCTTATTTTAATTTGAAAAGAAGTAGGTTTATCATGAGTATAAATGAGTTGATGGAAAGGCTCAGCAGAAATAATAGAGGGTAACAAGTTTTGAGAAGACTGTGAATTGTTTTCAACCTCCTCAGGGATACAAGGGTGATCAATTTCAAGAGGATATACAATATAGATATCACTTTTATGAATAGGCTAAGGTGAAGACACCGGATAGACATCTACATCACAAGAAGAGGGCATGTCTTCTTCTTCCAAGGATGGATGAATGAAGGAAGGCTTATTGTCATCTGAATATACAAGGCATAGGATAATCCTATTTATATGTAAAGGGAAAGAGAGAAATGAGCTGATAAAGAAAAACAAGATTTCATGAAGCAAGCTACTAAACTAATACCTGGTCTTCGACTTCGGTATGATCATCTTTCTGTCAATAGGGTCCTCCCAAGTGGAGTCTTCGAATGTGGAGTCGCCAGGTGCAAGTTGCAATCTTCAATGGTTCTGATGTCTGATGCACCTTCAGAATCAGAAGCTCATTGTCATTCTACCCAGGGAAAAGTCTTCAATTCGTTCCCTGACAATGATGCCAGAAATGTTAGCACCAGAAGTCACCTCTGGATTGCAGCAGAGGTAATCCTAGTGCCCATCAGTTTGTATGTCATAATGAATAAATTTAAGCGTGGTCTAATGGACGTAGTCTCAGGATTATATCACTTCAACTTAGAAAACTGGACTGGTATGCATACGCAAATGAGGTCTCGATCTAACTTCAATCAATAAGTTGTAGTAAAGGTGGGAAGGGGGAAGAAATTGAGGAGAATAAAGAGGTCTGCTATGGACATCTGGTCTTCTAGCAGCCTGAGGAAAAACTAAGAAGACAAGATCTTCTTGGTTCAGAGTTTTAAGGAACTAAATGAAATTATTACTGAACTGAAATCAAACATACATCACAATTCAATAAAAACAACCCAACTAGATCATCCATGCCTGAGTCATTCAGTGTTGGAGGGAAAAGACATCACAAGAAACTGATTAAAACTGGTCACGATGCCACTGTGATCAAACCTACATCACATAAACATAACTACCCTCGAGTGGATCACCCATGCCTGAGTGTTCTAACACAGTTGTTACAGAGATACAAAAGGAAACTGAATTACATTAAACAAGAAGTCTCAAATATAGATACATAACTAGAAGAACCAAAGCTTCATTAAAACTTTACAATATGGGAGCCTAGCTCAACCATCGACAATAAAAAAATATTAAATTGAGTCCTATATACTCAGAGCCAAAAAAACAGAGACGTGTTTGAGTCATTGCATTTAAGGTGTTATGTCTGCGTCTTCTCAGTCAGATTGTGTAGGTATTCCTTTGTCAGAGGAAACCTTAACTTGGCATGGGCCTTTAGCCAAAAAACATCCATTGAGGGGGCCCTCTGGCTGACAACTCTGTCTCTGCAACTAGACCCTCCATGCTTTCCATTTCTGGAGTGAGTTGAAGCTTTCAACCACCACTCATTTTTCATTTACTGCTACTTCTTACGATCGAAACAAGGTTAAATGCTCAGGGGTTGTTGTGCGCTACTAGCGGATGGCTAAGCTCACCCTATGATTTGGAAACCATGAAGGTTTCACTTTGTAACAAACGCAGGCACCTTCATCCTTTGACACAGACCTTGTGCATTTTTCACCCTTACCTACATGCGACCTCGAGCCATGACCCAACACTTAATTCCAGAGTGCTTTGCGATTTCACATTTCGGGAGTCTCCACTCCACTTGATTTCAAATATCGCGATGCACGCACTCGTGAAATGGATTTTTCAGATCGACGGTGAGGCTTGCTTTCAAATTGACGACCATGATTACCTCCTCAAAAAACTGATTCGCCAGCTATGCGATGTGCGTTAACCCTTCCTCTTGGACCCGCTATTCATGTGACCTTGGGTCGTGACTCTGAGCCTAGTCCATGGGCACTTCATGATTTCACATTTCGCTAACCTGCACCGTGCTCCATGCTAAGACCCTCGATTTGCAAAATCACGACTTATCGAATCTGGCGCTACGTGTCCCTCTAAGATTCACAGTCCAGATATCCTCTTCGCGAATAGGGATTTTGCGTCTCAAGAAGTTGAAAGACTACTCACCTCCCTTCTCCCGATTTTTGATTTTGTGATCTCCTCAGATTGACGGTCCACAGATTTCCTTCATCTAACGACTCAGATCAACTCGTGAGTCCTCGCGACTCCGCCCTTTGACTTTTTCACTCCGCGAGTTAGCGAAATGTTGATCTCTTGCCACGTGCCCTTCCTAGCACCAACGGCTAGGATTTACCTTGTGATTTTGGACCTCTGTATGATGTTAAAATCTATGCAACTTTATGATCCCGATCGCCTAAGGGCCACTGATTTGAACTTCACATGGAATCCCAACTGTTGAAAACTGAACTTGCTCGCTCACTCGATTTGAGTCCATATTGGATCGCTCTAAGTGTTTCTCTTTGACACTTCTTGCACAGGCTGTGTATTTGGGCAACCTGCTTCCCTTGACAACTATATGTGATAACACAACCATTCAAAAAGGCCTTCCTTTGACTTGAAGGCGGTCTTCCATACATCTGTCTTTTCTATCGGGACCTGGTGGTAGCCAGACTTCAGATCAATCTTACTAAAGTATTTGGCCCCCGTAAGTTTATCAAGGAGGTCTTTGATTTGGGGAATCGGGTATAGGTTTCTGACTTTGATTTTATTCAGAGCCCGATAATCAATGTAGAGTCGCCAAGTTCCATATTTATTTTGTACCAACACGATTGGGCTCCTGCAAGGTGATGATATGGGATGGATGTGCCCCTTGTGGAGAAGTTCTTGGATCTGTCGCTTGATCTCCTCATTCTCTAATAGAGAGCGAAAATAGACTGGCCCATTGGGCAATGATGTGTCGGGGATCTGATCGATGGGGTGCTTGAACTGGCAGTGTAGAGGTACCCCGGTAGGTGAGGAGAAGATATCTGAGTATTCTTCCACGACCTTATCTACTTTCTTCTGTTGTGTGGAGAGGTCGGCCGCAGACACCCTGGATGTGGTTGTGATATTTCTCTTATTCTGAGAGCAAATCATAAAGAAGACAAACTTCCCAATCTGAGATATGACTTTCCTGCATTGCTTAGCAGAGATCAAGGAAATAACACTAGGTGGGACTACCTCGGGTATCTTATACAATTTCCTGTTCAAAGTAATAATAACACTACAAGGCCTAGACTCATATACATCATGATGTTTCCATAAATAATGTTGGGCCAAAGGAACATCACAAACTTTGAGAGGAGAAACATCACACAATACCTCGTCTTTGAAGGGTTTGATGTCATACGACAGTCGACACTGTTGGATGATGTAGAGATTTCTTCCTTGGCGGAGCCATCCAATGGTGTAGGGTTGTGGGTGCGGCGTTGTTGGCAGGGCCAGCCGCTTAACGACCTCTACTGAGATGAGGTTCTTCTATCTATCGCTATCAACTATGAAGTGCAACGAGGTGCCTTTTACCCACATCTGTGAATGGAAGAGGTGCTCTCCTTCTTCTGGCTCGTCTGGTTCACCAGGCTAGAGCTTGGTGATAGAAATGGTGGCACTGGGCTCCACGTCACTGATCCTTCTTCCCATTTTTGTTTCTGGTTCAGAGTTAGAACCCACATTTGATTCAGAGGCTTTCACTTCAGCCACCAATGACTGCTTTGAGAGATAATCAGTAGTGTTATGCTAAGGGTTCTTATGGAAGTCACACCACTTCCTAGTATCTTTCTTTGTCTTTTAGGTGTTCTTATTTTATTGCGGCTTGGACTGGTTATACTAATACTATCCATATTTTCTCTGTCCTTTGTTCTATGGGTTGGGGCTGCCCTTTCTTGGATTTTTTTGTGAGGGGTTCCCAGGCCCAAATTGTCACGTCTTTTGTTTGAGCGTCTTCTCGATTTTGACGACATATCGGTCGGTCGCGCCCAAGGATGACATGTCCAAAAATTCCATTTCGGTATGGATGTATATATGCAGAGCACCATGATACTTGAGCACTAGATGTTTCTCTGAATATTTGATACCCAGCTTGGTGCGGAAGGTATGGAAAATATTTGTGAAATCTAGCACTGCTTGGTCTCTTTCTTGCCGTAGTGTGGTCCATTTGGTATACAAGTCATCATAACTTCTGACAGGGTAGTATTGTTCCTTAATAGCATCCCTCAAGGATTCCTAGGTGGTTGTGACTCTAAATAATGAGGGTTCTTCTGTTTCCTTTTGCTCACAGAAAGTTTCCCACCAATCGTTGACATGGGGAACGACTTTGAGGAGCACAAAAGTAATCTTTTCTCTATTCGAAAAGTTATGGACAGAAAAATACCCTTCTAGTAGATTCAAAAACTTTTCTACAACATCTGCGTCTATCTGAACTTCAAATATAGGAATATCGAAGTTTATTTGTACCTTGAAGGGTGCAGTGTCTCCGCTCGAAGAAGATGCATCGCCTGTTGGTAGTCGTCAAAGGATTTGCACGAAACTATCCATCATCTCGTTCCTTTGTTGCGTGAGGGATTCCTCAATCAACATTTTGAAAGGATATCTTGTACCATCATATTTATTTTCTCCTACCATGAGAGGTCGCTTGGGAATGCGCGAGCTTTTGTCCTCAAGAGAAACAAGCTCGAGACCCAACTCTTTGTACTTCGACCTCGTTGGGGACATGCATTAAGATGACAAGGAGCAGACCACTCTGATACCACTGATCTAGATTTTATGAGAAGAAAAAAATGACCACATATTATTAACAGGTTCTTAACACAAAATAACAAAGATACAGTAAAATTGGTTTTCTATTCAATAAGGAAATAAGTTGAAACTATAAAATGCAGCAGAAACAAGCTTGCTGGAATGGTGGCGGCTTATCTCTGAGAAGAGATGTGACGATTGCGCTCATTCACAAGAATATGATTACAATGAGGATCTAACAAACTTTTTAGAATAAACATGAATTCCAAAAACCATAGACATCCAAAAACCTAACCCTAGAAGATGAAGCGCCAAAAGTCATGTGGGCCCCGTTTGGGTAAGTTAGTACATCAACTTCCCAGGGTCGTAACTTTTGCATACGATCTTCATTTTAGGCACATGATAGCCCGTTGGAAAGGTATCATCGAGGTGATTCATTTTAGGGGAAATAACGAAGGAAAATATGTATTTCAAACCGTTTTTCCCCAAAAAACGTCGTTTAGGGCCTCAAAATGGCCCCGGAAGTGAAACACTGCTAAAAATAGTAAATTACCAAAATTGCCATAACATTGTTTTGAGCCAGTTGGAAAGGGTGGGTGGCCACCAATATCCAACTGGATCAACAGTGGTGATAAAAATCCAAAGGGAATGGAGGGAATGGTGGTTCTCCACCTCCTTCACCTCCATCCTCCACCTCTTCCACCATTTCACAACCACCTCCAAATTCTCCCAAAGGACAGGGTAAAACTCCTCGACAAACTCCTTTACTAAATCTTGATATTAAGTTTAAATTTCCTATGTACAATGGATAAGTAAATGATGAGAAATTGGATAACTGGATTCATCAGATTGAAGTGTATTGTAGGATTCAAAGGACCACAGATGATGAAACTAAGATTCAACTTGCTTCTTTAAGATTGGACAATGCAACACTCATTTGGTGGGAAGCCAAAACTCAAGAGGACATGAAGAAACATGGTAAATTTTTATCCTCTTGGAATGATTTTATTGTTTCACTTAAAAGGAAATTTTATCCCTTAGCATACATGCAGAAAGCTATTATGGATTGGAAACAATTTAGGCAAGATAAAGGGCAAGATGTGCAAAGATTCACTCAAGAATTTAGGAGAAGATCTTTGGTTTTGGGTATAGATTTATCTCCTCAAGAAACTTTACTCAAATACATTGGAGGTTTGCATAGCTACTTGAGGCATACAATACTTATGTTTAACCCTTCAAATCTAGATGAAGTTTGTGTACAAGAAACTCATTTGGAAGCAAGAGGGAGGAATGGACCTCAAGAGGGCAGCAAGAAGTCTTTTAATAATGGAGACAACAGAAAGAGGAAGTTTGAAGGAAATGGAAAGAAAAATGCTTCAGTCAAGAAAGAGAGAGAGAAAATCTCATGTAAACATTGTTCAAAGGATGGCCATGATGAAGACCATTGTTGGAAACTTCATCCTGAAAAGAGACCCAAAAAGTTCAACAACAAAGAGAAACCAAACATTGTTGCAACTGTACAAGAAGATTTAGGATTTGATTCGAAAGATGAAACAAAAATCACAGCCATGGGTTTTCAAGGTAAGGACTCTATTAAAAGTACTAGTTATTCAAGTAGTAACAGCCTCAATGAAACTCAACAAGAAAAATAAAGAATAGATCTTTTCCACATAAGGATGATTTCAAAACATACCAAGATAGATACTCTTTTTGACACTGGATCTCACGCAAACCTCATATTTGAATTCATTGTCAAGAAACTAAATTTGGAAACTACTCCACATCCTAAACCTTACCCTCTAGGATGGATATGTGACAATGCCAAATTGCATGTGACAAGAAGGTGTAAACATAGATTTTCCATCACTGCAAGCTATATAGATGAGGTAGAGATTGATGTTATTCCATTGGATATTTGTGGTATTGTGTTGGAAAGCCTATATTTATATCATAGGAGAGCAATATTTCATCGTCATGAGAAAAAATATCATTTGTTCAAAAATGGAGTTGAGTACATTGTTAGAGCACATACAAAGAAGATGAATCTGTCACTTACAAATGCTGGACAAATGAAGAGACTAGTCAATGCTAGTAAGAACCTTGTACTTTTGATGATTAAACCAAAGGACAAAGATGAAGAAGAAGTTTTCCAAGGATGTGTTGCAAAGTTAAAATATTATTTATATGAGGTTGTTAATGAAAATGTTGAGATGTTTCAGGAACTAAGGGGATTGCCTCCTAAAAGGGGTATCCAACATGAGATTATATTGCAACAAGATGGTCCTCTTCCAAACATTGACATGTGCAGGATGTGAGTCATGGAGAATGTTGAAATCAGAAAACAAGTCCAACAGTTTGTTGACAAGGGGGTCATCAAAGAAAGCGCATCACCATGCAGGTCACCAATTGTTTTGGTACCAGAGAAAGATTGTATATGGCATATATGGGTATATTTCAGAGCCTTGAACAAGACTAGGAATATTATTTCTAAAGGAGACACATGAAAGAAATCTTTGAAGGAAAAAAAAGATCCATTGCATGCCTTGACAAGCTATGTATTCCACTTGGTGATAAGGTATAAGAAAGACATTTATGACAAAGTTGTTGATATGATTACTAGGCCTATTGTTAGTGCTTAAGTTATTTTTAAGCATAATCCTATCATGCATGAGAGATATGTTGAACAATATTCTTTAGATGATGATTTCAAGGATGTTTATGCAAATTTGTGTCATACTAACCAAGTTGAGGAATTGGATTCCTATGTGCATGGTAAACTTTTGTATCTTGGCAAGCTATGTTTTTCACAGGGTGAAAGAGTCAACATGACAAGGGAAGCACATTCTTCTCTTGTTGCTAGCCATTTTGGTGTAGGAAAGGCGGTGGCTAGTTTGCAAAGCAATCATCCTAAGTTTTTGGATGAGCATCTACACTACTTTCAACATGCTTATAACCGGGCTAAGTGTTCATTGACTCAAACACCTATATTTGAAGCATGTTTTGGCTATTTGCCAAAGTGTCTTTAAGATTTTATCTTTGGGAAAGATTTTTCCATTGATGGTCATTATGAAATTGATAGATCAAATAAGTTCATTGAACAAAGTCAGTTGGTGCATCAAATGGTACAAGAACAGTTGGAAAAGAACCAAGCCCGGTATAAGACAAGACATGACAAGTTTTGTGTTGGTCTTAAAGGCACAAATCCAAGCAAGGGTAGATGGACTGAGGTTGGAAAGGTGAGGGAACTGTACCCTCATCTTCAGATTGACTAAAAGTAGTCTTTTGGAGGTACAAAAGCTTCCCAACGGGGAGGAGTGATCCAGGGGATCCAATTTTACTCAAAAATCAAAGTGCTCAGAATTGATTCAAAAGAGATGCATGTGTATGCCTCATCCTCATGATCCCAATGCAATTTGAATGGGTTCAAATGGACATGATATGAATGAGATATCATGTTCTGTTTATTTTTCCAAACATGCAAAATTTTTCTAATTGTACAGCCCGCACAGTGCTAACGTGGCAGTTGACCGTATATTCCGTACAACCGTACAATGACATGGCAGTGTTGATTTGTCAAGTGGTTGACGTGGTAGTGTTGAGTTGGCAGGCGAGGTGGAAAATACATGGGTGAATGGTTTCTTGACATGTGGCATCAGGTTGGCAAGTAATATGGTGTCACGTGGCCCAGTCATGGGTTTCCACGTGGCACCCCTCCAATTGATAAAATTTGCGGTAGTCGTGAGGGTTGAACCACCGACCTCTGAGTGGACACGTCAAGGGTTTAGTAGGGCCCGGGCTACCAGCCTACCCATGGATTGTTTCTTAGCCATATATATTGCGATATTTATTTGAATTGCAATTTTGGTTGGGTTGGCGAAGGAAAGGGTCAGGAACCTAGCCTCCAGTTTACACACCATGTGACCATAACATATAACCAGTGGTGATGAAACTCTCCAGCGCATAGCCCTCAGTTATGTGTATTACTATATAACCTTACCATAGATCGCATGAGGTTTTCAACTGACACCACAATGGATGCCACTTGTCCTTTGATCCAATGGTCATCTATACAAGCACCCAACCACTTGTCAACACCACATCCATCCTTTGCAACGAGGGTCGGATTAAGCATTAGGACGTGGCCATATACCCCCCATGCGTCCAACACCTCTGCCCAAGGGGGAACTAAACACACTAAAGGTTCGAAATTATGCCATGATTTTCGGGATCCACATGGGTGCTGGGATTTTGGCATAGTAATGTTGTGGGAGATAGGTTAGTACACACAGGTACGAATTGGAGAACCAGAGACAACAAGCTTGGAGGGAAAATTTTCCAGGAAGATAACTTCTTCATTTTTTGGCCAAACCAGGTGTAGAAAGAGCCCAACTAGTGGTTGTTGGATGTTCTGGAGCCATTGGAGCCATCTATTTGTCATTTTGAGCAATGTAGAGAATTGTTTTTAGAACTTTGACAAAACAATATAAAAGATCCATTGGAAGCTGGACCAATATATGCAACCCAAGAGAGGGTTGAACTCCTTTATCATTTGTTGTGTTATGTGTTTATTGATGGTTGTTATTTGTTGGTTATTATGTGCATCTTAAGTGTGAAAACTCTCTGATTTATGTGTTTGAAAATTGATCCTTTTTACCAAACACACATAATTAACACTTACAAATCATTTTAAAGATACAAGTCTTCTTCATTTTCAGATCATCTAGGCCTTGTTGGGACCTTCCTTTTTGGGTTAAGGAATTGCGTAAGTTTTGGCCTAGTGCGAGTTGCAAAAGCTTCAGAAGAACCAGGACAACAGAG
This sequence comes from Picea glauca, assembly GCA_000966675.3. NCBI lineage: Eukaryota > Viridiplantae > Streptophyta > Pinopsida > Pinales > Pinaceae > Picea > Picea glauca. The sequence goes on from JZKD02S0126405.1 coordinate 141,817, forward strand.
AAAGGAAAACCAACAGAAATCAGTTGCGAAAAGGATAACACAAATCCATCAAAGCAAAAGTGGTTGCAACAGAACAAGAAAGTGTGCAAATAAATACAGAAGACACAAGCTAGCTTATATATAGGGTTGCATAGGATTGTAAAAAGTTTGTTTTTGTTGTTACTATTGTCAGTTGGGTTAAGTTGAGTTCTGAGTCTGTAATGTAGGTTGTACACCATTTTGAGAGTTAGATCTCTACGACATGAGTCCAGAGCCATGAGTTTGTAACATATCACTACTATCTATCTCTAATTTTGTAAATGAAGAAAGATCTGAAGATAATATAAAGAAGGATCCAAAATTTCAAAATATGTTGTGTATTTTTGTGTTTTACTTATGCATTATAGTACTTATTTATGGTTTATAAGTTCCACATGATGGCTCTGTGTTTACATTATTGTTCGCAACATAAGTAGGTTCAGTTCTTGCACACATGAGTTCAAATATGTTTGGTAGTTATATGTCTTGTGCAAAATCAAGATGAATCTTGAAGGGTTTTTGAATCCTCCTAAGTCTTTTCCTTGCCCTTCCCTATCTATTTGTCTCAGAAGTGCTTCGAGTGAGACTTCTTCTCTTCAGAGGAGATGAAAATTCCATCACTCTAGACTACTCGGTAACTTTTGTTGCTAACCTGAGAAGGACCCTGGTCTGATCAAACTTGCGCCAAAAAAATGGTTTCGTTGCCGAGACTTGCATTAAAAGGGAACCTGTAGGGAGGATGCTTCTATGGATTCACAGATCTAATATTGACCAATGGTGGGATATAAATTGTGATGCCTTCATATGGAAAGAAGCGGAGCTGAGGGGAAAATTTGTAGAAGATACTCGTGAGGCGGTCTTTTACTCAGAAAGATCGAGTGACCAGTACGAGATATTCTGGGTTAAGTTCCAAGAAGAAATTTTCCACTGGATAAATAGGCTCCAAGAAGCTCCGGAGTTCCAAGAATGAGTCAAGAGGATCTGGAATTGGGACATAGAAAATATTGCAAAACTTCATCAGCTGGATCGCCCAGTCAACCGAGCGATTGATTTCTGGGTCAATACCACATTGGAAGTATACATTATTGAGTTTTCAACTGAGAACCACCAATATTTTTTGTGAGCAGAGGTGAATTTCAAGAAAGACGCAATGGGAAGACTGTTGAGATAAATCCCCCTTGTGGATTAAAGTTTTCTTGATGGAAGAAGGGATGTTTACTATGTCCCTGAATGCGATGGAAGCGTAAACACCATCACTTTGGGTAGGGAGAGGTTGGGGTAGAGTCATGGAATAATAGAGGGGAAGGGTTCTTTGACAAACAGGGGGGGGAGGGGATAGCAAGAAATTGAATCAAGAGACGAGCGAGCCTTAAAAGAGTCGCCATAGTTGAGAAGTGGTGGCGAGGAAAGATCAAGAAAGAAGCAAGACAGTCCGAGAAGTTGCAGAAAGAAGTCAGACCAGGAGAAGTAGAGGAAAGACAGATGGAAGAGTTGTGGAAGATGAGAAGACAGGAAAGACTGGCCAATGAAAGATAAAGTGAAAGAGAAGCACAGAGAGAAAGAAGTCCCCAGGAGGTTGGACAAGAAGGAGAAGGTGTAGAGGACGAAGTCGACACGAATCTTGAATAAGAAAGAGAAGATTCAGCCCCGATGCTAGGAAAGATCAGGAATATGGCTGAAGAGACTTCTCCAGTGGAAGAAAATGAGACCCCCCAGATCAAAGAAAACTACCCTGAAGCTAGTGGCACCAGCCCCGAATCACCCATACCCCAAGTGTCTTCTATACAAGTGGTAAGTTCGATATTACCTTCTCATGCTAGTTTTGTTCCAGTACAATTAGTTAGTCAGTCACAGCCAAGAAGTGCGAGTACAGGGAGGATATTGGGATCCCCTGGTAGATTGCAAGCAGGAATGTTAGGTTTTGTTTTGATAAGAGCACTAATATCAACAATAGTTGGTCACGCGGGAGGTTCGATTGTCCGATACCCATAATTCTTGGGTAAGGGAGATGGAGATGTTGATCAACACTGTTTCTTGTACGAAGAAATATGGATATCCAGAGGGACTCCAGATGCGAATAAGTTGGTTGAGTTCTAGACTACCTTTAGAGGTCATTCTCTCAAGTGGTACGTGAATATCATTGAGCCAGGAGTGTCAGGAATGCAAGGTCAAGCGTTTACACTTGGCCAGGTACAGACAAGGTTCATAGAAGAGTTTAAACTACCTCAATCTAAACAACAGGCTCTGTCTGAGTTGCACGAGATCCAACAAAGGGAAGGTGAATCAACCTGGGAATACATCCAGAAGTTTAAAGATGCTATAGGGAGGTTACCACATCCAATCCATGAGGAACATCAAAGGGAGTGGTACATTCTAGGATTGCTACCTCTGAGTCATATTTCGCTAATGCAACATCGGATAGCCATGTTGACAAATGCCTTGGAACAATTGAGAATATTGAAGCCATGGAAGGATACCCTGGGAGCCTGAGAGTGACCAGACCCCTAGCATATGTGAATTTCGCGTAACTACAAGGGAAAATATCAGCGCGTACAGAAAATATTCAAGAACTGACAATACCCAGAGCAGGACGACCACATATCTTGTGCACTATACAGAAGGACATCTGGTGAACAAATTTCCATGAATGAGGGTAATGGGACCTCCTCATAATCCAATGGGACCCTCACCAGGACCCACGGGAGGAGTGGCACAAGTTTCTGCAAATTTACCATTCCATAACCGCACCCCATATCATGCTTTTATGGGAAGCCAAGTAGCACCAATAGTTGAGTATTGTGAGATTTGTCGAATCCATGGGAATGGGCCGAGACAATGCCCCATTATGCAAAAAATATCGACAGTACCAAATACAATACACTGTGAGTTCTGCGCATCTACCAAACATACTACCAATCAATGTAGAGCGTTGGATGAACTTGCAGACATGTTGTACCGAACAACATTCAGGGTGAATGAAAACCCTCAGGGACGGGGAAGAGGTCGAGGAGGTGGAGCTGGAGGAGACTTCATAGGAGTAAGGACTGGGGGAATAGGGCCAAGCATATGTTATAACTGTGATGAGCAAGGTCACATGGCTAGAGACTATCCTCATCCAAGGCGACCATGGTTATCTCACTACAGAATCAATGGGAACGCAACTGAAGACTTCCCAAAATTATTTGCAAAGTGGGAAGATAGGGTACGAAAATGAGGAACTAACCTCATCAGTTCAGAAATCAAGATATTTATTAAAGGACAATTTCCCAACCTCAATATCGTTACTCGAGGAGGAGCAAAGAAAGGACTTGATGCTGATACTCTACCTCAAATCCAGAAAGCAACACCTAAAGAAGACATGTATGACCCTATAAAACATAAGTTGTTCTTTAGATATTCCATAGAAGTATTTCAGAATATTCCTATCCCTTAGATGCGAGAGAAACCCCCATAGCTTATTGTTTACCCTAAGATTGCGCAAGTCCTTGCTTTACCCCCTGCACACAGAAACCTTGTAGTCACACTGAGACAACCTGAGTGACCTCAAAATATAGTCAACCTTTGGTTTCAATTATTCTCTGACATTCTCGGGAACTATCAATTAACAGAGGAGTTGTGCAATGCGCTATACCTAGTTTTAGGGAATGAAGAACCCATAGAAGCAGGAATAAGGGATACTCTTCCTGACAAGAGTACTCAGAGAGTGCAACAAAGGAAAGTACGAACTAGAAAAGAATTCAGACTAGTAGCCTAGTTAGACGAATTTGAGATTAAGGATTTCATGTTGGATCTAGGATCCGATGTGAACATTCTACCTAAGAAGACCTAGGAAGCCTTAGGAAAACCTAGGCGGACATATTCCCTAATTCAGCTAAGAATGGAAAACCAATATTGTATTTTCCCAATAGGAATATTGGAGAGTGTGGAAATAGATGTTGCGGGAGTGAAGACCATATCTGACTTTGAAGTGATTGAAATCATGGGGGATAAGAACCCTTACCCTGCACTACTTGGAATTGATTGGGCCTATGACAACTATGCAGTAATTGACTTAAATAAAGACACCATGACCTTTGAGGCTGATGGAATCAAGGTAGTTCAACCCTTGGACTCATATGTGGGACCCAGATATACAGAGCCAAAAGACAATAATATGGAGGGAGAAGACTTGGATCAATTGTACACTATAACAATAGGAACAAGAGATGATTACATAAATCCTACTCCTGATTGATCGGTGATGCAGGAGCATCGTCAGCAAGTACACGTGGTCGGACAACTTAGCACCTGAGGACCAATTCAGAACCTCCGGCGTAAGCCAGTACTGCAGATCTTTGGCAGCTGATAGAAACAGAAAAAGGAAGGATCACGTGCATAGAAAAAAATGAGCACACGTGACCTGGGAGTTTAACCCTAGTCTCAATGTAATGAAAATTAGGTAGCAGTTAGTTTGTTTCTTTTGTACAAAGAGAGGTTTTCTACGCCCTAAAGAGGGTTATGAGAATTATGAGCAAGTAGGAATTTGTGAACAGTAGTTGTTGCTATGATTATAGCTGTAACCATTTTCTTGATTTTGAATGAAGATAACAGAGGAAAATTAATCCAATGTATGGTGTGAATATTGTTTACGATTTCCCTGTTGTTGTCGTTAATCTTTTCAAGAATGAATGAATCTTGCCACGAGTGTACGTAGCTTTGAAATGCTTGCATAAAATTTAAAAATCACTTTTCTTCGTGAGCCGGTGCATGGTGTGCACATAGTTCGCAAGGAGTGCATTGACATGGTATGTTTCGACTTGTAAATCTCATGAGAAATAGCGTAATATTTCCTTTGCAGGGAGTGCAAGGTGACTGCTGCAAGTAGTGCATAGTCATCCGCAAGAATCCAGATCTTGCATAAGAATTCAGTCTGCCAGGAGTGTGTCGACATAGTCTGTCTCGATTTGTAAGCTCAGGAGAAACAGTGTAAGGTTTCTCTACAGGAAGTGTAAAGAGACTGCCGCAAGGTGTGCACAGTCGTCGCAAGAACTCAAATCTTGGGTAAAGATCTATTGCAAAGAGTGCACAGGTATGGAATTCAATGAAGATTCGAAGTGACTCCATAAATAAGTCGAACGACGAGAACAGAGGAATGTCAGGAAGGCGAGAAAGAATTCCTTTCAAGAATCTTTGCATCTAAGTTTGACGAATTTCCTGGAAAAGCAGGAAGTGCTTGGGAGATCGAAATCTTTTTGGAGATCAATTTCATGAGGGGTATCACTTTCCAATATGTGTGAACGAGATCAAAGAAGTGGAATCGTAGGAAGGATAAAGGTCAAATCCTTTAAATCTTTCAAAAATATTCTAAGTTAGAAGAAAGCGTAACCTCAAGAGAAAAGATCTGGACCGTCTGACCAACGCCCAGACAACGAGGAGTGAGCGCAAAGGAAAATCTCTAAGCCATCCAATATAAGTGTAAATAAAAGATCTCATCTGTTCAATTTGATAGCTAGAGAAAGTATATTATTCGTCTGATCTGCGCGCAAAAAGGTTCATAGTCGTCCGATCAAGGTAAGGTGCACTAATGATAAACCTTTGAAAGTGTACAGGAGAATTGGACTTACGAAACTCCTAAATCATTGGAGTCGTCTGTTTTCAAGGAGGACACATGGTGAGAGATCAACATTTCACTAACTCACATAGTGGAAAGGTCAAAGGGCAGAGCCGTGAGGATTCACGAAGTGTGAACTTGCGAAAGAATCACAATCGTTGATCGTTATGAAATCATTGGGACCGTCCATCATCAAGAACGAGATGTGGTGAGAGATTAACATTTCACTGAATCGTGACTCAAAGAAGTCAAAGCCAGAGTTACAAGAACTCACAAATCACGAAATCGCAATCTGATCACAACCGTTGATCAAAGGAGGGTGTTGAACCGTAGATCTGGTCTTGTTGGGAGTTCGTAACTCGGGAAATCGGAGGTAAGATTTTTGGGAGCTCGAAAAATCATGATTTGACCTGAGTCATCGGATCGAGGAAAGATCTGGACCGTTGATTTGTCCATGGAGATGATTCACGAAGTGATAAATCACGAAACGTGACATCGCAACGTGCTCGAAAGATTGGCCCACAGTCATAGCGAAGCGTCACATCGGTAAAGGAGAATAGAGGGGCTAGCATGCGCTAGGTTCCTGTCGGGATTTCGAAAGTCAGGAGAGTTGGAGTGACTCACATGCAAAGGCCTGATATGTGAAGTCATGATGCACCTTTCAATTAGGCGACTATTCACAGCCTTAGTCACATAAAGGGAGGGGCTTAACCAGGATATGTAGCGTCTAAATATGTTGAAGCTTAAAGGCGTTAAGGAGAAAGACGCAGGTTCCATATAACCTACAATTTAATGGAAATAGGGCCTGTTAAGTGGATTTAAGGTTCTTAAGGGCCAAAGAGTCAATTAGACTCAGTTTCTTGATCGATCCTAGACCGGGAGTTCGTGAAGTCCTTAGGAGAGAAGGGGGGTCTGCATCAATTGGAATCAGAGCTCATATTTTTAATTTCTGTAGTAGAGGGTAGATAAAGAGAATAATCTGATACCATCAAGTGGTATCAGAGCTGAAATTCTCATCTCTATATTTCAGGCAAAAGAGAAAGAGGAAAAGAGATAAAGGAGATAGTCTCATACCATCAAGAGGTATCAGAGTGGATTTAGTTTGCAGATTTTAGGCGAAGGAGATAGAAAAGACAGTCTGACTACGACGAGTAGTATCAAGAAATGGATTATGTCTAGAGATTGTAGACAAAGGTGGAAAGGAAAATAGTGATAATTTGATGACATCAAATGGTATCAGAAGTTGAAGTTCACTTGTGGACAACAAGTGAAGGAAGACAGAGTATTGATACTCTGTAAATATGGTTGCATGGTGTGAAACAAATGGTAGATAGCCAGGAGGGTTGAAGACAACAAATATGGCTACTGAAGGCCATGAGTGTGGTGAAGAGGAGACCGCCAAAAGAAAATTAAAGAATAAATTGATGAGGAACTCATTGAGATAAGAGAGAGAATGGAACTACTGACATTGAAGATACAACAGGAGACAAAGACACATTGGACATACGAATGACATTTGAAGAGAAAAGAAAAATGGCCTATCCGAAGTTTGTTGGCCAGAAAACAACAACAAGAGTTGAGGAAGTGGTTGAGGTATGTCGAAAACCTCAGTGACACATAGGAAGAGTTGGTTTGCATCTGTGAGATAGAAGTCAGAGAAACCCTCAGTGATGTGGAAGGGAGATCAGTTACAGGTCTCATAAACTACCAAGAGGGTAGAAGTGAACTTTCAAGTTGCCAGGTGGGAAATGGAAGGAGATCAGTGGATGATCTCATAGAATACCAGGAGGGTAGTGATGGAAGTTCAAGTTTCCAGGTGGGAAATGAAGGGGGGTCATTGGATCTCATATACTACTAGGTGGGTAGAGGAGGAATTCCAGAGTGCCAGGTGGGCAAGGGAGAAGAGATGAACTCAATTGAGAGTTCATATGAACAAGGAGTGATGATAGATGAAGATTCATGTGGGTTTGTAGACCATGTGAATGAGGACGATGAGAATTTAAATACTGACATCGCAGTGGAGGAGGATCAAAGGCGTGTTCTGATCGTTGGGGTAATTCAAATATTCCTGCCAAATAGTCCAACAGAGACTAATACAGAGTTGCACATGAGGAGGTAGTGCAACAAGAATATGAGAAGGAGGCCATGGGGATGAATTATTTTAAATCTAATTGTGTCTGTGATGCAGGTGCAGTAGAAGAAAGATAGCCAGCAAGGATTGTCAAATATGAGGAGAAGGAGCAGATATTAGTGTCTGCCCCAACAGAAAAGGAGGAGAATTCAGGTGAATTGCTCACTCAATGGAAGTGAGAGATGCATATGTTGGGGGATTGGTTGAATGATCCAAACCCAGGGGATGGTTTCCAGGAGACAGCCATCCAGATTTCAGGAGGAGAACATTCAGTAGAATTTCTCAAAATTTTCATCCAGGAATTTGAAAGGGAGATAACTACAACATTGGAGCCTGCAACAGAAGAGGAGGTAGAAACCAAAGATTTTGTTGAGCTGTATGAGGAATTGGAATCCATGGAGAGGATGATATATATGTAGAGTAGGAATATCCAAAAGATCAAATTGGAAACAGGTAGAGGAGTATACCAGCCTAGGGAGAAGTTGGAAGAAGTTGGAGTTGAACCAACATAAGAGGATATGACAAAATCCAATCTGTCAGAGGAAGAAGATGGGCAGTAGCTCAGTGATGAGACTGCAAAACTGGATTTTGCAGTAGGATGGCAAGATAATCCCATAGGAGATGAAGGCATCAAGGGAGATCAGGTTTATCTAACCATTGACAAGGAAGAAGTGAAATAGAGCAGTCTGCAAAACAAGGACCAACCAGTTGAGCAGTTGGACAAGAGCAGTCTGCAACACAAGAACCTTTCAATAGGAGGAGGTTTAATAGAGGAGGAAATGCCATAGCAGCAGAGAAGAAACAACAACAACAGTAAAAGAAGCTTAAAGGAAAAGGAGCAGATGAACAGCTCCAAGAGAAAGTATGGGACCCTGGAGGATCTCCACAACATAGTAGAGGGAGCCATGAGAAAGATCTCATGATTTTCCTAGCCATGGGGTATATGATTCAATATGGATCATTGTTCAAGGGAAATCAATTGTTGAAGGGATGGATTTTGTGTTGGGACTTCCAAGAACACAAAGAGGATGCGATCCCATATTTGTGATGGTGGATAGATTTTCAAATATGGCACACTTTATCCCATGCTAGAAGACCAGTGATGCAACACAGATTGCAAATATGTTCTTTAAGAAAGTTGTGAGACTTCACAGCCTACCCAAAAGCATTGTCTCGGACAGAGACACAAAAATTATTGGTCATTTTTGGAGAACACGGTGGAAGAAATTGGGGACAGATTTGTCCTTCAACTCATCTTATCACCCTGAGACAAATGGATAGACTAAGGTGGTAAACAAAATTTTGGGAAACTTATTGAGGAAGTTTGATGAAAAATCCTATGAGATTGAGCTTCCAGATGATGTGGGCATATTGCCCATATTCAACATTTCAGACCTGTATCCTTACGGGAAGGATGACGCAGAGGGATCAACAGAGAAAGAGAATATTCAGTGGAAGAAACAAATGCCTATAGTATAAAAACCACAGATGAAAAAGGTCATTGATCGGAGGATTGGTAAGAAGACCAAGAGGAAGACCTATTTTGAATATCTAGTCAAGTGGAAGGGACACCCAATAGAAGATACCAGTTGGGAGAGTGAAGATGATATCCAAAAGCAAGGAAAGTCGGTGCAGGAGCTCATGAATAGGAGTCCATGAAAATTTTCCCAGGGGAGTATGATGCAGGAGCATCATCAACAAGTACATGTGGTAGGACAAATCAGTGCATGAGGACCAATTCAGAACCTCGAACGTGAGTCAATACTACAGATATTTGGCAACTGATAGAAACAAAAAAATGAAAGATCACGTGCATAGACAAAAATGAGCACGTGTGACCTGGGATTTTAACCCTAGTCTCGATGTAATCGCAATTAGGTAGAAGTTAGTTTGTTTATTTTGTATAAAGAGAGTTTTTGTACACCCTAAAGAGGGTTATGAGAATTATGAGCAAGTAGGAATTTGTGAATAGTAGTTGTTTCTCTGATTTTAGCTGTAACCATTTTCTTGATTTTGAATGAAGATAACTGAGGAAAATTGATCCAATGTACGGTGTGAATATTGTTTACAATTTCCCCATTGTTTTCGTTATTATTTTCAAGAATGAATGAATCTTTCTATGAGTGCATGTAGATTTGAAATGCTTTAATAAAATTTAAAAATCGCTTTTCTTCGTGAGATGGTGCAAGGTGTGCACACAGTCCGCAAGTAGTGCATTGACAGGGTTTGTTTTGACTCGTAAATCTCTTGAGAAATAGTGTAAGATTTCCTTTGCAAGGACTGCAAGGTGACTACTGCAAGTAGTGCATAGTCGTCTACAAGAATCCAGATCTTGCGTAATAATCTACTGCAAGGAGTGCACATATTCAAAATTCATTCTGCAAGGAATGCATCGACAGAGTATGTCTCGATTCGTAAGCTCAGGAGGAACAATGTAAGGTTTCTCTGCAGGAAGTGTAAAGAAATTGCCGCAAGGTGTGCATAGTTGTCAGAAGAACTCAAATATTGGGTAAAGATCTTTTACAAAGAGTGAACAGGTCTGGAATTCGACGAAGAGTCGAAGTGACTCCATAAATAAGTTGAAGGATGAGAACAGAGGAATGCCAGGAAGGCGGGAAAGAATTTTTTTCAAGAATATTTAGATTTGAGTTCGACGAATTTCCCTGAAAAAGCAAGAAGTGCTTGGGAGATCGAAAGATTTGACGAGATCAAGCTCAGGAGGGGTATCACTTTCCAAGAAGTGCAAACGAGATCCAAGAAGTGGACTCACAGGATGGATAAAGGTCAAAGCCCTTAAATCTTTCGAAAATATTCTAAGTTAGAAGAAATCGTAAGCTCAAGGGAAAAGATCTGGACCATCCGACCAATGTCCAGACAACAAGGAGTGAGCGCAAAGGAAAATATCTTAGTCATCTGATCTAAGCACAAAGAAAATATAGCATATGTTTGATTTGAGAGACAGAGAAAGGATCTTAGCCATTCGATCAAGGTAAGGTACACTAATGATAAACCTTTGAAAGTGTACAGGAGAATCAGACTCACAAATTCTGAAATCATCGGAGCTGTCTGTTTTCAAGGAGGACACGTGGTGAGAGATCATCATTTCATTGACTTGCATAGTGGAAAATTCAAAGGGCAGAGCCATGAGGATTCATGAAGTGTGAACTCGTGAAAGGATCACAGTCGTTGATCGTTCCAAAATCATTGGGACCATCCATCGTCAAGGAGGAAACGTTGCGAGAGATCAACATTTCACTGACTAGTGACTCAAAGAAGTCAAAGGCAGAGTTACAAGAACTTACGAATCACGAAATCATGATCTGATCACAATCGCTAATCGAAGGAGGGAGATTAACCGTAGATTTGGTCTTGTCAGGAGTTCGTAACTCGGGAAATTAGAGGTAAGAGTTCTGGGAGCTCGCGAATCGCGAAATCATGATTTAACCTGAGCCATCAGATTGAGGAGAGATCTGGACCATTGATTTGTCTAGGGAGACGAATCGTGAAGTTCGAACTCGTGAAATACGAAATCACAACGTGCTCGAAATATTGGCCCATGGTCATAGCGAAGGGTCACATCGGTGAAGGAGAATAGAGGGGATAACATGCGCTAGGCTCCTGTCAAGATTTCAGAAGTCGGGAGAGTCAGAGTGACTCGCATTCAAAGGCCCAATAAACAAAGTCGCGATGAGCCTTTCAATTAGGTGATTGGTCATAGCCTTAGTCACATAAAGGGAGGGGATTAACTAGGAGAGATAGAGTCTAAATACGTTGAAGCTTAAAGGCGTTAAGGAGAAATTTGCGGGTTCCATATAACCTACGCTTTAAGGGAAAGAGGGCCTATTAAGTGGATTTGAGGTTCTTGAGGGCTAAAGAGTCAATCCGACTCAGTTTCTTGATCGATCCTAGAATGGGAGGTCGTGCAGTCTTTAGGAGAGAATGGGGGTCTACATCAATTGGTCAGTTGGAGTATATAGTCAGTAGAAAAAGATTTAGAATTGACTTTTGATAGTTGGCAGCAAGGCTCGTAAGAAAAATTCTCAAGGAGATGTGCAACTGTCAGAGAAACCAGATGGGTTGGGACCGAATTCAGAGAACACCCACCATATGATGGCACCTCAGGACTCGATAGTTTTCTGCTCAGCATGGAAGAAAAGGTAGTAGAGGATCAAAGGATATCAGTACTAGATGTAGCCCTCTAGGACACCCCTACCATATGGTGGGATAATCATAGAGCCTTACTCAGAACTTGGGATGATGTAAAGTAAGCTATCAAGTATAGGTTTTAGAATAAGGAGAAATCAGAATCAGAGATGCAGATGGATTTCCAAGTTGCACAACTGTTCAGCGAAGAATATGATCCTAGAGCACATATTGAACAGTGTGTGACACAGTGGAAAGTTGCGGAAATACCCTCTCATTTCTGGGTTCAGGTATTTCCCCACTCCCTAGTTCCAATCCCGAAATATTGGTTCATACATGAGGAAACCAGAAGACAGACCAGCGACTAGAAAACGTTGGCAGCTCAATTTTGCAAGGAATTCTCGTTTACAAGTCAGTACCTTGAGCTTGAAGTAGTCCTGCAAAAGATTAAAGAATTTATTTTTACAGATAACAGTAATCAGAAATCAAACATAGTGGTGTGTCCAAAGCATAGCCGATAACTTCAGAATAACCTTCACTTACTGTCAACCAAGAATCCTATAGAATTTTATAATATTAGTAGGGATTCAAAAAGCCCAGATGACATAGAGGAATTGAGAAACCTAGCCATTAAAGATACAGAAGGGAACAGAGAAATCTAGAATACCATACCAGGTCAAACTGATAGTTCCTACAATCACTCATTAAATTCATGCAAATTCAATATAGGGACCAAAGAGAAACCTAATATAGCTATGGTGGGAGATTACTGGGGCGAGAAAACTAGTCAAGAAATACAGAGTTTGTTGCAGGAATATGAGGATTTGTTCCCAAATACTTTTTCAGAGTTAAAGGGAATCAAAGGAGTTATGGGAGAAGGTTAAGAAGGATATAGACAAGATGTTAGAAGCCAAACTTATTTCTGTAGTGGAAGAAGCAGAGTGGGTAAGCCCAATAGTCATTCAAAGAAAGAAAGGCACATAGGATATTAGGGTCTGTGTAGATTATAGAAGCATTAACTCTACCTATGTGCATGACCCTTTCCCAATAAATTTTATTGATGAGGTGCTAGAAAATGTTGCGGGGAAGGAAGCGTACTCATTCAAAGATGGATTTTCAGGGTACCGCCAAGTCAGGATTGCTGAAGAGGAAAAAAAGAAGACCACATTCATAACAGAATGGGGATCTTTCGCATACAATGTGATGCCATTTGGCTTGAAGAATGCCCTTGCAGTTTTTTCCAGGATTGTAATAGCAACTTTCATAGAATTTATTCACAAGTTCATAGAATTTTATATGGATGATTGGATGATATATAGTTTTCTCAAGGAACATGTAGAGTTGTTACATTTGATGTTTGACAGATGCAGAGAATTGAACATATCATTGAATCTCAGAAAGTGTATATTTTTTGTACCACATGGGAATTTGTTGGGCCATATAGTATGTCAAGAACGAGTATTGGTAGACCTAGCCAAAGTTGCGGTTATTGTGAATATGCCACCACCTACGAGTGCTAAGTAGTTGCGCTCCATGTTGGGACACACAGGCTACTATAGTAGGTTCATCAAAAGATATGAAAACATCACTGCACCCCTGGAAAATCTACTGAAAAAGGCCGAAATGTTCTAATGGAATCCAGAATGTGATAAAGCATTTGAAACCCTAAAGAAGTAAGATCAAGAACATTCATACTTTGAGGAGGAAGACGAGACGTAGCCATTGGAGCGCAAGAAAAGAACATTATCGGTCTTCCCGCAACTGCCAGATAAAGTCGTGTGGACAGGTGAGAACGTTAACAAGATCATGAGTGTTGCGTCCAACATAGAACCAGTCACGAAGAATCTCAGAACTGAGGTTTCATCGAGTAAAATATTAAACCCCAAACCCATTTCATTTGTCATTCCCTGCACCCACTCAGCGGTCAGAGCAACCCCCATCATCCATATTCAGGACGACCCTGAGCCTGACACCTTTCCATCCACCATCATAATCGAACACCCCCCATCACCACAACCCTAGTCGCCAACCCCAGAAACCACCATCCCACCCCAAACCACAGATCTAGAGCTAATGCAACTTGATCCCACAGAGAAAGAAGAGCGAGAAATCCCAGAAACAACCTAGGATTTTCTTGAGCCGAGACCAGAAGTTTTTGGTCCAAACCCCGAAGTACCAGATTAGAGCCTGCAACTGACAGGTCCGAACCCTGACACCCAGGACCAACAGATTGTGTCCTTTGTTCCGGAAAAGGAAACCCAAACCGTGGAGGAGATGCAAGCTCAAAGAACCTAACACACCTCCTCAACGACCAAGGTTGAGGGTGTCTAGGGAAGCACAATGTAGGGAGTCGACGCAAGTAGAAGGGAGGACATACCAAAAGTTCAGAAGGAACCCGAGTCAACTTCCGGGTAGAGCGCGACATCCGCGCAGGAACAGATGGAGCTAGTTCTCCAGAACCCTCAGTAGTGTGCATATTTGTTGCAACTTTGCCTCGCCATAACAGAGGTTCTGACACTCTTTCCTTGAGTGATAAGGTTGAGGCTTGCGCCAAGACCATAAACAAAGGAGGAGATAGAGACCCACTCATATAATTCAATGGGCAATGGACTGGCACTGCAAACTCAAGCATCCAGAGACACAACCCCTTCATTCGTTGACCTTGCACCGTGGCCAGTGACACACTTAGTCGAAATGATTAGAGAATCCACTAATCAACTAGAGAAGAGTCTCCAACAGGCCCAGAGGTCTTCCAAGCATGCAAGGGAGGAAGCACTTCTTACGCAAGCCTGGAAGACAAAATAAACACATGCAAAAATCCAGGTCGAGCACAAACTGGAAAGAGTGCAGTAAAAGCTTTCTCAAGCTTGGCCAGAAATTTGGAAGGTTTCACCCCAACTGCCCAAAGCCAGGGATATAGGAGAGTTGGAGCATCAAATTGAGTTTCTCTAAGGAGAATGGACACAACTGGCCATTTGTGTTGAGCATCGAGAAGAATAGTTGCGGAAAACTCAACAAGAAGAGGAGCAACAACCTCAGAATCTGCAGGAGAAAATGGAAAAGGTAGTGCTAGAAGGAAACAATTCCCAAGAAACACTACATAAGCGCACAGCTAAGTGCACAAGTATTTTTAGGGAAGTCAACGATTATATGGGCATCATTTCTAGATGCAAACAAACCTTGGAGGATGTGTGCACCAAAATCTAGGTGTTGAATGAAGAAGTTACGGCCACGATGGATCCGCTGGAGAAACAACACAAGTTCGATAAGATCCAGCAGGCGGACAATGAACTAAACGCCCTCTTTGAGGCAAAATCCATAGCAAAGAAGGAGACACATGACTTTCAGCATGTCATTCAAACATTGTACATGTAGATTAATCAAGTTGATGCAATAGTAGATTCTGAGTGGAACTCGTTGGTTTCATCCAAGCCAAAGGGATGTATTACAGAGGAAACCCAACAAATCGTAGCAGAGGCATCACTCCTTGCCAGGAAGTGGCAGGATAAAGTTGGAAGCTTTCAAGGAGAGAGGAAGTGGGCCTTGGAGTTGGTTCTAGAGTTGGGCCCTTCATTTGAAGGGGCAGAAGAAGAGAAAACAACAATTGCTCCTAGAAGCTGCAAAACAAAAATTGCTCCTAGAAGCTACAAAAGAGATGAGTACTTGACTCGAGTGCGAGTCAAGGATTGTGTTTGGAGCCTGTTGGGCCCTTCATTTTTGGGATAAGGAATTGCGCAAGTTTTTCCCTAGTGAAAGTTGCACAAGCTTCAGAAGAAGTGGGACAACAAAGCAAGGAAAAGCAACAAAAATCAGTTGCGAAAAAGATAGCGCAACGCCAACAAAGCAAAAGCAGTCGCAACAGAACAAGAAAGCGTGCAAGAAAAGACATAAGACACAACCTAGCTTATATATAGGGTTGAATATGATTGTAAAAAGGTTTTTGTTGCTGTTGATGTTTTTGTTGTTGTTGTTAGTGTTGTCAGTTGCATTAAGTCGAGTTCTGAGTCTGTAATGTAAGTTGTACACCATTTTGAGAGTTAGAGATATGTGAAATGAGTCTAGAGCCAGGAGTCTGTAACACAACACTACTGTGTGTCTCTGAGTTTGTAAATGAAGAAATATTTGAAGATAATATAAATAAGGATCCAAATTTCAAAAATATGTTGTCTCTTTCATTGTTTTACTTATGCATTACAATACTTATTTATGATTTATAAGTTCCACATGATGGCTCTGTGTTTACATGATTGTTTGCAACATAAGTAGGTTCAGTTCTTGCACACATGATTTCATATATTTTTGGTAGTTAGATGTCTTGCGCAAGATCGGGATGAATCTTGAAGGTTCTGTGGATCCTCCTAAGTCTTTTCCTTTCCCTTCCCTATCTATTTGTTTTAGCAGCGCTTCAGGTGAGACTGATTCTCTTCGAAGGAGATGAAAATGCCAACGCTCTAGACTACTCGGTACCTTTTTTTGGTAACCTGAGAAGGACGCTGGTCTAATCAAACATGCGCCAACATGCCCTACCTATCCCACAACTGCATCACAACAATTTCCCCAATAACACATAAAAAAAACCTTCAACTCTTGTTTTTCTACAATGGTAAGTTCTTTGAGAACCACCCTCTTGTTATCTGGACTGCACACATAACCCATCGGCCCTGCATTGAGAACCTTCCCCTCACCTTTGCATAATTTCCCAAGGTACTCTCCTTTCCTTCTTCCTGAACCTTCTCCTTATTCATCAATGATGGCTACATAATACCACCAGGTAAACCACCACTAACTTCCATCACTTCCTTGCATGGGACAGGCCTATATGAGACCATCTAACGCTAAGTTTCTACCCTTTCCACTCGAAGTTATAGCCTCACTCGAGCCTCCAGATGTACCATACTCTTAAGTTGTCACGTCGATCGCATATAACACCACATGGTTGTGCCCAGTACCGATGGGTATCATCCATCCTTGAGTTAACCTTAAATTTTAAACACCAATAAATTAATTTTTAATTTATTTATCACTTATTAAAAACCAAACTAATTATTTTTACTTAATATATGAATGTTGCTTAATTTGTTCATGCTTAATTCATTCGTGAGGTTTAGAATGAGGTTTTTCTATGCTATATTATATTGTTATAATTTGATAGATATATTTATGTAAATGGACCAAATGGACCAACTGAAGGCACACCATTATTTCATTCTTGTCTGGGCTCCATTGCCACCACATACTAGTCCATATTCCACCAAAACATTTCCAAGAAATTAAAAAAAAAATTGCAAATGCTTCAAGAACATTTCCTACAGCCAAAGACTAGAAATTAACACGTCATTGTGCAAAGAATACTGTAGAAATAAAATATATGATATAAATAATCAAACACAAACACACCTATAAATATGCACCAAATTTTTAAGCTATAGATTACTCATGATCGAAATCTCACAACAACTGTGTTTCAAAGATTTAAGATAACTTTGTAGTTGAAAGGTATACAATTCTGAATTGTAAGGAGATAATGTGTAGTAGGTGACACCGA
The DNA here is from genome assembly GCA_000966675.3 of Picea glauca. Lineage (NCBI taxonomy): Eukaryota > Viridiplantae > Streptophyta > Pinopsida > Pinales > Pinaceae > Picea > Picea glauca. Next base: position 159,244 of record JZKD02S0126405.1, read on the forward strand.
TAATGGCAAGCTACCGTGCAAGAAATGTATTTAAGTAGATTTTAATGTTATTTGTAGCAAGCACACATAGCATGCGCAATACCTGTCGAAGTAAATTTTGAAATGAAATTAATGGAGAGTGTAACAACCCAATTTGATTATTTAATTTTCATAGATGTTAATTTAAATTTAATTAATTATTAAAATAAATTCAATAAGTCTTTTTATTATTTATTATTAAAAGGTAGGTGAAGTAATTAATGGGGGGGGATAAGGTAGTTGGGGAATTGAATGAGAGGGGAGGATAAGGAAGAGGTAAGGGGACTTGGAGAAGGGTCTCATTTTTGTTTTGGAAATTTCTACAAGAGGTGGAAGAGGAGGAGGAAAATGGAAAGAATAGATTGTTTTGGGAACTCTCACAGGGCACTATTGTTGCTGGGAACTTTGGGCTTGGGGGCCAGGAAACCGCAAGGATTCCTGGAGCTAGGGAGCATGAGAGGTTGTTCCTAGTTGGTTGGGAGGTTAATATTCAGTTGGGAAGTTTGGGAAAGATCAATAACAAGAGAACCGGGGCTAAATCAACCAATTTGCAGGTCGAGGTACATATTTTATGCATTTACTAGTTGATCTTTTGTTATTATGTGATCTGAGATCTTTTCATCAAGTGACTTATAAATAATTGCATTAAATGAGCATAAATTAAAGTGCATGATTAAAGATGGAAAATCTCAAAAATGAAGAGACATAAACATCAAATATGAACACAAAAAATTGATAACGAAGTTCATCCCTGGTGGACTACGTCTCCGGGTCCTGCTCTCAAATGTGTAGAATTTTTCATTAACTCAGCAAAATACCTAAGTATACCTCATTCTAAAATCAAGCTACAAAAATATTGCTCAGATCAGAAAACAGACAACACCATTGAATTTGTGTCATCGACTTACCCAAAAATGATTGTCTCCACGCCTCGATCCGACTCTGGCACTCCCAAGCCCAAGAAGAAATTTGTCTCGATTTTTGTGCCCCTACAACCTACATGTTGGTTGTGGAGCCTCATTATCTTCCTGATTCAGAGGTATTTTACTTTCAGTCGTGTTTATACCTCATGAAGTATTTACACCCCAGAAGTATGTACACTCTTCTACATCGGGGAGTGTAGAGGGGGGGTACCCCCTCTGCGGGGTCCACGGGGGCTATCCCCACGGCTGGGGGGTCTGGGGGAAAGAGGGCCCCCAGCGGGGGTTCGGGGGCAGCGTCCCCCAATGGGGGTTCGGAGGTGAATCCCTCGAAGGAAATTTTTCCTTGTAAATGTATATTGTAATTTCATTGTAAATCTGGACCGTTCATTATAAGGTCGCAGATCTATCGATAGAGATTATGTTAGGGTTTTTTTCCCTAGAAGGAAACTCTCTTTTATGAGGGAAATGTATTGTGGCTATTATTGATGGCGAATATTGTATTCTGGGATAGGAGACTGTGAGAGAAATAAGAGGAAGTTACAGCGGGTTTGTTGTAGGTTGTATCCCTTCATATGCTGGATAATAATAAAGGAAGGACCTGGCAATTTCTCTGGTGGACGTAGCCCACACTGGGTGAGCCACGTAAATCTGTGTCTCTATTGTACTGTGTATCTTATTTGTTTTGTTTCCGCATTTGTTTTATTTTATTTCTCCATGGTCCTGTTTTTTCTAACAATTGGTATCATAGCGAAAGGTAACTTGCAGGAAAAGAGGGTTCCTAGTTCGAGTGGGAGCAATGTCGGAAGATGGAAAGTTTAGGGTCGAGAAATTTAATGTCCAAAACTACCAGTTATGGAAGATGTAGATGGAAGACTATTTATATTAGAAGGATATATTCCTACCATTGGGTGGAATAGCAAAGAAGTCGGCGACTACGAAGGACGAAGAATGGGAGATTCTTGACAGAAAGGCTCTAGGTACGATACGGCTGAGCCTGGCAGCATCAGTGGCTTTCAATATTTTGAAAGAAAAGACAACAAAGGGTTTGATGGACGCGTTGGCCAAATTGTATGAAAAACCCTCAGCATCCAATAAGGTATTTCTAATGAAGAGATTATTTAATATGAAGATGTCGGAAGGTGGGTCTGTTGCAGATCATTTAAATGATTTTAATACGGTTACTAATCAACTAAGTTCTATAAAAGTGGACTTTGATGATGAGGTCAGGGCTCTTTTAATCTTGTGCTCATTTCCATAAAGCTGGAACGGCTTGGTCATGGTTGTAAGTAACTCTGTCTCTGGTTCAAATACTTTAAAATTTGATGATGTTGTTGGTGTTATCCTTAGTGAGGAAATGCGATGGAAAAGAATAGGTGAGACATCAGGAAATGTGTTGAACATAGAGAACAGGGGAAGACAAAAGGATAGAGGAAAGGGTTTTGGGAACCGTGGGAATTCTAGGAAGGAAAGATCCAAATCCAGACTTGGAAAGATAGAGTGCTGGAATTGTGGGAAGAAAGGACATCTAAAGAAAGACTGCAGAGCTCCAAAGAAACAAAGAGATGGACAACAAGAGAGAAAT
>JZKD02S0126405.1:164990-186178 GCA_000966675.3 Picea glauca
TTGTAGGTTGTATCCCTTCATATGTTGGATAATAATAAAGGAAGGACCTGGCAATTTCTCTGGTGGACATAGCCCACACTGGGTGAACCACGTAAATCTGTGTCTCTATTGTATTATGTATCTTCTTTGTTTTGTTTCCGCATTTTCTTTATTTTATTGCTCCATGGTCCTGTTTTTTCTAACACCACAATTAATGTTGTTGTAATCGCCTCAAATTCCGTGCTCGACACTACCACATGCACGCCACCCCAAGCTCTGGGTGGATGCACCCTTTAAGCAATTTTCCGGGCGTTATTCACAACACAGGGTCGTTGGCCCGTTGGTTTGGTCATGAAGTTAAGGTGTTAAAGAGGGAGGAGGTCCCGGGGTCAAACCCATAGGCCTCCCCCTTTTGGCTTTGTTGTAATATATATATATATATATATATATATATATATATATATAACCAAGTTGTTCCACCAATTTTGGCAATGGTTCTAAAGGTTCTATCGATTAGCATGTGATCAGATTTGGCAGACCTGCCAAATCATTTATTTTTATCAAATTTCATATATGAGTTGTCATTGGGCATTTTCCCACTACCACGTGCCAGCCCATGGCTGGGCCACATGGTCGCCTCCCATTTATCCACGTCATCCACTGCTCTATCAGCCTGCCATGCCAACGCCACATCATCGTACGGATGCCTTGTCACTGCCAACTCATCATGCCATGTGTTAAGTACCTATACCAGATCTGCAAATACGCTTTAGAAATAACCAAGAATAAACCATAAACCATTCACCATAACAATGAACAAAAGAAATATCCAAAACCCTTGAGGTAGGGTAACACAATATATTAATTCTTATGGAAGGATAAAACTCCTCGAGAAATCCTTGCTTGTACAATCATAATATTCTTCAGTATGTTTCATTACATTGCCTACACTTCTTTATATAGCTCTCCCTATCTCCTCGAAACCTTCTAGAGATCCTTCTCACATTTATTACATCCAACTACCATAATGAGCCTTTATTAATATAGTGGACCTAGTCCACCTTACATTGAATGACCACATTCTCATATATTAAATGACTTCCATTAATAACACATAACTACATTCCCATTGGGTACCTCCCTAGGTACCCCATATTACCTCCCTAGGAATACTACATTCCATCCCCCTTCACATGTTTCATCCTCAAAACATGAGAAGAAACCATACAATATGATCGGCTAAGCAATGTAGCCAACTAGTACCAAGTATGACCATCCATCCATCCCAATGGAAGTTGAACATGATGTCTATCTGCTTCCTTTCCACCTTGATCTTTCTCTGCATCATGTCGGGGTTTCCATGGGATTGTTTCTGTAGCTTGAGCTCTTCCCGTAGTGTTGGTAGTCCTCCATGCACCTCTTGATCGGTTTTCTGTCTGGTGCCCTGCTGGTGCATAAATGTGTGGATGCACATGCCCTTGCCTTGATGACTTTTGCATCTCTATATGATGTGGATGGCGATATACAAAAACTATAGGAATTTGTTCTTTTTTCTTCAAATCTGCAACACTTTGTGCCTTTGAGTCAATGACCTCCTTACCTTCCTGATTATGTCCTTATTGTAGTTTTGCTTCATCTCCTTCTATAGACTCTGCCTCTGATTCAACTTCAGACTGGGCAATAAATTCTTTGCTAGCTTCCATGGGTCCATATTTCTTACTAAGAGACACATCCTGCAATGTGATTTTATTTTTTTTGTACCACAACTTTAAACAAATCTTTTGCACATTAATATTAATGGTACCCACTAATTCTATCCAAGGATATCCTAAAACAATATCCACTTCATCCATATCCATAGCGTAAAAATCTGAATGCAACACATATTTATCCATGGTAATCTTCAAATATTTAAAAATTTGAACATTTTCACCCTCAACATGTGTGATTTGAATATTCTTTATTGGAACTTGTAATCTTTTAACCAACTGAACATTGATAAAATTATGCATGCAACTAGGGTTAATAGAAACAAAGATATTTTCTTTATGAATACAACCATGAACCTGTAATATAGATTTTTCACATCAAAATAAACTCTTGGTTCTCTGTTTATCCTTATTTTCTCCATGAGACCACTTGTCTAACAATATTTTTTCAAATTCTCCATTGGAGAGTGTCATCATCTCCTTATAATCAAGCGATTTCCACCAAATGGTAGCATCACCTTGCAATTTTAGATCTACCCAATGGGGAAAATTATCTTCCCATGATGACTTTATTTATTTAATGAATGATTCAATACTAGGGCCATCATATTTCCCTGTAAAATACATCTTTCTATGAAAAAACCCAAAAAATAGAACAATAAGTTACGACAGCAAATTGCGGCTTTTTCCGGAAAAACCCCGAAAAACTGTTGAATTTAAAATGCTCATAACTTTACTTCCCAAACTCTGGTTCGGCTGATTTTTTTTTTGAAATTGGGTATTTTTCCAAGAGGAATTCAAATACCCATTTTTTTTTTCCCAAATTTAGCTTGTAAATCTTCAGATATGAACCTGAAGTGCACCACCCTCTTTTTCTTCCCTATAATTTGTTTTGCAAAAAGCGAAAACAAATCTTCCCTTCTTTGGCCAAGGAAAGTTCTCTGATACCAATTGTTAAGTACCTATACCAGATCTACAAATATACTTCAAAAATAACCAAGAATAAACCATAAACCATTCACCATAACAATGAACAGAAGAAATATCCAAAACCCTTGAGATAGGGTAACACCATATATTAATCCTTATGGAAGGATAAAATTCCTCAAGAAATCCTTGATTGTACAATCACAATATTCTTCACTATGTTTCATTACATTGCCTACACTTCTTTATATAGCTCTCCCTATCTCCTCGGAACCTTCTAGAGAGCCTTATTACATTTATTACATCCAACTACCATAGTGAGCCTTGATTAATATAGTGGACCTAGTCCACCTTACATTGAATGACCACATTCTCATATATTAAATGAATTCCATTAATAACACATAACTACATTCCCATTGGGTACCTCCATAGGTACCCCATATTACCTCCCTAGGTATACTACACCACGTCACTGCAACATCACTGTACAAACTGCCACGTGGAAAAATCCTACTGGTCCACGGATCAGTCCAGAAGTGCCAAATCTAGGTGACGTGTGGCAGCCTCTAGTGCTGCCACATCACCATGTTGACATCGACATGACATGTGTCACCTCATGCTCTTGCCACATGTGTTGTACGGATGTTGAATTCAACAGTACGGATGCTGAATCATCCCCCTGATGACTGGGCTAGGTTGACCAAACTTTGATCGTGAGTATATTTCGATCTATAACTCTGTTTGATGAGTCTTTTGCGCCATTAGAAATATTGTGATGCTCTCTTTGAGATAATGTCATTTTCACTAATTTTTGAAAACTTTGAATTTTTTCCCTTTCTATGTCTACTGAGGCCATTCTGAGCGTCTTGAGTTGCTTCTGCAAGTTCTGAGTTGTTCTTAGCCTTCTCTGGATCTTTTTTGGATCACGCCTTCCCACCGAGATATTTTTGGACCACCAAAATCTTTCATCAATCAAAAGATACGTGAAGGAAGAGTACCCTCACTTTGTCCTTCTCAATCCGCTTTTCATTGCTTAGATGTGTGCCCTTTAAGCCTACTCGAAGATAATTAACATCACCCTTGCATGAATTCACCATCCTTCTGTCCAGGATAATATCTTCCTTTAACTCATCCAAGTACTCAGGAGTAAATTCATCAGCTAAAGGTATTGAAACTTCCTCATCCTGATCCATGACCATGGGAGGCTCAAAAAGTTTCAAGTTCTCTACATTTACAACTGAGTAAATATACATATAAGGTGGCAGATCCAGACTAAAATCATTGGTACCACTTTTCTCCAAGATAGTGAAGGTTCCATAATGAATGGGATTTAGTTTCTTTTCTTCACCCTTCAATCTCTCGTTGTTGATGTGAAGCCACACCTGGTCTCCAACCTAGAACTGATGATCAACCATGTGCTTGTCATGTTGAGCTTTATACTTTAATTTTCTCCAACTTTTCCATGACTTTCTGGTGCACCTGTTGGATCCTATGGATGAACTTGCGGGCTCTGTCCTCTACTATTTCTTCATTTGCATCAGTATCTCTCCCATACATCAATTCCAAAGGAAACTTAGGTAGGTACCCAAAGCATGTTTCAAAAGGTGAACACTGAGTGGAGGAATGCAAGGCTCGGTTGTAAGCATGTTGTACATAGGGTATATGTTCATCCCATAACTTGGGATGCTTGTTCTAGTAGCCTCGAAGCAAAACTACCATTGTTTGGTTTACCACCTCTGTCTATTTTTCAGTCTATGGATGGAAAGCAGTGCTCCTCTTCAATTTGGTGTCCATCATTCTCCACAATCTTGTCCAAAAATCCCCAAGGAATCGAGTATCTCAATCTGAGATAATGGATGTGGGTAACCCAAAGTGAACCCAAACATACTGAAAGAAGAGATTAACAATCTGCTCAACAATGATCTATTTTTTACATGTAATCAAGATATAAATCTTGTTGAACCTATCCACTACAAAATACAAATAGTCATGACCCCCTCTTGACATTGGTAAAACCCCTACAAAATCCATGGAGATACTTTCCCATGGATGGGATGGAATAGGAAGTGGTGAGTATAGCCCCAATTTTTTATTAGTGGGATTACAAGTAGAACACATCACACACCCCTTTACATATTTAATTATAATTGCTTTCATTTGAGGCCAATAACAAAACCTCTACAAATGAGCCATAGTTTTTTCTACCCCAAAATTCCCAGACACAAGAGAAGTGTTAGATTCTCGTATTACATGGAATCGTTCACTTGTAGGAATAATTATCTTTCCAAGATGGTAGAGTAGTTTTCCCTGTAGACAATAGTTCTCTACCTGTGCACCATGCGTTAGCTTCTTATATACTTCTTTAAAATCTTCATCAATGGCATATTGTTCCACATAGCTATCATGAGATAAAGAATTATTCTTAAAAATAATAGAACCAACAATAGGAGGTCTAGAAAGAATATCAACTACCTTGTTACTCATACCCTTTTTGTACTTGATTACCAAATTAAATTGTTGTAGAAAACCCATCCATCTGTAATGTCGAGATTGTTGTAGTTTGGTTTGTGCTTGGAGACATTGTAAGGGTTGGTGATCTGTATGTGTGAAATTTTCCTTCCCTAACAAGTAGTGCTTCCATTTCTTTACGCTTTGAACTAATGCATACAACTATTTATCATATGTAGTGTTAGCACTTAAACTTGTCAGGGTCTTTTCCCCGATATCCCTATTTTCCCAGCCCCTATCTAGTCGCCCAAGCCTTTTTTTATGCATGCCGCAGCCGTAGGCTCAAAGCACAAAATTTGAAGCAGTCTAATATGGACACAATTCAAGCCAGCAGGCAAAGATCAGTTTTCAGCGGCGAGGATCCATCGATGGAGAAAATTGACGATCAATGAGTAATTGGGGCCGTGAAGTTGCATAAAGGTTTGCGTCAGGTGGAGGCCCAAAATGATCTAGGTTGTCTGATCCAGCGGGGACAGGTGGCATTTGATTGAACATTTTTGGGAGTTGAAATTTCAGGGTTCTCGTCAACAAGTGCACCCATAGCCTGAAACCCCAAAACGCGAAATTGCGGAAACCCTGGGGCTTGGGCGCACGATTGTAGCCCCTGGTCACAAAGAAAATAGGTTGGAAAGTGGGGGCTAGATGGAAGGTAAGCGATAGGAAGCCGACGTCATTTGATGAAAGGATGTCTGGGCTATCCAAACCAAGAATATGTGTGGTGCTGGATAGGAGACTTCGCGGTTTCGGGGATTGGGGGATTCTGAAGACAGCGATGTGGAAATCCCTAAAAGGAAAAATCTCGGAGACTGATGGATCATTTTGAGCTGTCCAAACTTGAAAGACACGCAGCGCAGGATTCGGGCCAGAAGGGGGTGTTTTTCCCTTCAGAATGGACCCCTTTGGTGAAGAATGGAAATAAATGGGTTAAAAGCCCACTTATCCTAAGTTTTGTGTGCACAGGTGCGTCATGATAAGTGTCGCGTAGATCCGCACGGCTGAGATCCGCACGCCCAGATCTATGGTGCAGGAGCCATATCAGACCCCCCTCGATCTTTTGCCTTTAACGAGGGGGGGAGTCCAAGTTGGTGGTTTCAAAATGTGGGCCCCCCACTAACGTGTTGCCTCCTCCTTAACTCGGACCCCCCTGCCTAAAATCTCTTACCGCTACATCCATCATCCGAGTTGACCACTTACCAGCCTTCACCTATCGCTCACATTCCGACTACCATCTATCCTCCACTCTCTCTCTCTCTTCTACCCATCACATCTTCTACTCTCCCTCCTCTTCTCATCATGGCACATATGTCCTCCACTCAGCTTTAGGTTGCGTCCCCTTATCACTCCCACCTATCAGCTCCTTCCAGGTGTTCTACCACTCACCTCCACCTGAGTAGATAGTCCCCATCATGCCTACTTCCATGGCCTTTCCCCTGCTCCCACATATTCACCTCATGTCACTTCACCTTGCTCCTATCACACCTCAACATCCACAGTCGCCAGCCAGTCTTCCTTGCATATATCCAACAAGGCACAGAAGATAAAGGGAAGACAACCACGTCTTCAAGCGCATACATTGACTCTGCTCACTTAGATCTCAATGGAGTAGTTAATGTAAATGTGGAAGGTGGGTGAGACATCATCTCCTTCCATAAATATAATGCTAGAAATGGACAAAGCACAAAGGTAGGCTGTCAGTCCGAACTGACAGAGATCACATCTGATGGGAGACTACATGGACAGTCTGACCAACATCTGCATGCGCAGCCTGATAAAAAAACTCACCAATGCGAATCCTTAAAATCATGAAATGATCGTGCCTTCAGGAAAGGGAGCCAGTTCTAAGTATTTTTAGGCATTTTTTCCATTTTTCAGTGGTCTTTGGTGGAGCAGAGCTCCCATTTTTTAATATGTTTTAACACCAGAGCTATGTCTGGTTATGTAATGGATTTAAGACTATCAATTAATAAAAGTTAGTTTCCTTTCACATCTCTGTAAAACCTGTGTCAAACTCTCGAAATTAGAGGATCCAATTGAGGATTGTTATGTTGTTATGATGGAGGTTTGATCACCAAGTCTTCTCACCAAGTCTTCCCTCTACCCACTTTTAAACTCAACTCACTGGCTGAAGTTAATGTGGCCCTCACTTCCCTATGCATTTCTTGTCTGGTTATGTGTTGTAACATCATTCTAGTGCTTATTTTTTTCCATTGACCTCCAACCATTTAAATGAACAACCAACAAACACTGATGGGTATCAGGCTTACCTTTGATGCAATCCAGAGGTGACTTCTAGTGCTAACATTTCTGGCACCATTGTCGGGGACGAAATTGAATATTTTCCCTGGGATTGAACGACAAAACTTATTGGTTCTGAGGGTGCATCAGAACCTAGTACATCGAAGATTGCAACTGTGCACTTGGCGACTCCACTATGGCGACTCCAACTTTTACACTTCATTGTTTCAGTTGTGGCTAATTTTAGCACACCTGAAAGCTGACCCAGAGGAGATTTCTTGAGAATGTTTTCAGCAGCTGCTTTATCAACTTGAGAAGTTCTCTGGTGGAACGATAACGTTAGGATCTGGCCTTTGAGGGTGAACAAAGACCAGACACATTCAAAGTTGTGCATCATTCACCTGGTGACTCCATGATTAAAGGACCAATCGATGACTCTGCCGGTTCGAAATGGACAAAATCTTGGCTCGAAGGTTTGGTCCCTTTAATTTCTCTGTTGTTCCTGGTTTTCCCAATGTTGTTCTTGGTTTTCCCAATGTTGTTCCTGCTCCAAACGAATGGAATGATTATTTTTCTATATTTAGAGAGTGCAAGCAGGAAAACCCTGCTCAACATCTCTGTGAGTTTCATGAACTCATGCATCAGTGGGAGATACATCATGAGGATGTATTAATGAATATGTTCATGTACTCATTAGAAGGGGATGCTCGTGAGTGGTACCATTATTTATCCCCTGCTAGCATTTCTTCACTCGGAGGATTCCATGCAGCCTTTACTAGGCACTGTCAAGTGTTTTATTCCTCTGAGTTTATTTGTCATGATTGTCGAGAGGAATATGAAGACAGTGATCAAGATTTGGTTGGTTCTGATAGAGCCTATGAGGATGAGGACCATGAAGAAGAGGATGCTATGGGCAAGTTGATAGAGTTGGTAGAATATCTCTCTGCAGAGATAGAAGAGTTGAGGGAAGATCATGATTGTTTCCTTTTTGAAGAAAATACAGAGGATTTTCTAGTTCTTGAAGCAGATGTTCCTGGCAGCTCGATTGAGGGACTGAAGGAAGATCATGACTGCTACCTTTTTGAGGAAGATGCAGAGGATTTTCTAGTCCTAGAAGCAGATGTTCTTGACAGCCCTACTGACGATGATAGCGTTGAATATTTCATGACTGTAGAGGCCTTGCATTCCTCTCCTAAAGTGTCTGTTGTACCAAGCTATGATGATTATTTAGATGAAGAGCAGTAGAGCCCAACATCATAGTTTGTTGACCAGAGGAGTAGCCAGCTTGTATATGAAAGCTACGAATTAGTTTCTGATCTAGATATGCAGGACTTCCAAGAGAAGACTGCAGAGCCTTATCCTATGTTCGTTAGAGATGAATATTACGAGGAAATCAACCATCCCAAGCCTGCAGAAGACACTAAGTAGCAGATTGAAGAGAAAATCTTTCCCACGGGTCCTATTTATGATGATTATGAATCTGACCCTTGGGAGAGAAAAGAAGAAGAACCAGAGGAGTAGCAGAAGGGGAAGTTTATCCCCTGTCCAAAGCCTCTTCGTGAGTAGCCATTGCCTGAGATCAGTCATCCTACACCATCCTTTCACCCCCCTGGGTCTACCATAGATATTCAACCACATGTGAACAACCATGTAGCCGAGGAGGCTGCCTCCTACAGATTTTATGGAGTTTTCTGCTCAGCCTACAAGCCTGTGAAGGAATACATGGAATTGTATTTCCTTCATGTTTTGAAACCACCCAGCTTTCTCTTGACCTCATCATTAGGAGGAAATATGAAGAATGTAACGATTTTTTTTCCATGGTTACATCATCTACCAGTGATCATTGACAAAGTAAATGATCTTCCAATTAGGAAGTTACTTGAATGGCTATGGTGGAAGTTTTCTTTCACCTAGCTCCATGTAAAAAATAAATTATTTTAAGATTGTACATAAATAAGCTCCGTAGAGCATGTGTGTTTGTTTTGTTTTATTTATCGGCCTGTATTTTTCGGCAGTATGTTTTGGGGCTTGACTCCATAGCCCAATGCATAAGGTGACTGGAACTACCTATTCTTGGCATCTCATAGGGAGCATGCAATCCCCCATGGAGCCTAATGTTATCACATAAACTTGTCAGGGTATTTTCCTCGATCTCCCTGTTTTCCCAACCCCTATATAGTTGTCCAATCCTTTGTTTACACAGGCCACAGCCGCGGGCTCAAAGCACAAAATTTGAAGCATTCTAATATGGACACAAATCAAGTGAGCGGGCAAAGATCATTTTTCAGCGGTGAGGATCCATCAATGGAGCAGATCGACGGTCATCGGGTAATTGGGGCCGTGAAGTTGCACGAAGGTTTGTGTCAGGTGGAGGCCCGAAATGATCTAGGTCGTTCGATCCAGCGGGGATAGGTGGCAGCTGATTGAACATTTTCGGGAGTCAACATTTCAAGGTTCTCGTCAACAAGTGCACCCATAGTTTGAAACCCCGAAACACGAAATTGCGGAACCCCCCAGGGGCTGGGCCCACGATCCTAGCCTCTGGTCACAAAGAAATTAGGTTTGAAAGTGGGGGCTAGATGGAAGGTAAGCGACAAGAAGATGAGTTCATTTGATGAAAGCAAGTCTGGGCCGTCCAAACCAAGAAGACGTGTGGCGCTGGATAGGAGACATCGTAGTTTTGAGGATTGGGGATCCTGAAGACAACGATGTGGAAATCCCCGAAAGGAAAAATCCTAGAGACTGATGGATCATTCTCAGTCGTCCAAACTTGAAAGACACGCGATGCAGGATCTAGTCCAAAAGGGGTTGTTTTTCCCTTGATAATGGACCCCTTTGGCGAAGAATGGCAACAAATGGGTTAAAATCCCACTTATCCTAAGTTTTTTGTGCCCAGGCATGTCACGCTAAGTGTCACATAGATATGGATGACTAAGATCCGTGTGCCCAGATCTACGGTGCAGGAGCCATATCGGACCCCCCTCGACCTTATTCCTTTAATGAGGTGGGGGGAGGTCTGAGTTGGTGGTTTCAAAATGTGGGTCCCCCACTAACGTGTCACCTCCTCCTTAACTCGGACCCCCCTCACCTAAAACCTCTTACTGATGCATCCCCCATTCGAGTTGACCGCTTACCAGCCTTCACTTACTGCCCGCGTTCTGACTGCCATCTGTCCTCCACTCTCTCTCTCTCTTCTGCCCATCACATCTCCCACTCTCCCTCCTCGTCTCATCCTAGCACACCTGTCCTCCACTCTGCTTTAGGTCGTGTCCCCTTATCACTCCCACCTATCAACTCCTACCAGGTGTTATACCACTCACCTCCACCTGGGTATATAGTCCTCGTCATGCCTACTGCCATGACCTTTCCCCTACTCCCACATCATCACCCCATGCCACTTCACCTTGGTCCAATCACACCTCAGCATCCACGGTCGCCAACCAGTATTCCTTGCATATATCCAACAAGGAACATAAGGCAAAGGGAAGACAACCATGTCTTCAAGCGTAGACGTTGACTCCACTCACTCAGATCTTGATGGAGAAGTTAATGTAAATGTGGAAGGTGGGTGAGACATCATCTTCTTCCATAAATAGAATGCCAGAAAGGGACAAAGAGCAGAGGTAGGATATCAATCCGAACAGAGAGAGATCACATCTAATAGGAGACTACATGGGAAGTCTAACCAATGTCTGCATGCGTAGCCTGACAGATAAACTCGCCAACGCAAAGCCTTAAACTCATGACATGATCATGCCTTCAGGAAAGGGATCCAGTTCTAAGTATTTGTAGGCATTTTTTGCCATTTTCCAGTGGTGTTTGGTGGAGCAGAGCTCCCATTTTTTAATATGTCTTAACACCAAGGCTATGTCTGGTTATGTAATGGATCTGAGACTATCAGTTAATAGAAGTTAGTTTCCTTTCACATCTCTGTAAAACCTGTGTCAAACACTCGAAATTGGAGGATCCAGTCGAGGATTGTTATGCTTTTATGATGGAGGCTTGATCATAGCAGTATCGTCATCTGTTTTACTCATTTTCCTATGTTATCTTTTTCCCTCTCGCACTGAATAGCTCGGAATTGGAGGATCTAGTCAAGTTGTTGCAGTTGTAGGATGATGGAGGTTTGATCATACTACATTTGTAACTGTGTCCCTCGTAGACACATTTTAGTGTCTGAAATTTTGTTTCGAGAATATCATCGAGCCTGAGTTTTTCCCCTCGAAGTTGTTGGAAAGTCAGATGCCCATAGTAGTTTTGTTTATCTTCTCACCAAGTCTTCCCTCTACCCACTTTTAAACTCAACTCACTGGCTGAAGTTAATATGGCCCTCATTTCCCTGTGCATTTCTTGTCCATTTCTATGTTGTAACATCATTCTAGTGTTGAGTTTTTTCCATTGACCTCCAATCATTTAAACCAACAACCAAAAAACACTGATGGGTATCAGGATTACCTCTGTCGCAATCCAGAGGTGACTTCTAGTGCGAACATGTAGGATAGTTAACAACAACTTGGTTAAAAGTTTCAGAGTGGTAACAAATAGGCTTACGATATTACATCAATACTGCATCCATGGCGTATCCGTTGGCATCTGTCTCGATCTCAAAAGGTTGTTGAAGATTCGACAGTGCTAATATAGGTGTTGTTTTGATCTTCTCCTTCAAAGTGTCGAAATATTTTTGTTGCTTTCCTTACCACTGTAAAGTGTTCTTCACATTGGTTAAGGTATGCAAAGGAGTTTCTATAAAGGAGAAGTTTGAAATGAACCTCCTCCAATATTGTACTGCACCTAAGAATCTCTAGATCTCAGTTACACTTTTTGGCTCAGGCCAATTTACAATTACATCAATTTTGGAAGGATTAATTTTTAATTGTCCTCCTCCTATAATATGGCCTAAGTATACAAGTGCAATATTGCCAAATTCACACTTGTACAATTTTACATACAACTTTTCCCTTTGCAAAGTATCCAATACTTTCTTTACATGCCTCACATGTTCATCCCAAGTCCCGCTAAAAATAAGAATGTCGTCTAAATACAATCACAAAATCATCTAGGAAAGGCATGAATACATCATTCATCACACGCATGAAAGTTTCCGGAGAATTACAAAGACAAAATGACATCACCAACCACTCAAGCATTCCATGTTTGGTTTTAAAGTCATTTTTCCATGCATCCTGTTCTGCAACTCTGATTTGATGGTATCCACTGCGCAAATCCAACGTAGTGAAATAAACAACATTCTTTAATTGATCAAGTAAATCATCTATATGAGGAAGAGGGTATCGATTTTTCACCATGATTTTATTTAAGGCCCGGTAATCGACACACATTCTCCATGTGCCATCTTTATTTGGCACCATCATGATTAGAGAACCACAAGGAGATGAATTGGGCTTGATGACCCCTTGATCCAATAAGACTTGTACCTGCTTCTTGATCTCTGTCATCTCCACAACTGACATCGTGTACATTCCCACATTAGGAAGAGGAGAATCCTACTGAAGATGTATCTCGTGTTGGATTTTCCTCTTAGGAGGTGATCCATATGGTTCCTGAAAAATATCATCATACTTAGAAACAATATCAACTAATTCCTTCTTATGAGAAGGATCACATCCTTGGAAAGCATCGGATGTCCCGACATCTTTCTCTCTTACGACCATGAGTACATATCTCTTATTAGTGTTTATGAGTC
This sequence comes from Picea glauca, assembly GCA_000966675.3. Lineage (NCBI taxonomy): Eukaryota > Viridiplantae > Streptophyta > Pinopsida > Pinales > Pinaceae > Picea > Picea glauca. The sequence goes on from JZKD02S0126405.1 coordinate 178,056, forward strand.
TCTTCATTTTCCCTGCACTAACAACTGTTGTATTTACCCTCATGTTGTGAGATCTAACAATATATTCCACTCCCCCCTTAGTAAGGTGGTATTTGTTCTCATGACGAAACAAGACTACTTTTCTATCATAAAAATAAGCACTTCCCAACACTATGCCACATATATCAAGTGGTACAACATCCAAATCCACTTCATCAATAAACTTTGAAGCAATAGCATATATGACCCTACATTGTTTGGTGACATTAAGTTTTTCTTTCTCACATACCCAACCAAAAGGATAAGGCTTTGGATGTGGTTTCATTTCAAGACCCATCTTCTTGACAAGTGCTTCAGATATTAAGTTTACTTGGGAACCTGGATCAAATAATGTATCACTAGTACATATTGTAAAAATTTCGACGTTTCATTTACGGTGTTATGGACAAAATTGTCCATATTGTCGCAAAATAGAGGGAAAAAAAAATAAAAAAAATCATATTGCCTGATAACGTCGGTCTTGCCATGTTGACGTCTCTCTTTCCACGTTGACGTCTCTCTTGCCACGTTAACATCTCTCTTTCCACATTTTCCACTAGAACGTCTCTCTTGCCACGTTTTCTACTGGAACGTCTCTCTTGCCACGTTTGTGACATAGACGTCGTTCTTGCCACATTTGTGAAGATATATGTCGCAATTGAGACGTTTTGGAAACTAGGTCTATTGGTCTCTCAAAGTCTATTGGTTGAAACCTTCTCATAGTCTATCATAAACTACGGGTATCCAGAGAACAAGAAGGGCTAGGTGACTACCATTTTGTGCAACATTTTCATGTCTTCCTATTCCTTACCTTCATTTCTTACACACTGATACTAAAAACGTTCCAACGATCTCTCAAAACGTACTTATCATTGCTAAAATTTATGATAGCGTTGCAAGTTGTGCTGACAAATGTGTGCTATTTTGAATTTGAAAAAAAATACACCCTTTAAAAATAACACTCATGATCAATATATTGTGATGCAAAATTTGTTGTAGTAACTCAACAATACCATTGTTTGAAGTCTGGACATTTCTCACACCTACGTAACTTTGTGGTTAGTCTATGATAATCATCAAGTATTCCAAGGCATAGTACATGCTTGTCAGTGCCTTCATTTGATATAGAATACTCTCTATTGAGTTTTAGCATATATTCCTTATCTGGGGCAACTACGGTATTTCAAAGTAATTGCTAAATGATACCATTCACAAGGGATGACTTGATGTGTTTTTTATCACTAGATTTTGACTTGTGCCCTTGGTTAACTTGATGACCTAAGGGTATATTTTCATGGTTTACTTTCACATTGGACTCGACATTTAAATCTATCACATAATTGGCTATTGACATTATGCTATGTATCTTGTGCAAATATGATATAAACACATGACTATACACCTTTTCAAACTTTACATTGGATTATGTACTATGAACTTTCATGAATGATGAACATATCAATATATAGCAATCCTCATGCCTTGCATATTTCATTAATTTAATGATAATAAATGGCACATGGATATGACACGCATGCATGCAATTTACCTCCAAGCATTATTTGAGCTTAGTTCTCTAAAGCACAATCTTCAAATCTCATTTATCTTCTCTCAATCAATTGGTGTCATTCCCTAAAAAAGATTGTCGAATTTGAGTCAAGCAGAGTCCTTCCCTTTTTCTTATCTTATTGCAATGATAGGATTTAGCTCAACTACATAAGATCCCCCACTTTTTGGTTTTCCTTTCCTAAAGAGTGGAGTGAGTCACATAAGTGACAACTAGTGATTCACTTGATAGTATCCTTAAGCTTTCCTCTCAAAGTAAGGTTGGACTTTTACTTTACAGAGTGTTGAGCAATATCAAGAACCAAATGCAAGATTCGAACACCATAATAAAAAATTCTTTATATTATATCCAAATAAAACTCGGTCATGGAATGCAATCATCACTAATTAATCCGAAATTGGACCCACCATGATGCCTTGATATTCTTCAACTAAATCCAAGGCCTCATTTTAAAACCCAACTCAATCAACATTGTTTAGTGTCTTCCATGCATGTGTGTGTTTATTGGTTCTAGAACAAGGTAAACAAATCCATGTTTATGCAATGAGAAGTGCATTTGAATATGATGTTGCCACAGAAAATGTATTTATGGACATGTATGCCAAATGTGGGTCTGTTAGCATTGCCCACAAATTGATTAAAAGTCATAGACAATGCATTTGTAGACATCCATGCCAAATGTGGAGGTGCTAGCATTGCCCACAAAAGATTTAAAATAAATAATGCATACATGAGATGTTTGATTATGTAATAAAATCATGGATGATTATCCCATGATTGGCACCATCCAAGGCTTGCAAAAAAATTGTTGATAATAAAAATTTGATAGCAAACCCAAAAATCAACATGATAGAATTTTCAATAGTTCCCAAAAGTTAGTGGAAGCTATGAAGAGAACATTAAGCATTGGAATTTTTTCATAAAGAAATATTGATATTAAAATACAATGTTTTGCCAACATGTATATATTTATTGGTTTTGGAACAAGGTAAGTAGATCCATGGTTATAAAATATGAAATGCATTTGAATATGATGTTGACATGGGCATTGTATTTGTAGAGAGATATGCCAAATGTGGGGATGTTGCATTCCACAACATTTGTAGAGAGATATGCCAAATGTGGGGATGTTGCATTCCTTTAGGTTGTGTCTGATAAATAACAGGAACTAAATGCAATATTCAAACACCACAATCAAAATTATTTCACTATATCCAAATAAATAATGCATACATGAGATGTTGGGTCATGGAATTGAATGATTAATGTTGATAATTCCCATATATTGGCACCATCCAAGGTTTGCAGAAAAAAATGTTGTCAATAACCCAAATAAATCATTTACACTATATCCAAATAAATAATGCATAAATGAGATGTTGGGTTATGGAATTGAACAATTGCTGATAATTCCCACATATTGGCACCATCCAAGGTTTGCAGAAAAAAATGTTGTCAATAACCCAAAAAGATCATTACACTATATCCAAATAAATAATTCATAAATGAGATGTTGGGTTATGGAATTGAATCATTGTTGATTATTCCCATATTGGCACCATCCAAGGTTTGCAAAAAAAAATATTTTCAATAAAAATTTTATAGCAAGCCAAAAAAAATCAACATGATAGAATTTTTAATAGTTCCCAAAAGTAGTGGAATCTATGAAGAGAACATTAAGTATTGGAATATTTTGTTCCCTAAAATTTGCATAAAGAAATATTGATATTAAAATATAGTGTTTTTCCAACTTGTATAGATTTATTGGCTCTGGAACAAGGTAAGCAGATACATGGTTATAGAATATGAAACACATTTAAATTTTATGTTGACATGGGCATTACATTTGTAGACATATATGCCAAATGTGGGGATGTTGCATTCCACTAATTGTTTAAAAGAAAACACAAATGAGATGGGTCATGTAATGCAAAAATTGCCAATTATTCCCTATTTGATGATACAGAGTTTATCAAAAAAACTATTGCTCGTAAAAATTTAATATCGAACCAAAAAAAACCAACATGTTAAGATTTTTGATAAATTGGAAACCATGAAGAGAACATTAAGCATTGGAATATTTCCTTCGCATTTATGTTCATAAATAAATATTGAAGTTAAAAGTATGTTAAAATAGCCAACGAAAGGAAAAGGAATTTTTCAATTGGAAAATCTAACAACTACAATTAGAAGAGAAAGCATAACGATTACAATTAGAAGAGAAAGCATAATGATTACAATTAGAAGAGATCAATTTCGAAGATTTTGAAATTCGATTGTCATTGAAAGTGAGATGGCCTTCATTTCCAGTTCAATTCTTAATCAAATCTCACAAACATAAACATTAAAAGAGAGATGCCCTTCAATGCCAGTTCAATTCTCAATCAAATCTGTCAAACTTAATCATTAAAAGAGAGGTGTCCTCCATTGCCAAATCATTTCTTGTGTCAAATCTCTAAAAAAAAAACCATTCCAATCATATATGAGTGTTAGCCTTGACATTCTTCAACAAAATGCAATAAGAAGTGCATTTGAATCTAATGATGTTGGTTTATGAAAATAAATCATAAACTGCACGAGATGTTGGATCCCCATGATGCCTTAACCTTCTTCAACAAAATGCAATTGTTACAAGTAAAAGTACAAATAAAACAAGCCATCAAAATGCAATAAGTGCACTTGAATCTAATGATGTTGGGTTAAGAAAAGAGATCGCAGACTGCATGAGATGTTGGATCCTCATGATGCCTTAACCTTCTTCAACAAAATGCAATTGTTACAAGTAAAAGTCCAAATAAAACAAGCCATCACAAAATGCAATAAGAAGTTCATTTGAATCTAATGATGTTGGGTTAAGAAAATATATGAATGTGAATGTTATGGCCTGTCCTAGGGGATCACAACACCAACACTGCAATAATACCCAGGGCAATAATATGTAACATTCATCTGCTCGGAGGCTTCTTCTTACCCTTCCATTACGGTACTCTGCTGCCTTCACAGAGGAAGAACAGTAAATGAGTAGGTAGAAGGTGGAATAATAGATTCCATCCACAACCAGAATTTACCTTGTGATGTTCATGATGGAATTTACAACATCCAACAAAGAATTGTTATTGTTTACAGATGCCCCATACCATGAGGACAAGCATCTCTAGCACGAAGCATCCCATCTCCATCACTTTATAATACTATTATGGTTCAGTTAGGGTTTAGGGTTTGGCTTGCTAGGTTTAGGGTTTATGTAATCTACACTTAATAGCAAAACAAAAAAAAGAGAGATGTAATGTGAATGTGAATGTTATGGCCAGTACCAAGGGATCATGGCAACAACACTGTAAAATATATGCAGGGAAATATAATATAACATTCCTCTACTCGGAGGCTTCTTCTTACCCAGTGACTACTCTACTTTACTACCTTGACAGAGGAATGACAACAAATGAGTAGCAGGCGGAACAAGAGATACCATCAACGAGCATAATTAGTATGTAACATTCCAATTGGAATTAGTGTGTGACGTTCACTCTCTGGCAGGTCAGGGGTTCACTCTCTTGGCTAGTTCAATATTCAATAATCATCAACATCAACCTCATAATATGACAATAAGTAGATATAAACAACAATACTTATCATTGAAATAAGAAACACTAAACTGGGCTTAAAGTAATCATGTCAAAGGTGTAACATTTAAATATATATACATATTGCTCTTCAACAGAAGCCAAAATACAGTCTATGGAAATGGAAACAGTTACAGCAACACAACTGCTGAACAAATAACTCAATCGATCCCACTAATCTACCCATGGAATTGAATGATTAATGGGTCATGGAAGCCAATTGGTATTGCTTACCTCTTCAGTATTCATGAAATAGATGATAGTGAACATGGTCTTGATCTTGGGAGAGGTGCAAATTCTAAATACTTCCCATATAAGTTAAATATTCTCAACTCCTTTTCCAACTCCTTATCAAATAGGTTAACCTTTGTGCCCAAACTTATCATTGTTGTGGATGAGGCAACGAATTAGGGACCCAAACATATAACATGTCCACTTGAATGGCCTTCCTATTCTGGAGAAATAAAAGACCAATCCTTCATGAAATATGTGAAAAACTCTATGGATTTACTACCAACACATATTGTTTCTTGGACCAAAATGATGTCAAGTTTATAGAACCTGATAATTATTTTGTGGGATAGTATATTTTGGTGACCCCTACCCCTCTTTATTTAAAAACAAGGATAATCGTGAGGTAACCCTGGGTAGGGATTTAACCCCTCCAAGGGCCCTATCAATTGCGACCTATTTATTCTCTCTCACCTCTTTATTTTCCTTTTTCTTAGACAGAGAATTACGAGAATTCATTTTTTCTCCCATAACAAGGATAGGTTCCAGGGATGGATCTCCTTCCAATCCTATTCCATCCTTTTTCTTATCCTTTTATTTTAGTCCATAACTAAATCCTTGCAAATCCATATTCTTACTTCTCCTCATTATCTCTAATTCCAAAGATCAATTTTCTTGGGAAACTAGACCACTTGTGTCTTCCTTCTTTTGATTTCCTTCATTCCTATTAACTTCCTTGACCTCAATCATAGCTATGTATTCTACCATTGATTCCCTAAGGTTGATAGTTTCCTCAATATCCAAAACCTATTTTTCAACAACAATAGGATCCAAGAGGATTCTATCTAGAGATGAAACACCCAACTCTTGTTTTGGGTCAGGTTTTGGGAGTTCTTGATACTTGGGCTCCATCGGGTTAGAAAAATATAATGGAAAGGTTTTCATTGTTTTGATAGAGCAGGATATTGAATTACCTAGGGAGTTTTACTTCGCATCTGGAGCACAACATGGATTGTTTAGAACTATCAACACCTTTGGATGTTTAAGCTCCTAGGATTCCACCGTAAATTGTCTCGAAGCAAGCTACTCAAAATCACCTTCCACCAATGCTTCATCCTTTTCCTTTTTATGATAGACTTTGGAAACCCTATTATCTATAGAGACACATGATTAGCACTATTCACTAACATTCCCAAGGTCATGACACTGAAATAACTAAAAAGGAATCTTTGAGTATTCAACTTTCTAGATGAATGAATAATCTCCACAATCCACCTCCACTTCCACCAAGAGATGATCCTAGATGTAAAATTATACTAAAATCTAATCCCATATACAATCCAACTTCTCTTCCCAACCTTCTTAAAGTCCCACAAAGTAACTTTGTTACCAAAACTCTTCAGTACTTCTACTGACTAGAGATACCAAGAAAAACCCTAGAGTATCACCAAAATGTTTTGAATGTGGCATGTCTCTATTTGAGGGTCAAATATCAACTCCCACTTATTTCAATACAAACCCAGATGGAACCCAACTCCATTATTTCTCTAAAACCCTTCTTATATAAGTTGAGTCTTTAAATCTAAATTTTAACTAGTTGTTGACTAGGACATGAAAGGTGGGAACATAACTTAGCACATGTAGCCAATTATCCATAAGTTGGAATTTTAAAGAGGGAGGAGAAACATATTTCCCAGTAATTCTTCCAACAAGGGTTATCTCCATCAACCCTTCCACTTCCTTCAACTAGATGTCTTCCACCACAACCGTTTTCACTTCTCTAGATTTTTTCCAAATGCACTTGGACTTAGTTCTATTCCTATAGGCCTCCTTGGAGATTCCAGAATCCCTAGCCTCATTTAGACCTTCAAAATATGAAAACTAAGATTTAGATTCAAATTTATTTTCCTCTAGGACATCTCCTACTTGTTTTCCTCTCTATAAAACCTTACTCACAACAATAATATACTTCAATTTTGAAATATATAGGTTTGTTTCATTAGATAAATCACGAGATCTATCATGTAATAAATTTACATTAAGAGAATTAAGAGCACCACCTTTTAGGAATTATCCAGTACCAACTAGAAACAAAGACTCTCTTGTATTAGTATCACCATGTGATCCAAACAATCCTTATATGTGGATAATTTTAAATACAGATAAACATCTACTTGATTCTTGAAATCACTACTACATATGGGCGGATTATTCCACGAAAATGTTTTACGCTTCCACTAGTTTCATATTTTTTTTAAACAGGGCGGGATTTTCGTCTCTATTGCCACAAACGTTTGTCGCAATATCGACGAAAATCTTAATTTAACCTAGTTGGGATTTTCATTGATATAGCGACAAACTTTCGTGGCAATAGAGACAAAAATTTTGTCTATCTCATTGGTCGATGTTAACGGCTAGTTGACTATTTTATCTCTATATATGTGACTTTAATAGACTTCACGACACAATTGCTATAGTTGCGACACTATTCTTGGCTTTTATTTGAGCTGTTTATTTTTTTCGTCACCCACCGGTTGAACAAATCCAATTGTCGATCTACATAGCTCGAATTTTGAACTTGCAAGGTTAGTATGTTATTTTTTATGGATGTACTAATTTAACTTGTAATTTTTTTTCAAATGTCCAAATTGCATTTAGCTTATTTTTTCCTTGATAATATATTT